>JAYKAV010003296.1:102072-205092 GCA_035582835.1 Phoebastria nigripes
GACATCTGTAGCCCTTCCCATGTCCACTGATGTAGTCACTCCATCGTAGAAGGCCACTAGGTTGGTCAGGCAGGACTTGCCCTTGGTGAAGCCATGCTGGCTGTCTCGAATCACCTCCCTGTCCTCCATGTGCCTTAGCAGAGCCTCCASGAGGATCTGTTCCATGATTGTCCCAGGCACAGAGGTGAGACTGACTGGCCTGTAGTTCCCCGGGTCTTCCTTTTTTCCCTTTTTAAAAATGGGGGTTATGTTTCCCTTTTTCCAGTCAGTGGGAACTTCGCCAGCCTGCCACGACTTCTCAAATACTGGAGTGTTATCTGGAGTAATACCTGGAGTAATAGGAAGGCATATGGCCTTACCAAGTATCTGTGTGTGCTCATGCTTGTTGCATTTGTTTACATTTAAGTAAAAGTTAATAAGTAGATTAATGGCCTTAGGCGATTAGGCTCTTAGGCTCTTTTCTTCCTCAAATAATTTCAGTTAAAAAAAAAAATAAGGCAGATTGTCAGTGTGTGCATTGCTAATACCGTGAGTCCTCGGAGTCCATGGGTGGTAATGCAGATTTGGGCTTGTCACGCGGTGTTTAGTCTGACAGTGGAGTCTGTGCAGTTTGTTGTACCACACTTGTGAGGGAAATGTGGAGTAAGCTCTTTGCACTAGATACAGAATCCCTTCTGAAGTGGAGTCCATTTTATAAAAATGAGGTTTCAGGTGCTTTTTTTGGTTCCATTCATTTCACGTATGCAGCCGTCTGCTGGGAAACCATCTTCTATCTTTCTCAATCTAGAAGAGGATTACTTATTTTGAAAATAAATTAGTTTTTCTAAATTACCCAACGATTTCATCTTTCTGTACAAAAGCTGTGATTATTTAACTGCTAGTGAATTCTGAAAGTGTATTTACACTTTCTCTCATGCATCGTAAGCGTTCGTACATCTTCAAGCCAAGTACTACATTCTCCTGATTCAAGCTGCCACCTTCAAGCCACCCACGCATGGCGGTTTGATATATTCTAGACATTTTTCAGATAGGTTTTTAAATAAACTTATCCACGGATGCAGATGAATAAAATGGATTGTGAAAACTAAGGTTTGATTTGCAAATTAAGTTGGCAGTTTCGGAGCTGGGGTTTGCCACTGCCAGCCTGGCATAGGTAGCAGGTCATCCTGCCTCTTTGACCTCGGGTAGGGTTGTGTCTGACGTTGCTACAGGGCTTTCTTCGGCTTGACTGGCAAGCCAGACTTCCATGAGCCCTTTTGGCAGCCTGCTATGAAATCTCGCTCAAACAACTTCTCTTCTCAGTTATCACAGACCCCGGGGCAACCTCTGAGTCAGCCTCAGGCCACTGTCTCAGGCTTTGCTCAGGTCTCCACTCTTCTTCCAAACAACGACTTATATAGCCAGACATGAGAGCGGCCTCGCCTACCGCCTGCTCTTCATCAGCTCAGTGCTTTTTTCCCCTTGCAGAGACAGTGTTTTGTTTCTTTTCTTGTCCATCCTGTTTTCAGCCCGTCACTTCATCTTTGTTGATGTCTTTCCCGGTCTAAGCTGTTTTCAGTTGTTAGTTGGTTATCCAGTTTGTGCCAGTGAAGGGCTCTTCATGTTTTCTTCTGTGAAAGGATTTGGGATGCCTGAGCCCATAAAGGTTTATACCTGGATTTAAGTTAGCTAAAACATGTACAACTTTGCAGGATCAAGGCCTAATCTGGGAAATAGTCTGTTGGAAACTTGGTGTTTAATATTGTCTTGGTAGAGTGTTTAGGCTTTTAGTGTGTTTAATATTTTGAAAATTGCTTAACTTATCAATGGATGGCAGCTACTTTAAAAGTGGAAAATATGTTTGTTACGCAGACTTTTAAAATATGACTTACATGACTGAAAAGTATTACATTAAAATAATAATTTTATCTGTGTTAGTTTATTTATGGGCTCATGTTGTTAAGGATTCGGTGTTATGAACAGCAGGTTTCTGCGTTCCGTATTTCTACGAGTTTCAGTGGAAAGGAGAAAAATCTACTCTTGCTTTCTGCAAAAGAATCACAAGGATACATTTGAGCCATTTCTTGACTGACTTGAATAATTAGAAAGTTTGTGGCTGACAAACTTTGGTTTCACCATTGATTATTAATAAAACATTAGAAATGCACAGTAGTTTTGAAAAAAAGAAATCTAGAAACCTGTCAGTTAAATCAATCTAATGCGAATCAAACAAAGCTCGTGATAGAAAGGATAGGATAGAAAGACTCACTTTTACTTGACTTAATAAACATGATTATTACTGAATTAAAGTTTGGATTTTTTGTCAGAACAAGATTTTTTCCAGTATGTTTTGACAGAGCCTTGAGCTATGAGAAACTACTGACTGTAGATATTCTCTGCCAGAGTGATGAATCTATTCCAGTAAGCTAGTTGCTTCATCTTGTTGGATATACTCTTGGGAATTTATCACGTAATTCCCTTAATCCAAACCAGTTGTGTACATATTTTGTAATTGATGAATTACTGACAGTAAATAAATATTCATACAGAATCAACTATTTGTTAAACAAAAAAAATACTGTTTAACAATTTTCATACCACAACTTAGCAGTCTTGTATTTACTGTGTCTTTTCACATGAACTGGTGTCATCTAAAACTGCTGTTTACAATTATTACAACATTGAATATGTACCATCTCAGATAAGAATGCATTTACATTGCAACTGTATGTCAGATACTTTTATCAACACAGTGAGTAATACCAGATCACTAGTCCTTGAAATAACATGTCATTAAATTTGTGAAGATGAAACAACTATTCTTCCATCAAATTCTGCTCTACATTTAGATGAAATGCCTTGGTTAAGTAATGTCTTTGAAGACTGGGTGTTACTTCCTTTAGCTCTGATTGTAGTTGGCAGGCATTATATGTTCTTTGTGTATTACCAAAACAGAACATCTATTTGCAGTGTACTTTCTGCCTTTTCTTCATAAATGGATGTAACTTTGGTGTGTTGCACGTATTTTGGTGTGTTGTTTGCATTTGATTAATTGGGTCTTACTGCTTTTGTGCGTGCATATATCTTATTCCTACTACTGAATATATATGATTGATGCACTGAACTGTTGGCTTCTGTTCTGTGAATATTAATCAAAGAATATGCTCCTCTGCTTAATGGCTCTGCAGTGTAGGAGGCAGCCAAACAACATAGACTATAGTCTGCTTTTTTTGCTCTTTAATCATTATTGTGTAAGACACTGGCAAGAACCCTTTTTTTCATCTATAAACACTATTTCATGCTTAAACATATCCATTGTTTGGTCAAAGTTATGAAATATTGTTGCTCAATTAAATTTTGTTTTCAACATTTCCTGGTAAAAGCAGTAATAGATAAAACAGTAAAGGAAGGGGAGATAATTAAGTAGAAAAAATACTAGGCATAGCAAGCGGGRAAGAAGCAGAAGATGTGGAGTCAGTAAATTCAGCCTCATATGGTTTCAGGTCTTACGATTTGGACATACAGTTTTCGTTAATCAAAAGCCAAACCTGATGCTTTTCTAGATTCCATTACTTTGGTGAAAGAGATAATTTATGACTAAACTATTCTTAAAGAGAATCAGGGTAGACGTTTGCGATGTTCTGATGTACACTTAAAACGTGTATAAGGATAGATGTTGATTAGGGTGTGACAGCTTCTTTGGGTGAGAAATTAAAAGACGTGTTCAGTATTTAAAACAAAAAAGCCAGTAAATGTTTGTGGTGATGGTGGTACAGCTCAGTATCAGAAGCAGCAAGCTTCTTGAAAACACAGCTCACATTTTTATGGCATGTAGTTCTGATATAAAGGTTGGTAGCTACAGCTTTAGTCATTCTCTGTGAATCTCACCAGTGAGGCAGCCAAGGCTAATAGGAAGGCCTAGGCTTCAGGRTTTGTAGTATTTTACAAGGGGTTTTGTTTCAGTCTCCCCCGACCCCCACTCCCCTTTCATAAAAATGCCCTAGAGTAGGGGCTTTTTCTAAATTATGCTGTTAGCAAAATGTTGCCCCTAGCACTATCACTGACTTAGCCGTACAACTAGCAGAATTAGCAGAATTTATTGAACAGGAGTTCCTCTTGCTGGTGCCTGTTGCCCTTGACCATTAGGACAGTCTTGCTAAAATCGTCTCAGAGTGGTAGGACCATAGAGAATAGCACATTGTTTTTATTTACTAATGTTGTTCTACAGATTTCATTTTAACTGTTACGAGTGTAAGCATTTTTTAAATTCCTTCAGTTTCAGCCCAGAAAATACATCTCAGTTTTTGTTATAGATCATGATTTTGTAATAATCTAGAAAGGCATAAGGCAGAAATCCCCCAAACCCTCTGCATTTTTGTATGATGTAATGTGTTCAAAGGCAGGTTTGTTTTTATGGAAAGGAACACAGTAGTACTGAAGCTTGTGATTCATAAAAAACAATAGTTGAAAGCTGAATCATTGAATCACAAAAACTTTTTGTTTGTCTCCAGTCAGTTTATTTGTCTCAGAGATGTATTTGAAGTATTTTCAGGGAACATCAGTAAGAGAACTGAATGGCTTCAATAAAATACTGCCTTAGTCCACGATTATCTAGTGGAAATTAATCTATTTTATATTAGCTGAACACACATTTATCCAGTATTGTTCCACCTCCCTTTGAACACCTCTTATAAATATTCCTCTTGCWTATATACATATATTGATATTTGAATATATTGGTATGCTCTTGCAGAAATAGCTGTTTGGAAAGAAATTTTTACTTACAGACTGTCTATATAAATTGAATATTTGTTTCAGATCTATGTCAAAACAGTAGACCTTTTATATTTTCAGAATCCTTTCTCCTGGATAAAGGCCATTTCCACTGTTGTAATTCATACAAACATCTGCTTCTGTGATTTGAGTCTACTTCAGTTTTGATAATGATTATTCCCACATTCTCATTGTTTGTCAATTCTGGAAAGTTAATTGTTAGTCCAACTAAGCAATCTTCACATGTCTGGTTAATGTAGTTACTGCTTATTGACCTTCTGAAAATGCTGATCTGCCAAAGAAGCTTTTAACGTAGTAAGAAAAGCTAACTAAAGTTAGGTGCCTTTCTCTGCTGATCCACACCTGCTGTTGTCCTTCCCTAGTTTTTGTAATCAGGCTTTAAGATTTCAACAATAATATGGAAGTAAGAAGAGACAAAACCATGGCTTTTTAAAGACCTTGTCTAGTGGTTTTAGTGTAGTTACGTCTAAATTTTTATTGTCCCTAATATATGCAAATTTTAGCATGGAGTACAGTCTTGTTAGAATATATATTCTTTTTGAGTATAGTTCTTCAAAAGTGTTCATATTGTGGTGATTAATATCATAAAAATATAAAGATTGTTAAAAAGAACCAGAGTTTTTGGATATGGTAATTACTGGCAAGTAGTTTTCCTTCAGCTTTTGGCTGATATGAATAAGGTAACTTGTCTGTAATCAAACAGAATCTCTATTAATATTACCTCTTTTCAGTTATTTATATGTCTTTCTAAGAAGCAGAGCAATTGATTTCATTTTAGATGTTTCAAAACTGAAGAAGGCATTTAGGAATGTCTTTGTATGATAGTTTAATTTCTGTATGTTCATATAATTGTTTATGGAATTAAAAATTAAAATATTTGAACTGAACAAAGCATCTACATTTGTGGTATAAATGGATGGGAAACTAATACTTGCATTTTCTCTTTTTCCAAACTTTAGGGGGGACACAGAGATTGCCTCGCGCAATCGGAGTGTCTTTGGCAAAAGAACTAATCTTCTCTGCACGTACTGTAGATGGTGAGGAAGCAAAATCAATAGGATTGATTAGCCATGCRGTAGAACAGAATGAAGCAGGGGATGCTGCATACAGAAGAGCATTAGCTCTGGCAAGAGAATTTTTACCTCAGGTAAAACAAATTATTTTGATTTTAGTTTTTACCAAACATTAAGACTGAAAAAGAACCAGCTGTATTAAGAAAAACTGTCATGAAGTTATGTATTAAAAATCCATTCTAGTTATGTGGAGAGCAATCAGAAGTTTTCTTTCTTATGTATTGAGTGGTGTTATTTGGTAATTATTTCATAGTGAAGCAAAAGACCTCTGTCAATCCTCGTATTGTCATGATATGGTCTCCGTTTGTATTGCGTATTTTGGCTTTCAAGTTTTAAACAAAAAAATAGTGTAAGGTTTTTTTTTTCGTAAAGCAATTATCTCAATAGCTTATTCTGTTGCTGTTGAACACTTCAGAAGAGAGGCAGAAAGGTCCATATGAAAGTGGACATATCTCAGTGTAACTCCTCCTATTTTGAAAACATAAATCTAAATGTAATTTCAGCATTAAAGCAAAACCCATTTACTAGTGGAAAGTTTGCTTTCTGTCCTTTGTGTATAAGCTTGATGAAAGAATCATGGTCTTATTATCATTCGTTCTAAGTGACATCCTACCTTTGTCTTTCATAAAAGAATTGAAATGGGATTTGCTGAATTCCTGTGCTTTAGAACTTGAAAATTTTAGTAAGAAGTTTAAGTATGACCCTTACAGGAGTCTGTGTTAGCTGATTGCTACCTGTTCCCCTGTTGCCATAGACTGCAAGCTGTTTGTTCAGAGTAGGAATGTTAGTTTGGAGCTTTTGATAATCTGCTTTTCAAGTGAAGGGTCCCAGGTAGCAAATTCATAGGAGGCAGAAGAAGAAAATAATTAGTAAACCACTTTATTGGATCACAAGTGTAACAGCCAAAATTTTTCATTGACAATGGAAAATGTTACAGATTAAATATGGCATTTAACATTGATTATTTGTGTCTTGTACACCCTCTTAGAAAGACAAACATGAAAAATACAGTAAAAATTTTAACATACAGTGATTCTGGAAGGTTGATTTATAGTTACAACTTCGCATTGGAACCATCTCAAAAGCATTTGGCTTTTCCCAAAGCAGCAGGCCACTTCTCTAAAGCAATGTCTGAACATTCAGAACCTGATGCCAATGGATAGGCACAGGACTGAGATGATTCCCAAAGATGTCTCACTGGTCTGTGGCACATTGGACGAGGAGGGTGGAAATCCCTCTGCTTGTGGGGGACCTCAGTCACTCACGGAAGAGTGTCATCACTTGACCAGTGCAGGCTTTGCAGTAGCGTATTTTGGGTTTGAAGCTGCATCAGTTCATTTTATTGCATTATCACATCTTTTCATGTGTCTCCATTGTGTGATATTAGGGACTTAAGACTGACCTTGCGAAGGCCTATGATGATGTCTCTTAAGATGGCCATTCTGAGCCTTGTTTTGAAGGGAATTGAGCAAGCTTCACAGAAGTGGACATGCTCAGCACCTTTGAAACATAAACCAAACACATTGCTTTAATTAGGTTCTTTTGAAAACAGTATACATTCACTTTTTCTCAATATTGAAACTATCAGTTTGGAAGCAAATGTCTACTATAGTGATGTAATTTAGGATATTTGACCTATTTACTATGAATTTAATAAAAGTCCAAAGTCTGGAGGGTCCCAATATAAGAACGTTCATGTGCAGACTTCACTCCATAATCTTGCAGATTTTGATGATCTGTAAATAAGCTTTTTCTTTCATTTTAGGGACCAGTAGCAGTGAGAGTTGCAAAACTGGCCATCAATCAGGGAATGGAGGTAAGGATCTGTACTTTACATAAGAGTAAGCAGAAGTCAGGCTGGCAACAGGTCTACTGTGGTGATTTTTTTTCTAGAACTGTTTTTAGTTTCTCAGTGTATAGTCTTTCAAAATCTATTTGGTCAAAACTTTTGAAAGATGAAATGCAATTTTTTTATGTGTCAGACTCCTGAGACTAGAGTTGATGCTGATTTCCGTAACGAGGCTTAGTAACCTCATGTCTGTCCGGGAGTAATGCACTCTGCTAATTATTAATACTAGAAGGTAAACATAAACTACTATGAACAAGTTGTATTTCAAATACTGGGCGGAAAAAAACCTCAAAGTCATACTCTGTCAAGTCTGTCAATGCTCTCAGTGTTTAGTAACTAATAAAGTTAAAGGCCAAAAGGCATGTCATTTATTTTTAATAGTTTAATAGAGGTTAGTGTTAAAATTGTATCTGGAGTCTGATTTCAAATTTGATTCTGATTGCCACTCCTTCTTGAACACTATTGACCTAGCTCTAAAGCTCGTTAAAATCCAGCCCTGAACATGTCTGGACATGTGTTTTACTTTAGGCTTGTGAATCATCTTGCTGAGCTCAGCAGGACTATTCATATTTAAAGTTAAGCACATGCGTAAGTTCTGCACCAGGACACCTTATAGCTCAACCTGGGACAAGGGAAAGGGGATCACAGTGCATGCAACATCGGAAACCAAGAAGACAAATTGAAGAATGGTCCTTTTTTTCTTAAAGTCTCAAAAGCAACCAGTGATATAATTGACTTCAGCGAAGCGTACCACCAGTAAGTTTTGGCCTGAGAACCAAACTCAGATGCTGTTGTGCAAAGAGTATGCTTGTTAGGTTTCCACAGCAAGTAATGATGGAATTCAAGATTTATTTCAGTGGTGGTACCCAAGGTTCAAAATGCTACAAGCTAAGTTATCTAGCTACCGGGTATAGTGGACTGAAAGTCATGATGTTTATAGAATTAGGGACAATAGGGTTAGAAGGACTCTGAATGATCATCTAGTTCAATCTTGAGGCCCCAAGACAAGATCTACTGTATCAAAACCAATCAAGGTAAACGTTCATTCAAGCTATTGTTACAAAACTTCCATGGCAGAGATTTCACTGCTTCCTTTGGTAATCTATCCTATAGCTTATCTCTCCTTGACAAATTGCTTGTGGTGCATAGCCACGGTCCTTTCAGTGGCCACGTGGAGAGCTGGTAAGTTCTGCAGCAGCTGATGCTTAAGACAGGCAGAGAAGTAGTGAGGGGAAAATTCAGCCTTTTCATCTGTTCAGACCAGCTTACAAAGAAAAAAATGTTAGGTGATGATGCAGGATGGCCATTGACCTCTTTTTTTTTATTTTAAATTCCTTTAAACTTGAAGTTATGTTTATTTTGTGGCATAGCATCATGTTCTTATATGACATTTTGAAGATAACTTGTTTCAGAACAATTTGTAAATAATCATGCAGTACACTAAAGCTTTTCCCCTGTAGTAAATGAAATGATTACAAATGTGCAAATAGCTAATGGTTTTTAGTCCAGATGATTTGTGGTGAAGAACATACATTGTTTTGACAGTGTATTACATACTAATTGTATCGCCAAATAAGGAAACTGTTACAGAAATGCTAACCACTTTCACCACATGGCAGTGTAGCATTTCTGTGTTAGTGTAGAACAACTTTGCAGAAGTGTTTTAGTATGTGGCATATAGAAACACAGTATTTAAGTTAGCTGTCAGGAAATAATATATAATAAATATACAAAAAGRTGCTTTTAAAAAACATTGTATTCTTTTCCTCAGGTCGACTTAGTAACAGGTTTAGCAATTGAAGAAGCTTGTTACGCTCAGGTATGTAACTATGATTACACAAAAAAACCCAGAAAACAGGCTTTGCCTTTCATAACAGGTGCCTGTTGTGAAAGATGCAGAAATTTGACTAGAAATTTCTCTATGATCTCTTCTACAAATATTTTGGCATTGTATTTAGACCTTCCTTCTACTTACTCCRTTTTTGAAAGGAATTTAAGGGAGGAGGTGTAGTTTAGGACAAAAACATCTCTCTGCCAAGACTGTTAGGGTGAAGGTAGTGAAGCACTACCAGCCGTATACCTAGCCAGTCATACACTGTGATGCATCTAGTCCAAGAACTGCCTTGCTTTTGCTTTGTTTTGGTTTAACATGAAATAACATGAAGGGCACTTCACTAACATGTGCCACTAATGGCATATGTGCTAACTAACAGAAAATCGAGACAAACCTCTTTGCCCGCGAAACATGGGAATGATGTATTTGAGTTTGTATGTTCTTGGACTTTGAGAGCAGTTTTTGATCATGGAAACAGAAGCATCAGCATTAGATGCTTATTTAAAACATATGGTGATCTGATTAATAACCTACCGCCGCCCCCCAAAGAAAACCCATCAAAAACTCAAACACTAAAGAGTTTCTCACAGTCATCTGCTTGGAGAAAAGTTACTCCTCCTTCTCCCAAATTGTTTCTCAGCCTTATATTGTGCCTTTGAAGTGTCTGGTACTTTCCTATATCTGACTAGACATTTTAGTTTTCATTTTTCTGTTGTATTATATGTTGCATGTGGATGCATTGGAGAACTACAAATTGAATACCAATTTTTCTTGATATTGTTTTTGGTGTCAATAATGAATTGTTACTCTGCTTATTGCAGACTATTCCAACTAAAGATAGAATTGAAGGTCTTCTTGCATTTAAGGAGAAGAGACCTCCTCGCTACAAAGGAGAATAAAAGAAGCTGATGCCTTTAAAATACAGTGGGATAAAAGTACTGCTATGAGGACCATTAAGGTGCACTTTGCATCCGCACCTGGAATATCACAACCACCAAAGTAAAAGCAAATCATAATGATGTTAAAACATTTTGAATGTGTCCATACTTGTACTGGGCCCAGATAGAAATGTGTGTCAACTCGTGCTCATTACAGTTTCTGAAGGTTGATCTGTGTATTGGCAAGGTCACAGGTTCATGCAGCATTTTTAGAATTTCATATGTATGAAACATACCATTCCACAATTGAAAAAGCCCTGTAAATTCTTTATGTAGACAAAACCTATATGTGACGTTAAGTGTAAATCTGCTGTATCATTTTATCAAAACAAAAACGACTACTGAACACCAAAAATAAGAAATTGTACCAAATATGCATTAAAATTATTCTATRTATCAGTAAAAATTATATTTGAGTATTCTACCTGAATAGGTACATTATTAATAAAGCTGAGGGAATGAAAAGGATTATTGTTTGGAAAATGTTAAGCTTTATTTATCTGACTTACACTATTCTAAGTGAAATGAAATTAACTTTAGCACATAATGGCGTCCTTTTGATGAAGTCATTACCATTATATTCATTTAATTGTATTAAACGAAGACATTTTCGAGGCCAGCCTTTAATTATGCATACTTGTATGTTAAACATGGCTTTGTTTTGCATTCTTCCAAYGTATCATCTGATCAGCACTGTTTGCTGTGAAGGAACTTCATTTCACTTGCCCCAGTTATTTTAAATTTTTGATGATTGTATTAAAGATTGTTGTGCAGGGATGGGACTAATGTGCTGTTAAAGAAACTAGAATTTTCTTAATCTCCAGAATGTTCCTTTTGCAGGTCCTAATAATGTATATTTACATACAACAGGGATGATATTGAAATGTTCTTTATTCTGTGGCGGCCTCAGGGTTCTTTTCATACATTGAAAGAGAAATCCAGTAGGTTACGAGGTGAGAAAACTGTTGTGATTCATACTTTGTATTTGCTGTGGACATGGCATATACAGCAAATGCCTGGAAATAACCTCTTAGAAAGTATTTTTGTTAACTTGACTGGAAAATAAACATGGCTTAGCAGTCAGAGGCTGTCTTTTTATATGAAAACAAATTTCTTCGTGTTTGGTTACCATTGGGTCACAAAAGGTGTGCATGCTCTGCTGTTTCTGCAACATTAACTATGGTCACTGTCCATATCTATGATGATAAAGCAGCTGATCAACATGAAATGACAAGAACTCATTTAAATTCATATTTAGACATATCATTACATGTAAATTGATTATAACTGRTAGAGCATACACTTTGTTGACTGGTAAACCTGCTGAGTCGATCATTTCATGCACGATAATTTGCAAATAAAGTACTGCTGCTTGTTTTGATAGTCATATAAAGCCTAGAGGGTCATTTTCTCATGTTTTTGAAATGCTAACATGTCATTTTCATTTTTACTGAGTAGGAAATAATTATGTTAATAGGAGAAAAAATATTAAGTCTATGCTGATGGGTTTCTGTTTCATAACTTTGATATACAGTCTGGTTATTGAGCTGCCTCTGTTTTTCTAACAAGCGCTGATTAAGTAGCTTCTGTGAATGTCTATTTAAAAAAAATCTAATAACTTTAAATACTGTGGCATAAGACTGTGTAGATTTGTGCCTTTAACTAGTAGTTTTGATCTCAGAAAATAATTTTGCTGTCACAGTGGTCTCTCCATTCCTTTTCTCAGGAGAAGATACTGTCATATCGTAGCAATCTGAGTCCTTCCTTTAAAGTCAACAGTTTGAATGTTATTACAAAGTGAGTACCAGTAGGACAGTTTTTAAAGGTACTTTCTAGTGATGTTGAAATAGTTCTAAAGGAACAATATTTTAGCAAAAGATGTGTTAATCACTTACTGTCTCTGTTACTAAGTGATGTGTTATGATGGCTGCAGTGCTCGTGATTAATAGCAATATTAGAATTCTGCTTCCACAAGAGGGTGATTTGTAAGAGAAATGCCCTTATAAAGGCTGACTTTTCCTTAAAAAAGTATGATCTCCTTCAAGTGCTTAGGCTCAGCTCTTTCAGTTCCTGGTAAAGCCATGCTTTTCCGCACAGTACCTCATGGGTGAGTGAGCCCTGGTTCCCGCTGGTTTCCTGAAAGGTTATCTCATGGTCCCTAGGCATAAGCAGCTTTTTCTCCTGCTCCTGCTGAGCTCAAGTGGATAGTGAGTTCTTCTGCACTCCTCCACCAAGTTGGATATTAAAAGTTATAATACAGGTAGGTCCGTTACCTTCAGCTGACTACCTCTCAATGGTGTAAGTGCAAGTTCTACTTACTAAATGGCCTAGAAATTCTCAGTTTCATGCAGAAGTTAATGCGTGACTTTATATAACACATATCATTTTAGCCTTTAATCTATGAAAGCATTTGTGTTTTCAATATTATTGAAGTAACTCACATTCTTGCTAGTTTTACTAAATTTCTGGATAAAGTTTTCAGAATTGTCTGAATGGCTTAATTCAGTTCAGTGCTTTTGAGTATCTCACCTGCTATGAAGAAATACGGTGTTTTATTTATTCTAAGGTTGTGTAGTGATACAGTTAAAAGCACTTGGAGGATGTTGTTCTATGCAACATTTCTATGAGATTTGCAGAGCCATTTGTGCCAAATTGTTGTTGAAATTCTGTCAGTCTATGTGCAATTACTCATAGTCCTACACCAAGGTTCATATCGATGCTTTTCTAGAACTGCTTTTAACCAGCTGCATTCAGAATAGTGAACATCAGGATGTATCATTTGCAGCTGTTTCATATTTTCCTCAGTCACTGCTCTTTGATGCATTTAACCATAATCAGATTTGTTGAACAGAACAAAAAATAATGGGTCTCTCCAACACAGGAGAGGGCAGAATATCATGCTACTTGGAATCTGGTTTTGGGAGACTTAGGGATTAAAGTAAGGGGTTTGGTACTAGTGTCACTTCACATACCAAAACCAACTCATAGATGCAAAGTGAAAAGAGTAATTGAAACATCTTAATTTATCACCAACTTAGTTTTTGTTTCATTGCTTTTCTGTGCAAGCAAATCCCTGAAAAGGTGTCTACTGAGATTAGAGAGAGAATTTATTTACAATTAAAAAATATATAATTGAAAATCATTGGTATTTTGTGTGGTGTACATCGAACAAGATGTGCTTTCATGTCTCATTTGTGGGATTTTAGCCTTGTTCTCGCACCTAATGACACTGCTGAAAAGCCATAGGGTTTCATTGTCTAGTGAGGCTGATACAGTCAGTGTGCTCAAGGCATGATAATGATCATGATGATGTGGTTATTTTAAGATGTTCTTTTTCTGCACACTTTTAGAAAGACAACTATCTCCAAAAATGAGAAAAAGGAGAATAATTGCAAACAGATAAACCAAAGGGAGAGATGTGTTCAGCTAAAGGTAATGAAATTCCTCTTGTGTATTCTGAGGGATTACAAAGACTAGTTTTTCTGTTTGTGCCTTTTTTTTCTTTTGGCTTTTGTTTTCTCTAAGTCTGGAGCTTGGACACCAGGGTGCAGGGAACACTTTTAAGAATTTGTATGAGTTGTTTTGACTTTAAAAACATTGATATTTTATAACCAAAGTTAGGAAAGTTTTAAAAATTTTCCTAAAAGGTTTTTGAAAGATGTAATCAGAAATGATCGTGTTATCACCAAAGATGAAGTAACATAGCTTTTTTRTTATAGATTTAAATCATGTCCGGTTTCAACCTTGGAACAAAGTTGAATAGAAGTTTCTGTAGTTACGCAGAATGTACTGTGTTTATGCAATGTATTCATTATGCATTATAGTATATATGTGTGTATACTGACATGTCATATGCATGCATATGTATGTGTATGTGCGTATGCATATGTGTACATATAAATAAAATTCTTCAGACTGTCAGATGAGACCAAACCCCCTCAGGATGTGATAGTACTATTTGACTCCAGGAAGTTTTGAATTTGTTTGTGCAAGGGCGCTACCAGCAAAAACCTTGCACCCCCCACAGCATGTACCGTGACTGCTACAAGTGGCCATACTTAGAGTGTGGAAATTCTGTAATGCAGAAACTCTGCCGCAGAAGCAGCAGTCAAGTAGCGAGGGGATGCACGTATGTTACCGTATATCTGGTCGTGCACATCTGGTAGTTCAAGGCTAGAAAAAACGTAGCAGAAGTTGAAGTGAGTTCTAAGTTTCAACAAAGGTGTGGCATCCAGATAGCACATTCCTCCCAGTCCTATAGTATCATTTGCTTCTGCAGTTTGGACAGACCTACAGCAATCATGAGCAGCTCATTAATCAACAACTGTCGTAGATTGTAAGATCAGTCTCCACCCCCCTTAAATAAGTCTAGACTTAGATTTCATCTTCAAATTTTATCTAGTAGATAATTCTTCCAAGGACACTCAATTCACATGGGAAGAAATATGAAGTATGTTAAAAGAATTTATTACAGAGGGTGTGAACGTTCTGTGTCAAAGCTAAGTCCAATTGCAATACTTGAGTTCAAAATAGTACATTAACCCTCTAAGGCATAGTCTGTACATGTATGTTTATAAACTCTTCAAAGTTCTGGCTAGTGACTACTACTCTTTGATTATAATTTCTGAAGCATATGCTAATAAAGCTTTTGTAACATTAAAGAGATGAGAATATGTTGCAGTTTTCTTGTTGCATAATATAACCACTTTCAAAGGAACATGAAAAGTTTGTTATTTTTTTAAGGAACTTATACATCAAATTGTTGCTTCTTTATTCTAGCAACTGCTAATTGATTTAACATTTTCCCTTAAGCATAAGGGACTTTGTGATATCATCTTTGGCTCAAGTCTTTCTAGCATGTTAAAAAATCTGATGCCAGTTGTACAAATTCTTAAGAAATGTGTCTCTCTCATGCCGCTTAGAAAGACAGTTTAAAATTTTAATTGTAAGGATAGAGTTGTGAAGGTTGTGTTTTCATTACATATAAATGTTAATAATACGTCTCTGTGCTTGTGTGGAAAGAGTTTGACTCCGCATCTTTTCTGTAATAAGTCTATACTGCTGGGACTGTTTTCTTCAAAGTTGGTCTGTTGCTGAACTATTTTTGTAAATATATGTGAGTATCCCCAGCTAGTGACCACACAGGGTTCAGTCTGTGGTTCATGTTGTCCTGTAGTCGTCATCTTTTGGCCAGCCTCCTCTTCCAAGTAGTGGTGAAAGGAGGAGAGAGCCAGGGCACACACTTCTAAGAAGCAGTAGGTCTAGGAAGGATGGATAGGAGAGATGGTTTGTAGGGTGTGTTCAGGCTGTGTGTTTAAGTCACAGTCCACTTCAGCACAGTCATTTCTAATATCTTCATGAGCAGCTCCACAAAGTGGATTTTTCTATATTGGTTGGTTACAGCACCTGAGTTCTATACCCTAATAACTAGTAGAGATCATAACATCCAAACATGATTCCTAGACTAACCGCATAACTTACGAAAGGAGGTAGCAGCCACAAAAATGGCATAATGAGAAGGGTTCTGCCTAAGTTACCAGTTCGTAAATGAACACATGGACGTGATTTTTTCCACTTTGTGCAGAACAAAATTCCTTTCTTCAGTTTGGATTCATACCCTTTTTTCCAAATCTTAGCTGAAATCAGTCCTTTTCTGAAAAAGTAAAGAGGATATGCTGCAGCCCCTCAGTCTATCTAATTGCTCAGTAGTTGAAGGACTCATGAAAAAACAGAGCAACTCAGTTTCTGCTCTCTCCTTTCACTTAATTGACCTGAACCAAACCCTCCTACAGGAGTGACCTGGTCACTGGATGCTCTCAGTCACTCCTGATGAAACTTTTCTACTTTAATTACTTACTCTAGAAATTAATTTATTGAGATGTAGCGATAATGACCATTCGCCTATTAGTTTAGAGAGGGAAGGCCTGTCTTGCAGTCCCTCAAGCAGCAAGTATCACACTCTTTTTTTAATAGATGCTGTAGCAAGGATGAGAATCTCACTCACTTTCCTCTTGTCCCCAACATCTCCTTTGTACTGTGTGGAGTCCTGTCTGCCAAGTGTGAAGATGCCTAATGAGTGAGACTCCTTAGGTGTGGAAGGTTTAATTCAAAAATCCTGAAAGGCCTTAGATACAGCACTATCTAATTGCCATTGCCTAGTATCATCAGGACTGTCACTTCCTGAAGCAAAATCTCAGCAGGAATTTTGAGAATCTAAATTTTGGACTTGGGCGCCTAAGTCTCTGCACAGATGTACTCTTAGTTGTGTGCGTTTATGATTGCGCTTCTAGGCTGCTTTACTCTTTAGGATTATTAGTGAAGCTTGAAAATACTTCCTTAAAGTGAGGGATATCAGAAATCACTTTAGCCAGTGGTGACATATCATAGATCCCATGATGGAACCGAGTTGCTGTTAACGGGTAGTAATACTTATGGAGCCTGGCTACCCCTTTCTGTACCAGCTCCCCAAAGCAGTCAGGCTGTCGTCAGTGAGGCAGAAGGAAACCCTAGCAAGTCAGGGAGGAGGTGGTGTAGGAGCAGCAGTGGCAGAGCTGTGCTACCAGGATGGTTGGCTGTGCTAAAGCAGTTGTATTGAAGCTGGTTATTCCAGCTCTGCAGCCTGATTCTGCCAACAGAGAAGCACAAAGTAGCTGCGTACAGGATGAACTTTTGATCACGCTCTGTGTGTGTATATGCATAATATATAAAATGTATGTCCATATGTCCACTCTGCTTCCAGCACATAGTTTTAAGGTTGTTCATAGAAGCTTTTAAAGCATTGTTTCCATTGTTAAAATATGTCATTAAAACCACATCTCCATAGGTATGTGTATTTAGAGTTACAAAAACATTTTGTCCTACACATGTTTTTATATTTCATATAATTACAGCATATTTATCTGAAGTATTTCGCAAGTATACTTTTGTGTAATACCGGTAGGAGATTAAGTAATAGCTGCTTACTAGCACTATTGCACAAGAACATCGAATGTTATTGTGATGTTCTGAGATTTGAGGTACCAAGCATGCTTTTGGCTGCTTTGTTCATGTGACCTTTATGCTCTTTTGGACAATACAGCGGTCCTGTAACGATGCACATGTTTTCCTTTACACAAATGCCAGGAACCACTTGAGCAAGGCACTTGATTCCAGTGTTGATGGGCGGTGCCTATAATGGACAACGGTAGTGTATCCGAGCCAAGTTGGCCATCTTTGTGCTTTACAGTGCCAAAAACTTCAAAGCTTCTTCCTTTTAGAACTCTAAAGCAATACAAGTTTGTGTTTGTTCGTATCATCAAACTTAATTATTGGCAATAAGCAACTGCTGGCAGGAGCGGCGCATCACATGGCTCCATTTCTGCTTTAGAAAAGGTCAGCATATGGCATAAACACTTCGCTGTATTATGCAGCCTTGTACTCTGATCACATAACACATGCTTCAGAAAGCATTATGCAATGTTATACTCACTGATTAATGACTGCTTGCACAAGAAGTTTTTCATTACCCTGAATGCTAGCATCCTGGGAATGATTAACTTTGTGACATAACTCTCATCACATAAATATGGAAGATTCAAATATAGCCTCAAAATAACGTGTTTCAGAAATAACTGAACACTTTCCTGCTTAGTACTGTGTACAGTACATGATTAACAACTGCTTTAAACCTTCAGAGTTGAATAGAAAAGCCTATTTGTGAGAACTGAAAACAAGATTTATTTTTAGGGTTTAAAGTTTTACCCAAGATGAATTTTTGCACACAGCAGCATCTCATTCGCAATGTTTTTCCTCTGCTTGTGCAAGTTTGAATTTCCTGAGAAAAGTCTGTGCCAACTATTTTCAGTGTTCAGCCAGCGAGTTAAACAGAACAAGTCAAATCTAGCCCTTATTTAGACCAGCAACTGCATGTGTGTAAAATGACTCAGTCCAGTGTGTTCAGTATTATAGTGCATACAGTTGTGTGCTTAAATCAGCGTGGTTATAGCAGAGTAAACTCCCAATAATTGCTGATTTTTCTGCAGGAAGAGTAAGAAAGCTAAATGTGGTCCTGAATGAAGCGGCTTGCAAACTTACAGTCTGAACATTGCTACACATTCACATTTAACATTGATCATTCCATGTTCAAATTTTGCAGATTCTTGTGTTAAAAAGCATGATGACAGTGCATCACAGATGTTATCATCTTAAGGATGTACAAAGAGGAAAAGCCTATAAAAAGAAATGTTCCTCACCATATTCCTCCACATATGAAGACTCATTGTTGGTTTTGAAGTAATGTCAATTGCTACCAGTTATCTATATTTCAACAGCTTTGTTAAGGAGAAAGTTGGTTTGCCTGTTTGGAAATTCAAGATCAGTTTTCACAAGGAAATAACTATATTAAACTTCTGCTTACTAATTTGCCTTTAAATGTCAGACTAAAAAAAATGACATCTGCTTTTCATGATTCTCTCTCCTGTAAGTAATCCTGCTCACGAATGAACAGTCACGTTAAATAAAGCTACTTAAAGTCCTTATAATAGGGGGGAATGGTTTAGGATGTCACCATGTTAATGCAAGTGTGCCATTTCTTCAGAAATAATCTTCATTGAGAACAACTAGAGAAGGTAAACATTGACCTTCAGTATGTTCTCTTTAATTTTTGCCTTTTCCTGCATTCCGACTCCTACAAGCAGTAGCAAAGGCTAAAGGAAACGGCCTCTGACTAAGCATTAGCTACCAGCATGCCCTCATTATAGCTGAGGGCTCTTATTCTCGCGTAGCCTACGTGCAGAGCCAGCTAGTCTTTCAGCTGTGATGACGAAATGCCATGCATTTCTTCCTGGAATAGTACGCAGATAAGAGGCCACTTGTTATGCTGAGGTTTCAGATGAACTCCACTAAGGGTTTCAAAACACTCTGTCACAATTATATCAGGTTTCTTTAGCAACCAATTCATTTCAGACACTTTTAAGATAAAAAGGGAAGAGATGTTAGTTTATTTTCCCTTGTGGTTTCACTGTTTAAACCTTTACAGGATATGACTGGATAGTTTATACATGGCCTAAATTTATTAATTTTAAATAAATCTAGCAGATCAAAATGGATCTGTTCCTCTCTTGAAATTCACATTATTTGTAGTCCCATATGTGTACCTATAACTTGAGAGAAGAAGCAAAAATCTCATGTCTGTGATATGCTGCTAGAAAGGTCCTGCTGTGCAAACTCAGTTGCCGAGTGCCTTGAAATCATTCTGGATCCAGCAAAAGCTGAGAGTTTTCAGAACCTTGCAGCACAGAAGGTTAATCCTTTATCTTGGGGTTGAGTTCAGGTGCTAGGACATGTGTGCACAGTACGAGCCCAGTTGACCTACGCATTGCTTAGCAGCAGTGGGAGGACCTGTTTGTGAGATCACTTTGCAGATTTGGGGCCTGTTTAGGTGATTCTGTGCACTAACAAAAGCAACTTTAGTGGAATCAAACAAATCACAAAATCATCCAGACTGTAAAAGAAAGAGGAATCTATGAAGTGGTTGTTTCAAACCAAGCAATATCCTTAGTAACAACACTAACCGTACATTATTGTGAAGAAAGGAATATATTGCCTGGAATAAACAGTTGATCCCGTGCAGGTTACATAGCTCTCTTTGCTCACCCTTAGACACTAATTACACATTTAGAATCTGTGATATGCCCCATTTCCATTATTCATTAAGGATGACATTAAGTCAGTTGCAACTTGCCTTTCCATTGGATCTGCATGCCACTTTAGATAGATGTAATCAGTAGGATGGAGAGTCTTACGACGATAAATCTGAGTGAATCGCAGCCTAGATAAGTATTTAATATTAAAATAAAAAAAAAACAACCCAAAATGTCATCTCTCCTTGATCACTTCCCCTGCAGTTCTCTACATTTACTAGTATCTCATCAACTGGGAACTAAAAGCTAAATTCAATTTCCTTTTAAGACAACAAAATTTTCTTTTTCCATTTACATAATGGAATTTGGATCAGGTCTTAGGTCTGTAACCTTATTCCTTTAATGCCTTCCAAATAAATGTGCAATTCCCAGTGAGATCACTAGGAATCTTGGCTATTCATAGTCTGTTCTTTCTTTTTTTCTGCAACTGTTCTTCAGTGAACAGGGCTCCCTTTGAAAAGATCCAGAGAACACTAGAGCTGTCAAACCACCACTTCTCTTAATTACTTTTTTTTTCCTTTCTTGGGCTAGTTATTGACTACTGACTCAGAAGAAAATAAGAACAGATTTCTCTCATGAATAAATTATTTCATAATTGTTTACTAGAGGTAGATGATTCTTGCACATTACTATGAAGAAGTCCTGACCTTGCCAGAACAGGATAGACCAACAAGCCGATGTTTCTCCATGATTTTTCTGCTCTCTTTTTGTCAAAATGTGAAAGTCAACCTAAATACTGTTGCTGCATTTGTCACTAGCAGGTCTTTTAAATGTTAGACAATTAATTTTCACAAAAATTCTGATTGACCAAGTATAAATATGAATTATGGGCATCTCCTTTTTTGAACTGCTGCTGTTGTGAGCTTTGATTTTAATTAAATACCATGATGACAAATTCGTTAGAAATGGTACTTGTTAAACAATACTGCTTCCAAAGCTTCTTCGTTTTGTGAAATTGGTTGTTTATAAGTCATCTTACATGTTGTTTGAGGCATCTTGCTGTGGTTTATCTTATTTTCTATCTTTAGAAGATTTGATCTTAATGTCTGAAAAAGACATTGTTTCTTCATGGAGTATCATGGAGAAAAAAAAACCCCACAGTGCCTTTCTTGAAAATTATACTAAAAAGATAACTGCTGTTCTGTGGTTCAAAACCTTGAAATGTTTTAAACGGAAATTACTACAATTTAAAATTTTTTATCTTTACTGAAATCACAGAACCAGTGAACACAGTCCCACCAGCGCCTGTAGTAGTGAAACCTGTTTTCTCCTGCTCTTTGGCGTTTGCCACCTTCTGCCCATCTTTCCATGCAATCCCTGCTCCTACTGCCCATGACATCCCCTGCTGAGGAGAGGGGGTGTGTGCCATCTAACCACGGGTATATGCTCTTTGTGGCTGGAGCCCTTGAAGAGAAAGTGTGATGACCAAGTTACACAAGTTTTTCTCTAGGAGGGAGGTGGGAAGGGGGTGCTAGCTTGAGCCTTTGTCTTCCATCAAGCCGCTTATAGAAAACTAATGGATCATCGTCCTCTACCTCTTTCAAGCGCAATTTACATTGTGTAAGGGTTCAAAAGATACAAGGGTGAGGACTGACTGATAGTAATAATATCACTTTGTTTCCTAAGGCTATTGATGCATGGGTAGAGCATAGGGGATATCTGTGGGGCTGGGTTTTATCTTGTTGTGCAGTCAGTCGTTCTAGCTGTCAGAGGCATAAACTCCACTGAGGATTGAGAAACTGTGGTGACAGGCTTCAGCCAACAAGCAAGCGTCCAGGTCCCGGGCTGTCTTGAACTGACATAGTGATTCATTGTTATCAGTATCCAAACTAGCTGGACRCGAACCAGCTCAGATTTCTTTACACGCATTTGCAAATCCTAATTGCAGAATAGCTGTAATAGGGATTTAAAAAAAAAAAAATTAATTCCCTACAAATAAGAATTCTTTCCTACCTTAACTAAATCCAAGTTAAAGTAAGAAAGGGGGAGAGTCTGCATTGTGCTCTAAATGTCAGCAGCTTTAGGCTATTCTAAGTCATAAAAGCAATAGAAATAGCGCTTGCCAGTCAGTCATTCTCGACTGAAATGTAAACAGTTTACGCTGGTGAATTAATAACTGATAAATAGGTACATTGAACACTTACAGGGGTGTTATGACCCTACAGTATTGGTTTATGAAATAAACAGTACTTACAAGAAATACATAATTGTGACTTTCAGTCTTGCTGTGGAGAATGTAAGAGTTGGGAGTGAGCTTTTATGCCTATTATCTATTCTTCAGAGAATTATTTCATTGCTAGAAGCAGATGGTGATTTTTAAGCCCACTGCTATTTTCGTGTACTTTAAAAAAAAAGAAAGTCCTAAAAATAGACCCAAGTTACCATATCCAGCAAAAATATGTTGTCAGCTCTTTACTCTGCTGGGCTGAAAACAAATCTGTCAGCAATTTCTTTGGGTTAAAGTATCTGAACACTTGTGTGGGGTTTTTTTTTGTTGGTGGTTTGTTTTTTTTTTTTTAAGAAAGCATTTTAAGTGGTTTTGTAACAGAGTCCATTTAAAGCTTTAAGTATCAACAAATTACCATCTGTTGTTATAAAGACACTTTATCAAATTGATGAGACCTGCACTCCGGTTAATGTTGTGGATCAACTGCATGAATTAGACTTTAAAGTCTGAATGAGTCTGAAATCAACATCTTCAGCTCTGCTGGAACAGACATTAAAAACCAGCCCATTTTCTGTAATTATGAAAACGAAAATGAGAGTGAGAGTTATTCGTGCAGAAAAAGAAGCAGTGGTAATGCATCTTAGTCAAACAGGGTTCTTATGTTTGCTTTAAAATAATTTCTTGGGTTAAAAGTGTGGTTTGACAGACTTACTGAATGAGAAAGGAAGAAGTCTTTTGGATTCCCTGTGCACCTACAGGTGATTGACATAACAACAGACTGACAGTACAGTATTTTCAGCAGTATTTTCAGTATTAGATCATTTGGGCACAACTGTTGGCATAAGGACTAAATGTAAGGGTTC
Organism: Phoebastria nigripes; assembly: GCA_035582835.1. Lineage (NCBI taxonomy): Eukaryota > Metazoa > Chordata > Aves > Procellariiformes > Diomedeidae > Phoebastria > Phoebastria nigripes. Next base: position 125,250 of record JAYKAV010003296.1, read on the forward strand.
AGGTAAAAGAAGGTGGTATTTGTTATCTCTATAGCATGAGGACATATCCTAGAATGATGGATGCAGAAAGCTGAACCAAAAACAGATCTCTAAGGTAGAGATTTCATTTTAATGATCTCAGTGCAAAATATTTTGTCTGGCAGCATTCGTGTATCTGAGGTGCAGCCCCTTARGGTCAAATCCTGTGAAGTATTAAGAATCCTCATTGTTGGAGATTGGTAAGATCAATAATTCCCCAAATGAAGACTTTATTTTACTAATTAAGTGGAGTGAATACTCGCTTCCTATCTGGAGGTGCCCAGATAGATTTAAGTGTGCTAAATCATGCCTGCTGGCAGCATCAACCACTTTCCATTGACTCTAGAGGTAACTTAGGCTCCGCAGTCAGGTCTTTCAATTCACACGTAAGTTACACGCTTACAGCGAGCAGCGTGGCACTTCTTATCAGAGAGTTCAGCATATGCTCCAGAGCAGACCTTCCTTCAAACCCCCTGACTTGCAATGCTCAGTTTGAAAAAATCTCTCTCTGTAAATACATTGTCAGTAATATTGGCAGCCATTGCACTGCAAGGTAGAATCAGTTGGGCTTGAAACCAGATTGACTGAGGTATGCCCTGTGATGAGCTCTAGAGTATGCAAGCTGTCATGTAAAGGAAAGGTGGGAGAGGAAACTCGGGTACATCTTCTGTTGTAGTGTACTGAAGAGTACACTTACCTCCTGCGTGCCAAAGACCCTGAACTCTGTGCCTAGACCCGCAGCATTAGCTGTCAGATCCACCTCATGATGACCAGCACTGAGTGTACAATGTAGTGTGAGATCCTTCCTACAGGAGCCTGATGTTGCTTACTAGAAGGACAGGTAGATTTTACATGCATGATATGGGTAAAGCGTGCCAGGGTCATGGAAATGCTTTAGGTTACAGACCATTTCAAGGAATGGTCATATCTGGTATGGTACACATATAGATACTTTGCTGTCACTTTGTCGTTCCGTGTTTCAGGTGTATAACTGTGTACTGATCAGTGCCAACCACATCGGTGTGTTTGTTCACGCAGTGGAACCACACTGTGTCCTGTCCCGGGTCTGGCCCTGTACAGCACCCCAGGACTGGGTGGAACAGACTGTGAGTTGGAGGGAAAAAAGGAAACCACATGGAAACAGTCTAATTTCTGAAACCATTTAAAGTTTTTAGACTGGTGAACTAATAAAATTTTGTTTCAAGAAAACCTTTCTCCTCCTCTACCTTTTAGCCTTGCACAGGCTTGCCTTTTTTTGACCGCAATTCCCATTATCCCAGTATTATCTTCTAAGTAAGACTGATCCTGAACCTTCTTGTCATCTTCGTTATCCCCCAAACATTGATCTTTCTGTTGTCTTTTCCCTGCAATAACAGATTACTTCCCTTCTCACACCAACTTTTGGTGAGTATTAAAAGCCTACCTTTCCTACACAGTTTCGCTATCCCACAATCCTGAGATGAAAGAATCTGTGGGATGATGTAAAGTGTGAAAAAATGCCTGCTCCTACCAAGACAGGCATGTGATTTACTGTAATGCTTTTGCTGAGGCAGCCAGTAGTCTGATATTTAACTCCACTGATGGTTAACTTCTCTAGGCACAACCACATGGTCCACGGTGATTTTGAGATAAACTCTTGGTTATGCAAAGTCAGCCACTGTCTTTGTTGGAATTAAAGAAAGAGGAAGATGAAGTGGGAAACTGTTTTTCATGTGAATGTTATGTCATTCACATCACCTTAACCCAATGATAACCTTAAAGGAGAAGAAGGAAAAAAGTCACTAAACAAATAAATTCTTATGTTCTTGGCAGTAGGATTTGCTTTGCAAACACAAACATTTGGCAAAAAATGAAAATCTACATTTTCCTCATCAAAACTAAACCGAAGGCTGAGGTAAAGAACCAAAATCAAAGTTGAGGGTATTGAGTTGCATTGACCCAAACACACAGTAGCTGAAGTCAACAGGGTTTACATGTCTTAGCAGAAGAGAAGGCAGGAGATCAGATCTACCTCCCTAAAAAGACACATAAATTTTCTTTTTTAAGGTTTACAAAGGGATCTTCATTTGAAGAGAACAGGAAATGAGCAGAAATTAAACTACACAGACCTTATTGTACCTAGTATTTTTTTGTAAAAGGATGTAGGCAGATGATAGGTATGTCATTTTGTTTGTGTATTTATGCACATGTGTATATACATGCATAGGGACCTGTAAATGCTTTTCAACAGCTCCAAGTCTCCAGCATGTGTCAGTATCTCCAGGTGCATGTAAGCCATCTGAACCCTACAGCCTTAATTGCATAACACAGCCGTATTACAAAATATTACCACACCAAGATCGTTTACATTATTTCATAACAAAAAGAAATACTATTACAGAACATTTTTACCCTTAAGGGAAAATTACTAATTATTTAAAACATTGTCTCTCTGTGTGTTTGTATATGGTGTATAGGGGTATATGAGCCTCATTATGGAAAAATGTAGGGGTGGATTAAAGCAGGATCCGTGGGATACAGCCCCAAGGTCAGAGGAGTTTCAACAGACAAGAATGTCAGAAGCTAAGCAGAAAATAGCAGCACGGTTGATTATAATGAGCTTATTGGGGTGATGTGGGCCACTTAACTTGAGGGGAAAGCAGCTGTTTTGAAGGGGAAGCAGCTGTGTGAAAGACTGTCATAGGCCTGGTCAGAGGACAGGTCACATCCAGAAGGTGGCTTTGGTAGACAGCAGATGTTTGGGTCTCCAAGCGGAATCCAGACACTGGCGTTAAACTTCTGCATTCTCTAGACAGCAAGTGGATTGCTGACTTCTGAGACAAATTAATTCAGTTATCTGTCTCCTCTGTTCAAATCCACATTTTTTTCTTGCTGCGAGGCAACAGTACAATTGCTGGGCTACTGCCTACGCCCTTCTGCGTTAAGAGATTTTTTTTCAGTGTGTAAAGTTTTCTTCTGTTTTGTTTTTCTTGACTGGTAAGAAAAAGACCTGTGTTCTTGTTCTTGCTCATACGATTGCTTCCGTACTTCATCTGGTGACCAAAATGGAAGTCTCCCCACCCTCAGGTGGGTGCCCCAGTTTCCTGCCCGTGGAGGTTCACTCTCTTCTACATGCGTTCATGCATGCCCCRCGTCCACGTCAGTAATTTGCTGGTCAGTAGTGCAATTCCAGCGGTTTTGAAGAGTCACCCCTCTAGGCTGAGGCACCCAGGATGCTTTCCTGTGAATTGAAGAGTTACATCTCTTCAGGAAAAGAGGTGGTGACTTCTGATTGTCCCACATCCAGGGTAAAACCCCTATCAGCTCCAGCTATGCTGAAAAAGAAAGTGGTGGCTTTTATTTTTTATATCAGCCTGACCCAATGAGTGGAGTAGATGTACGCTGACATACATGTGTTAGACTTAGCCCCCTCAAGGGTAGATAGGAGAAACACCTGGTTTCTATGTTTTAAGACTGGGGCCTGGGCCTGAACGAGGTGTCTTAACCAGCTAGACCGAGAAAGTTTTATGTTATTCTGGAGTGCAACATTCAACATAATCCTATTCAGATGCCTTCATGGACAGACAAGGGCTGAGTGTTTTTTTGTTCTGAGGATTGTAATGTGGGTGCATAGTTCTTTTTTGTCTCTGAGAGTCAGAATTTGCTTGAGCTTTGGATTTGCAAAATACTGGTTTTGATACATAGTTAGGCCTGATTCTTTTATAGAATAGTGCTTATTTCTCAGTATCCTAATGGGTGATGAAATATGAGATAGAAAAGGCTGTCTGCAAAGTGCATGGAACTCCGCTAGAAGACGACGATGTCTGGGATAACAGTAGGAGATGTAGCACATTGTGGCAATGGGCCCTCAAGACTTTTAACTTAAAAATATGCATCTGCTGTGAAATATAATTTTTAGAAGTGCATTTTAGGGTTTTTTATTCATCTCTCCAGAATTCTAGATTAATACAGTGAAACTGAAAAAAAAAAATCCCTGCAAGCAGTACCTGGGACCATAGCACCTTCTCTCCCCCTCCTGGAGCACTACTAGGAGGGAGTGTTCTCAGAGGGCAAAGCAGGCTCTGGGCGATGGACAAGGGGACACTGTCCACAATCTCTTTCTCATGGTTCCACTGTCCTAAATTCTCGCCTGCTGAGCTGGAACGGGGGTGTTACCTTGGTGGAGTGGAAACTTCAGTATTAGTCGGAGGAATTCCCCTCACAGGACAGGAAATCCCTTCTTGGGCAGGTGTAGTAAGGGGGCTTGGGAGCAAATGTGTGCTCTGCTGCCATCTTTCTCCTCCAGCTGAACTATGTCTGTTGAGAAAGAGGTCTTTATGGTACGTAGATGTGGCCTAGGGCTTAGCAAGTGACAGTAGCAATCAGGATACACAAGATGCTTCTGAGCTTGCTGTTGCGTTGCATATGCAAGGCAAGCTAATACTTCACCCCAGAGGGATGACAGGACTTAATTCCTGTATGTCACCTTGAGGCTTTCTAATGCAAAGAAAAGCAGTAAATACTGCTTTTGCAGGGCAGTGCTGGGAAGTAGTCTGTGCTTGTGCTCATTCACCTGTTTCCACATAATACAGGCTTCTTGTGAAATACATGGAAGATATGTTATTATAGAAGTGCACAACTGAAATTTCTCCATGATTTTGACAGACTTAAATTGTGTGGCAGCTAACACCATCCAAATATTTCCCATGTCTCTGATCCATCTCCTGCAACCGTTGCCAGCCTGTGAGTCCCCATGCTCTCTTCTTCTTCTTCCTGCAGTCCCTTCCAGGTGCCTCCATATCTCAGCTACCTGTAAGACAGTATATGAGTGACCACTCAGAAGACAGGGGCTTCCAGCTGTCTGACCATGCAGGACATATTTTCATTTGGCAGTGGTGGATCAAAACAGTAACTTGGCACATCATGCCTGACCTGTTTGTTTTTCAGGCCTGGTGTATCACATCTTTCYTTCTTTCTTCTCTTCCACTAAACACAAGCATACCTCTGCAGGCAGGAAAGAAGGCAGAGCTCCAAGGTTGGTCAGGTTACCCATAGCTACTAATAGAGAAGTTTTTATAAAGAACTTGCTTGCAATTGCAGCTGACAATCAGCTGGACTTAAATTTGTGAGTGACTGAAGGGAGTTAGAGATGCAGCAGCTGAGAGAGGTCTTGCTTTTACAGCATATATGATGTGCCGGCACGTCCCTTCTTCATTACCATTTCTCTGAGTAGGCTTCTCTTACAGTATTCTTTGAACTGACTTGTAGGGCTGCACTTGTCAATTATTTCAACAGTCAAATAGACGACACCTTCTGCTGCCAACTATTTATATTATCAGTTTTCATCCTTGAAAATGAGAATAAAAGAGGTGCTATACTAAAAATTGTCATGTAATTGCATACACCACCTATCTGCAGAGGCAATGCACATATGCCTATGTCTATTTAATAAGTATGTAAAGTAGAAAATTGCACAGACTGTTGCTGTTCTCTTGTTCTCCAAGTCATTTTATATTGGAATTATAATGAACTCACAGCAAAAGTTGAATCCAAAGATTACGAAATGGGTCAAATTGTTCATGTGCCAGTTTGTAGCTGTATGCTACTAGATTTCTATTACTGCTTTAGGCTAGCGCAGCAAAAAGTAGACCCATCTGTGCTCATATTGTATGCTAAAATTAACAAATGCTTGTTCTTGGGAGTCCAAGCAAAGCAAACACTGTTTCATGGAAAAGTTTTATTAAACTACAGATTGGTTCTCTGTTGTTATTGGTGCTCCAGTCAGCACACAACCTCTTCCCACCAGAAGCAACTCCAGGTGTCATAGCATTGCTTGAGCTGTTAACAATACTCTAAAGAAGAGTATCCTGTGCAGAGCGCTTGGGCCTTGTTTATACCTCTTCCCCGTTAGATAAAGGGTCTGTTTAAACAGTAAATATTGTGTGGGACACAGTGTTTGGTAATTTTAGCAGATACTGGTGGCTTTAATGTCTGGAATGGCATAATTAACATTAAAAATGCAGTATACCTTAAATTTAGCACTAATATTTTCGAAGTAAATTTAGAAGAACTGCCACAAGTACTCTTCAGGTGAGCAATAACTGTGTGCGTAGCTGAAGTGATGATTCCAGGAAGGAATGATGTGTAATTCTGTGAAATACACGTGAACGTATTACATATATTTATGTATCTTTAATATGTCTCTATTAAATATAGACATTAATATATTCATTAATATGTAATTAATATAGTAACATATGTACCAGTATGCTTATCATGCCCTCATACATTAAGCATATTTTAAACAATCTTTATGGAAAGAAAACAGCCTCTGTATCTGGCTTTTCACCTATCTCCTCAGGACCAGGAAGTGAATTTGGACGTCACGAGTGACTTGTCTAGTGTAATCACTGAGCCTAGCATCTTCCATCAATGCCAAGGCTGGCAGCACAGCAGTCATTCTGGCTTTCCTGAGCAGCTCTGCCAGTGTGGCACAGCCCTGCCTCTGGGGCTGAAAGAACAGTTTAATTCCCATCATTATCTTCTCGGGCTTGTCTGCTGGAGAAGGGTGCCCAGCAGTGATGCTTTTTGGTCAGGAACTGATTTACCTAATCTGGCTGGATTAGAGCAGCAGTGTGTTTCATATGGTTGGCACATAGGTTCGTGGTCAGAAACCTTGTGTGCGTGAGTTACCAAGTTGCAGCTATCTGGCTTCACTCACTCAGACAGGCATTTTGCAGGACTAGGGTATCTGTCCTCTGACGTTGGCCAACCAGTCAACATTTAGCACTTGTAACTATGATGTCAGTCTATAAATTACAGCCTCAGCAAAACCCCAGTGCATAATCTGGCAGCTGGACTGTCATTTTCAGAGAAAGCACGCTTTTGACCACTGTAAATACCTAACACAAAATTTTGGAGTTATTGTAGTTTCCTTTTTCAGACATCGTTGCTTCTTTGCACTCACGTGGTCTCGCAATGAATAAAGTGATACTCTTGTTCTTTATCCTCCTGCTCGGAAGGAAGGAGGATCAGGAAGTTGTGGATAATTGGTGAAGAACACAGAGAAAAAATCCCTACCTTTGCCTTGAATCAGTGGTGTAACTAATCCAGCTTGAATTCATAGATTCTTGCCTGTACCTTAAAATAGAAGCTGGGTGTGGTGGTGGTACTTTCTGAAAGTAGTCTGTACTTCTTAAAAATAAAGTTGATTTATCAGTCTAAGCACTGTGGAGTACCAGCATGTAATCTGCTCCATCTCCAGTGGAATTCAGAGCTCCTTGTCATTGGTCAGGATGAGGCCATGAAACCCAAGTAGGTTTTTTTGGCAGCTTTCAGTAAAATGAATTCGTGTAAACCTGAATTTTATCCTGTCTTGACAGGGCGTTTTGTCTTTGTCCTCTGTCATGTTTGAAGGACAGACTGCAGGAAATAAACTGGTTTGTTTGTCTGGGGCTCTATTGAATGACAAAAGTTGAATGGAAATCCAAATATACTGAAATAATATTAATTGTACATGCACAATATACTGGCTTGTATTAGTCATTCAAAACAATTCCTCCTCTGAAAAGCCTGACAAGGAAAAGTTCGCATTATGTGAAGACTTATACGTTATTTGACTTTATGTGACTTGGCTAACTGTGGAAATAAAGTTAACTACCCACATAAAAACTTGGTAGGACTGGGACTTTCTTCTGCTTTAGTTTATTCTTCAGAATAAAAAAAACATCTTCAGATCTGGAAGTTAATTTATATGACTTCTAACGGGACAGAGTTGATAGAGTTAAGATTAAAAGATAGGTCTTATATTTGTGTCACGTGGTTTCTTGCAGCTCCTATGTGTCTTTCTCAACCATAGTATTGTTCATACCAGTCAAACTGAATTTATCTGCGATTACGCACTTAAATTTCATTAATGCACAGATTTTTTTTGTTTGTTTTGGCTGACAAGGTTATATAATTTCTGGACCTGGTCTATGTGGCACAGTGCAGCACAAATGACCCATGCAAAGCTCTGTGTCACGGTGCTAGATGTTTCTGGTACCTGCAGCAACTTGCTTCTAAAGCATGTTAAAGCAGTCAGCAGTACGAACTGTACTTCATTGGGTTTCCCAGAATGGAACATTTTGCAGTGTTTTTGTTACTGAAATTTCTGTTTCATCAGTGTTTTACCGATACATCTTTAGCAAAGATGTTGTCTCGGTGTTGCTGCTGTCTAGCATGGTGTACTTTCCCCCAACTCAACCCTGCCTCCTGCACTGACCCAAAGTGTCCTGGAGTGGAGGGAAGAGCCATGCAGCAGCTGTGTGTGATACCTGGAGGTCTTTTCTGAAACCAAACCTAGGCTCATTTTCAGTTTTGAAGGACTTTTCACCCTAATACCAGAAGCATCTTAGGAAAAGTGGAGACTGTTGCTTGGAGTCCATGAATGTCTCTTCTTAGCGTCGTTAGTGTTAACTGAGATTAACTTGAAGGCGGTGGGACTGCTGATTCTGCCTTGGGCTGTCTGCCAGAGCAGAACAGATTCCTGAATGCTGTCCGTCTCTTGTGTCTGAGGCAGGACTGCAGGCAGATTGTTGGGTTACCGGTGTGCTCTAAACCTACACTTCAAAGCTGATGTACTGGCAACAGTTTAAAACTGGAGTGTGGTTATCCGTGAGCTCCTCTTGTGACAGAGAGCAAGAATTTGTTTTTTATCATCTGTAGCACCAACTCTGTAGCTCAAAAATCAATATTTTATTCAAATAGAAAATGTTAATTTACCACAATACAGAAAATGGTATTTTTCTACAGATGTCTTACAGAACCACTGAGCTGTGGCTTGTGGCCTTAAAGTCTAGGCTTTTATTTCCTCTAAATACACTCTATTCTGTTTTCTGTGTGTCTGTCATGTTGAATAAGTAACAGGGAGCGGGCACAGGACCAGGACTCATGTCCCATGTATCATGTAAAACAAAACAGGCAGCTCTTTGAATTGTGAGGCTAGAGTGCCGTCAGAGGCTGCTTCTGCAGTCACAAAGCTGGAACGAAGGTGCCAGAATCATGAGAGAGAGTTGCAGCCTCTAACTCAAAATATGCTCAGGGTTTTCTTCTTACATATAATATGTACTATTCTAGTGCCTAATTGGTGTCATCTGTAAAACAGCTCACCTTTCAAATTTCTTGTTGCCCTGCCTCAGGTTCCTTCTGAGCCATCCCCTAGCCTCCTTCCTCGGTTCCCCTCTTTGCTGTCCTTTACGAGTGCAGCTTTCTCTGCTGTTCTGCTCCACCCCATCATGGCCAGGGTCCTCCTGGCTGCCCTGGTGTTACCGCTCTGCTCGGCATCAGAGACGTAGGCACGGGCAGTGATACACTCAGGTCTGCCGCCTTCGCTCTCGCTGAGTAGTGCTTCAGGCTGTGAGCAGTCCCCTGGACTTGACATTCAGGCTCTTGTAGGATCCAGTTGCTAATCAATTGCATGCCGCTTGCGTGCTCTGTGCCTGTGTGCTGTGAATGAGAGAGAGAGAACAGGATCCTGTGAGAGTAGGTTAGCTGACTCATATAATTTTCTGGCCTGGTATTATCTCATCAGCAGTAGATTTGAATAATTCACCAAAGTAATGCTACTACTGCAATTAAAAGAAGGATTATTTGCAAATGCTCTCTTAAATTATTGTGGATCACACTTCTGAGAATACACCAGAAGGTTCATTTCGTGTTACACCTTACTTAATTCAGGGCTTAATTTATCTAAATTTTGTGGCCTGTCTGTTCAAAGGCATGGTTTGGCAGCTCTCAAGATTGGTGTGCCAAACTGTTGATATCTTTTCCAAATCCAAAGTTGAACAGATACTGCTGGTGGGCTAATCGGTGATTCCTTGTACCTCGGACAGATAATGTTTCTTGACCCCTCAAATGGTGACGTATGGAGGTCCCCATCTGCTTGTGTCCCACCTCTAGCATGCATGCTGTCAACTGCTGGCTCTGGCAGATAAGAAAATAGCCCTGCCCTTTAGCAAGAAAGATGGATTTTGTGCATGTCTAAAGAAACCAACTCCTATGATGTCATCTGCCAACTATTAATATGTCATGAATGTAATYGTTTAGAGGAAATTCCGCAAGATTTTTTAAAAAGATTAAATTCTTCTCAGGTTGCATTATTATAGTTACCTACCTGTTGAATTGAAGAAGTACAGTTGATTATTTTCTTTCTAGCCTACCCTTGCTAAGTACCTACAGGGTAGTATTTCAGTAAGGATTAACTAAATTCCCTTCAAATCGTAGCTGTTGATCTCTCTGTTTTCAGGGTTATTTTGTCTGAAGTGAATTCCACTTCTCTGATGTTTTCTGTTTTGATTCTTAAATACTGTGATAAATGTTAGGGTCTATTAAGTTTCAACTTTCTATTTTTATCCGTTGGTAAACACTACACCAGATGTGGGTGTGAAGGACCCTGAGAAGCTGAGGGAGTTCTGCTTTTATTCAACAATTTTAACTTTCATAACTGAGAATTCAGCTCATTTTTTAGGGTTGTGTATGTGCTGTTTTGGGTTTTTTTAAGAGCTGAGAAAAACAGGCTTACGCAACTTAGTTTGCATAAGTGCAGTGAGTCATTCACATTTCTTTTTTGCGTGTGTCTGTGTGTGTGTGTTGTATCACTTTATATAACCTTTCTTTGAAAAAGTACTACTGTGAATGCTAAGAATATATTTTCCCTGTAAAACAAAAAAGAAATGTGCCTATTAGGCAGATAGCTGCTTCTCGGTGATGGTCTCCTTACAGATGCTGTTCTCCAGGAAGGCATTTTGGTGATTCTTCTTAAGGCTCTGGTTCTTCAGTGGCAAAGTTTATGCTGGTACATGAAAGTGTAAGGGGAAGGTCAGGTAGCTCTATCCTTTCCCCTTCGTGGGCAGAGCTGTGGATAACTCCATGTGATAATGTTGATTATATATATGTATATATTTATATAGGGGTTTCAAATGTGTGTAGTCCTTCCAGCATACTGTAGCTTCTGCTTTATCACATTGCTTCCTACCATCTAGAGGAGAGTGGAGCTTTTAGGGCAGAGTACCTCTGTGCACTGTTGGAAGAAATTTGGGGCTTAAATCCTTCACATAGCTATCAGACACAGGTGGCAAGCGTCCTCCATCAGGCACACTTACAAAGAAGTCCTCTGGAAGGCCTTATCTTTTTTGACACTACTTCATAACTCTCTGTGATCAAATGTACCATGAACGTCTAGCTGCTTAGAGTTCATTGTTTTGAATGCAATTACAGGTATTAAGTCTCAGTACAGTTCAAGTGTTAGAATTGCTGTTTTGTTTTATGTTTATATGTTTCAGATGTGTTTTCCTTGACATCTGATGGATGGTGCTATGTAACTGTGGCAGGGAACTCACTGTTGATTTTCCCAGAAAGTGTGGTTCATGGTGCAGAGATCTGCGCACAGGTCGTCTTCTTGCCCCCGTGGCTGTTCTGAGGCTTGCCACTTCATTTCTCTCCAGCTCTCTGCTGTATCATCATGTTTTCTGATCTGATGACATCCTCTCTGGCCATGCTACAAATCCCTCCCCGCATGGAAAGTTCCCCACAACAGTTTCATACCGATTACTTCCGTGCACACTCAGAAATCCCTCCACTCTGCTCTGCAGCCCTGTGTTTTACCAAATCAGATTCAGGGCCTCTTCCTTTCTATAACCCAATTTTTATTTCCATTAAAGTACATCACAGTTTTCATTTTATTTCAGTGGCATCCTATGTTTTATGCAAGTAGCATTGTCCATCCTCTTCCTTGTTCATTCTTGTGGCAATATTTTGACGACTGCAGTAATGACTGAAATAGAGATACTGTGTTTTCGGTCCAATGCAGAGCAGATGTTTGCAGTTGCAAGATAAGGCAGTGTTCATCTATTGCCTAATTAGCAGATTAGCAGTATCTGAGGTCTGTAGAAGTGCCATGAAACATTGAGGTACTGTTTTTAATTGTCTATGGTAGTGTACTTAAATGGACGTTAGGCATGAGAATAAGACTTTAATTCATCGTTAAGAAATTGGATTCACATAAGGAATTGTAGTACCTGTCTAGCTTCAAAAATATGAGCAATTTTCATGAATGTACTTGCATGTGTAAAATGAGGCATACACTTAGATTCCTTGCCGGATTGATGTTCAGAAGAGCAGCTCTACTGGTTTGGGCTCTAAATGCAATTAACATACCCAGAGACAAAAATACTGAGTAGGAGTCACATAGATAAAACTGTTTCCTCCAGCAACTGTTGACAATAAGGCACCTCATTCACTCAGCAGATAATAATTGGCATGACAACTGGAGATAAGAAAGATCTCTGAACTTGTGGAACTCTGTACGAATAAGAAAAATTTCCTACTCACACACACAAAAACTACAATTGGAGAGTAACTCTTAATATTTAATCCCCTTAAAGAGGTGTTTTCCCTTTGCACACGGTTGTGGACAATCTCTGCATGGGCATAGTAGTTATTCTTGCCACTGCTTGATTGTGTCAAATGGCCCCTTGTATGAGCGGGCAAATAACTAAGTTGCCTACACCTTTGTATTAATCATGACCTCAAATGTGGGATGTGAGAAATTGGAGCCTCTTAACAATAAAATCACACAGCAAATTTTTTAACATTCATTCTTGTGCTTCAAATATGATGACTTAAATTTGCTGATCCTCGAGATAGCCCTTGAAGACCTCTGTTTCTAATCAGTCCTTTGTCCCTAATGGGCATTATCCTTGTGCCCATTTTTATGCCCACGCTGCAGAAGTCTATTACATACATTGTCCATAGAAGTCAATAATACAAGCCAGCCACCTCAATGTACCACATACTGCAAGTGTATCAGGAATTTAAAAAGTCTCACTAGAAGGTGAACGTCCACTTGCATAAAAGGATGGCCCTCTAATGGTACACTTGTGTGCACTCCAGACACAAAGGTAAGAGTCTAGAGAAATGGGATGGACTGGGCACATAAGATATCATGTAGTTTATTCAGGGAAATATACCCTCTGTCCTTAAAAGTCATTGAAGCTTGAGTTGAAATGGAAGTTTCTCTTCCTGCTATTGCCATTTTGCAGACTTTTTCACATAATTTAGTGCAGAATCAAAGATTTTATTACAGAAAGAAAGAAATAAGTGACAGGCAGGGCATTAAAGGAAAGAACAAAAGTTTCACAAGGCTCAAATTAATCTTTCTCTGTTTTTCTGTTGCATCCTCATCTGACTGCTTGAGCACCACTCACTGGAACTAAATTTTTAGCAGTTGGGTTTTAGAAATTTCACAGGAGTTCAGCACAAAGCAAGTTAACTTTCTATAACCATGATAAAGTGGAATAGTTACACTTTAAGTGACCCTTATGAGACGTTTCCAGCTGCCTGAAGTAGAAATCTGGGTCACTACTCCACTGAGCAATAATGTAAGACATCAGGACACTGCTGTATTCCAGATAAAGTAAATTGCCCTCTTCCTGCTGAAGTCAAAGGAGTGATCCTGCTCATGGCCACAAGTTTGTTTTGAGCTTGTCTGAACTCTGTCAGTGATACGTTTTCTGTGCATAAACTAGAAGGCTTGTTAAGCTTTACTTTTTAATATATTCTTTACTTACTGACTTGCCTTTGCCTCCTGTTCATTTTAATGGAATTTTTTAAAGATTGCCTTCTATATGGTGGGAAAGCTGACTCAATCTATTTTGGATATCAGTGAGCTGAAATTTATATGAAACACAGTATATCCTTCATCTTAACCAAGTAGCCTCAGCAAGTCACGACTACTATTACTAAAAGTGTATGGCCAACAAGTTAGCCCACTAGCAGAATAGATAGCATGGGTGTCAGCTCATTTCTAAAGTTTACTTATAAAGCTTCTTCTGAAAAATTCCAGAGTGCCATGGAGAATTTCCTATCAGAAGGAATCGAGGAGAAGAGCATTGTTTTACCCCAGGGATATTCTTTGGGTGGATTTTTGGCACTAATTTAGCCTGGGATGTAGAAGCCTCCCCATGCCAAGCTCCTGCAAGGGTATCAGATTACATTAACAACATACCGGCAAGCGAGTATTCAACATTACCAGCCTTGGTCCGGGTCACAGGAACAGGCTTGAAATAACGCGTATGAAAAATCCTTTTTAGAGGTACATGGGAGGGGAAAAATAAGCTTCAGCAACCTATTATTGGAGACTTTTTCTTGAACCATTTTTTATTTGTGAGCCAAATACTGCAGTAATTAAGCTGCAAAATTAAGGGAATGTGCTTTGCTTTTAGTGGAAATTAACATTGGTTTTCTCCAGGCATTCAATCACTTAACTCAGTTGTCTTTTTATATTATTCAAATGTGATACACATTAGTCAAACATAAGTGGTTGAAGAATCATGTTGCAGAATGCCTCTTGAGAGAGAAGTATGTTATAAACATTTCTACTAATGGAATATTTATGTTAATGTAAATTAACTCCATAAGGGTGGCAAATCCTTTGAAAGGTGAACGTGAAGTTCCTGCTGCACAGTGGATGCTTTTATTATTTCATTACTTGTACAGCACAAAGAGTGGTGTACAGACTTCTGCTGTAGCCAACAAGGACTTTGCAAATGCAGTTTGGTGACCCCCGAGAATCAAGGCCTGTCACACACTGAAAATATAATACAGATTTTTGTGATGTGAAGACAGGAAGGATATTTTGCAGAAATAATTGTAAGAACTGTGATCCGAGAAAAAATGCAAAATGAACTGAATCTGTAGGAGAGTAGAACAAAACAAAGAGCTATAACTAGCAGGTAGCAGATAGAGATAGTGATCATTTTGGAGTGGGTAATCAGTTGCCAAGAATACTAGGGATAGGGACCTAAAAATGGCAAGAAAGACTGGAGCTATTGTTGTCTCTATTTCCTGTAATCCAAGCTACGGGCATTTGCTTAGAGGCATGAGATCTGACAAATATTGGAGTGATGCAGGGGACTGGTAGCAGACATTGCCCGGAAAGCATTTTCATAGTTACAGCTGAATTCAAGACCCAAGCACTTTCCAGAGAGCAGTCTAATGCAGGCTTCCCCGCTTTGTAATCCCCTGCAGATAACCTGTCTGCGAACTCTGAACTTTTATATATGCATRAGTATATATGCATATATATGTATATTGTACACACCTGAATCCTGCCATGAGGAAGAAGCTGGGCATGATAACTTCAGGGATGGCAAAGTGGCAGAGACGGTTACACCATCCTTTGGAAGACAGTGCAGCAGCCAACAGAGCCATGTCTGTTGTAATAGTAAATACCCTGGAAGTATTTAAAAGATGTGTAGATGAGGTGCTTAGAGACATGGTTTAGTGGGCATGGTGGTGTTGGGTTGATGGTTGGACTCGATCTTAGAGGTCTTTTCCAACCTTAATGATTCTATGATTCTATGAAGTCTCCAGCTCTATTTCTATGCTCCTGTGCATAGGGGGAAACAGAAGCCCTGGAGGTTAGGGACAGGCAAAGTCCAGTGAAGTTGTGCCCAGGGTTTCTAAGCAGGTGGGGATTTACCCAGCTGCCTATTTTGAAGTCCCCTACCAAATGTAAGAACAACCTGCTAAAAAACCTTTGTATCTTTGGGGATTTTGTTTGCTTGTTTGTTTTTGCAGTATGTAAATTTGTTATCAAAATGACTTATATTGCACAAAGCGCTCTTCCAACTGTGTGTTATTAAATCAGGAACAGCAATGATAAGATCTAGTTCTTCCCAAAGAATTTGGTATGCCACATCTCTCAAATGGGATCAGATTACAAAGACAGTTCAGCTCCCAGTTAGGCTCTTCAGTGAAGTGGTTAGATTTTTGACAGCACTCAGCATCCAGTGGGTCTGGTGTTCATTTTCAGGAATGGGAGCTGGTGAGCACTTCTGAAAATGTAACCTTTTGTACTTAAGTATTTGTGTGTCTTCTCCCAACCCCATTTTCCATGAAGTTATGTGATATTTTTTCGTTGTTATTTTCAGAGTTTGTTTTCTTGCTTAATAAAACAAAACTAAATAGTTCTGCAAGAGTTCCACTGCATTTCTGTGCAGTGGGATTTTCATATTTTTGTGATTATTTTTTCATATTTTTGTGATTTTCATGATATTTAAAACCCAAGTGTTCATAAATATGTGCACAAATGCAACCGCAAATACCATGATGAGTTACACAGTAGTGATAACTCCAAGTACAAATACTAAATTTAAAATGTAAGTTGTTATTTGTATAGCCAATTAACATGAATGTCTCATGAATCACAGTAAATCCACAAACACATGCTGAACTGGGATTTTCACACATGTAAATCCATTTGCCTTAACGCCTTGTTCCTTGGATAAATATGACAGTTTATGTGGCTTATATCTTTCCAAGAACTAGAGATGACTTTATTCCAGTGGAAATCAGTATGGGCCTAACCCACCTTAAATATTCATCTCTTCTAGATTATTCTTTAATTATGATTTTATCTCTTGAAAGATCTTCCCATTTTCAGGTGTTGTGGAAGTTGTTAGGGTCTAGTCCCTGATGGATACCTGTGAATACTTAAAACAACATACATCATATAGCCAGACTGGTATGCCGATGATGCCAGATGAGTCCAAGGCACCTCTAAATCATTGTCACCAGTGTCACATGCAAACTTTCTTCCTTTCTAGGAACACTTACTTATCAAATCGTCTCTGTTATTGTCTTTCCCCACAACTCTATCTTCACCCTGACAGCTCTGTTTCCAGTCTTCGTGGTGCACACCATGCCTTTGGCATTGATCCTGTGCATCTCTCCCAACTTCTCCCTACACGGTGATGCCATTTGTGAGCTTGTCAGTCCAGTGCTTCCCAAAGACCTGCTTTCTCTACTGTGCCAAAAAGGCATTCATCTCTGCATTAAATGTCCTCAGCAAGAAAAGCCAGCTTCAGTCACAATTTCTTTTGTTCCATTCTCCTTCCTCTCATCAGCTGTCTGACTTTTATCACATTACCTTTGTCCTCCCTCTGTTTGTCAAGTCAACTTCTGTAGTTTGGATGTGTTCCTGGACAAGCAGCAACTCTTTTGCTTGCCACCGTAGCATGTCTGGCACATACTGGAGTGTTAGTTCAGTGTATTAAGAAGTTTATTTTGATATAGGTAGTGATTAATAGTCACAACAATTCATGAACTGTTACTGGTCTATGTCAAATGTCTTAGTGGCCTGTATTTCATTCTTACGAATCACTTCCTAGGCAATAAGCATGGCTAACCTGCAAGTCAAAGTGATGGCAAGCAATGAGCTGTGACTTCTGCTCTTCACTAAATTCTTTTTAAGTGTTACCTCATCTTCCCATGCCACCCCCACACCCTTCATCTGTTCACATACTCATTGCCTTCTTGGTCTGACTCTGAGCTCAGTGGGTCAGCTCTTTATGCTGGTGCTTATTGCTACACCACTTAGCACAGTGGTCCATGTCTTGCCTCCTCCCAGAGTTCCTGAATGCGATGTTAATGCTTTACTATTTAGGAGATAATAACAGCAAAGGTGGCGTAAGATGGAGAGGCATGGAGGCATTGTGCTGATCTTTGTTGCCCAGAAGTGGTCTCTGGTGTGGTGGTTGGAAAGGGGTGGGTGGGATGTGGGTGGGATGGAAGTCTTCAGTTCCCCCCACCTCGGCTGAGCTCTTGCCTGTTTCATGGCCATTCAAAGAGTTTTGTTCCTCAGGACAGGCTGTCTGGCCCCTTTCACAAACACTCAGATCAGTTTCAGCACATGGAAAAAGAAAAGGTCTGGTTGCATGTAGCTGGGGGAGAGGCAGCATTGCATAGCTTCAGCAGAAAGCTAACCTTTCCTTCCACTGTTCTTCTGCTCTTCCCCCTCCTCCCACTGAGCCCTGCAGAGAGAGATTAGCAATCAAACTGTAAATCCCCCAAGTACAGAAAGTAGTAAACGTCCCATCCCCTCCCCAAGAGGACATGTACACTGACAACAGCCTCATTCAATCTGACACCTGTTTCACTTTAAAACAGGCCCCTATAAATAGAGTGAATGTAACCCTAGGTGGCATTGCAAAATATTATGGAAAATGCGGCTTACAACCCTGTGAAGAAGGGGGAGTAGAGAGAGTGGGGGTGGGCAAAAAGACACTATCTACCATAAAAACCTGGCAGCTTCATGCAAGGGCTGTTGCTTTTAATTTAAATGCTCATTTCTTATTCTATTTTCAGATCCTCTCTGGGATTTTAGGAATGTTGAGACGTGCTGGTTATAAAGCCCTAAGTACAAAATGGTCACGGATGGCTGGAATGAGGCATGTTCTAATGGAAACAAATCACTTGTCAGTAAGCAGCCTTCAAACTTTTGAACAAAAGCTCAAAAGGGTCAAGGAAAAGACATGTTTGTTGACTTAAAATGGCTGGATGCAGGTCGTCAGAAAGGCATACGCTTCAATATTGTTGAGGTAACTCTTCAGTTCTATGTAAAATTGGGGTTTTAAATGAGGTTAAGTACTCTGACGGCAACCACAAATGGTATGAGCAACTTATATTAAACAGAAAGCTTACACATGTATATACTGAAGTGTGCACACTACCAAAATGTAAAGCACATACACCACTGCAAAACAGCTGCAGAATGGAGCTCAGCTGTGGGAACTACATTTAGGTGTACACACATGAATGTTTGTGAGGAAGAATGTGCTATATCTACTGAAATTTAGAAGGGTGATCAGTATTTCTGTAACATAAAAGTAGGTGTCTGTGATTAATTGGTGTTTTCATTAGTTAAAATAGTGTAGCTTAGCTTTATAGTGATTTAAGGATAAATCCAAATCCTGAGTCTGTTTATTCAACTTTTTCTGTACGTTTTAACTCTAAACGAAATTCTGCAATGTGATTGTTAAAATTTCTTATTTGCTTGCAAGACCCATAATGAGGTTCATGACCCCTGGACCAACTATAATGAGGGCTCAGCCCTTCTCTTTCCTGTGTAATATTTTGTGTTGCTGTCTAAAATGGATAATGTTGCTCTATAATAAGTTGTATAAGGTGAATGAATTATAATCTTTGTGGAACATCATGTTGAATCTCCTAATTCTACTGTAGCTTGGTTTCATAGGAAAACGAGGCTTATGCAATCTTTCTKTGTCATCAATCTGTCTGTCTGCTAGTCCCCCTCACGAGCAGCTTCTGAGCTTGTTCAGTCTTCAACTCGATTTGAAGAGGGTTTATAGATAATTACGTTTTGACTGGATTTGTGAAAACTGCTTTCTGTCTAGAGGAAAAGAGGCAGAGGCAGTGCCTCTGTGGAGGGAAAGGCAGGTAAAGCATAGGTGTCAGCTAAGCGGTCAGCACAGGGGTCCTTAGCACAGCACACACTGTTTTGTGCATAGAAAACATGCATGCACCAGGGATACAGCAGGGACTGAGGAGACAGGTTTGGGCAGAGGTGACTGGGGAAAGAAAGCTGATGGGACAAAGACTTGACCTCCGTAAGTAACCAGGTTTCGTTTCAGTGTTCATGGAATAATTTCTTTTTCATATGGAAAACAGCAGCAGAAGAAAAGGGAATGACTCTGTTTGGTAAAATGATATGTGTGAGCTTCAAAGCGCAGGGCAGGCTTTTGGTGTTTCTGAGGTTTACTCCGCTAAGTAAGCATTATTCTGCTTTCAAAGGGAAGAAACTGAGACACTTTCTTCACAGAGATTTGACTTGCGCAAAGGCACCAAGTGACTCAGCAGCAACCAGGTACAGCATACAGACATGTTTAGGTAGCTTAGAATCATAGAATCATAGAAACATTTAGGTTGGAAAAGACCCTTAAGATCATTGAGTCCAACCGTTAACCTAACACTACCAAGTTCACCACTAAACCATGTCCCTAAGCACCACGTCTACACATCTTTTAAATACCTCCAGGGATGGTGACTCAACCACTTCCCTGGGCAGCCTGTTCCAATGCTTGATAACCCTTTCAGTGAAGAAGTTTTTCCTAATATGCAATCTAAACCTCCCCTGGCACAATTTGAGGCCATTTCCTCTCATCCTATCGCTTGTTACTTGGGAGAAGAGACCGACACCCACCTCGCTACAACCTCCTGTCAGGTAGTTGTAGAGAGCGATAAGGTCTCCCCTGAGCCTCCTCTTCTCCAGACTAAACAGTCCCAGTTCCCTCAGCTGCTCCTCATAAGACTTGTTCTCTAGACCCTTCACCAGCTTCGTTGCCCTTCTCTGGACACGCCCCAGCACCTCAATATCTTTCTTGTAGTGAGGGGCCCAAAACTGAACACAGTATTCGAGGTGTGGCCTCACCAGTGCTGAGCACAGGGGGATGATCCTTTCCCTAGTCCTGCTGGCCAAGTGTGGCCAACAGCTTACACAGCTTCTTTCTATGTAAACCTTCACCCACCACATGTCCTAGCCATCCCAGATATTCTCCTTCCTCAAGGCCCTGGAGGTCAGCAGTGCTCCCCACTTGTGCCTTTTGGGTTGCTTGTTGGGTCGTTTAAGTCTTCATCCGCTAGTACTGCAAGAGGAGAGCATTGCCTGTTCAAGCCCAGCAATTTCTTGACATCCACAAAGGTTGTGTTATGTGTTGCCATGACAAGGAAAACAGCTTCCAAATGCCACTGGTTGTTTTGCTTTTCTGCCAGAAATGAGGGGATGTTTCTGAAGGAGGATTGTGAAGTAGCAAAGTAGCCTGCAGAGAGCTCCAGGTGGTGCAGACAAAAGCGCTCCTGGTACCTGAGTTAGCTTGTTTGAAGTTAACTTGGGTTTGTCCGTAGTATCCTGCCCCGCTCACCTGCCTTAGATTTGGCAGCTGATAGTCATTGCTGTTTCATACTGTTCTTCTTTCCTGACCTGTCCATCACCTGAAGGACACTCTGAGACTATGGGGAGGAGTAATCCTGGGAGGCACTCCATGTCTTCTCTTCAGATGCTACACTGCCTGGGAGGAAGCTTATCAGTGGTTTGGGCTTCTAAGCATTGGTGCGGATGGGTTTACAAACACCTTGTATTTGCATTAGGAATGGCATTACGCTTACAGTACAGAGCACTGCTTCAGTCCTGCTGCACCACTGAAGCGCTGTGTTGAGGCCAGGTGCTCCATCGTAGACTAATCTGGGTGCTGGGCTGGAGGAGGGGGGAGGCAAGGAGTAAGAATTGCTCCCAGCACCATGGTTAGTCTGTGGCAGTGGCACTGAGAAAGTGCTAAAGGTTGGCAGGGGGCGGGGCAGGCACGCTACTGCAAATTGCTGCTGCATCTTCCAGTAAGACAAGCTGATTTCTCTTTGCCCAAATGAGCATCAGATGGAGAAAAACGCTTTTAGAAAACTTAAGCCTTGATAGTACATTTATTTCTGGGACAGAATTATGCCTGCTGCTCATGTGACTTGAATGTAATATGCTTGCACACACACACACAGAGTTTTTGATTTTTATCACATGGCTGCCAAAAATAACATTGAAACATATAAGTTAAGCATGCCATTATAACACAATGGCAGTTCGTTAGGGTTCAGGGCAGCTCAGGTTTCCTTCTGGTCATATCACCAGCAGGCAATGATGGAGGAGTACAGAGGGCAAGTAAAAGGAACAGTGCAACCTCATTTTATCCTAAATGTCACGCATGGTCAGTGTTCTCTGGTGAGTTCCCCAGTGTATGGATTTAGCATCTTCAGTAATTGTCTCTCACAGTGTTGAATTTAACATAAATATGGTAATATCAAATTGGCTGCTTCTGGAGTTTTTTCCAAATTACAGCAGTTGGTCTTATGAATAATTTCTCTCTAATCAGCTGAGTCTCTCTTTCCTCTGTAACTCTTCTTCTAATCTTATTTTCATAACTTGCTACTTCTCCGACTTTCAATTAACACTTCATCTACGTGCTTTACTTAGACACAGTAGGTGTAGCCTTTTGAAATTCTTCCCTAATGCGATTTTAGTGCTGTCACTTCAGTTAGGGGCATGGTAATGACTAACCTCTGCTCCTGTAGCTCTGTTGCTATGTTGCATAATGACTTTTCAGAAGTTCTGGATTAATGCAGGTCGGTTGATAATTTGGGGCCACATGGCAATATGATGCCTGGAAAAAATCCATTTGTAATCTGAAAGATCTTATGGGAATGTTGCATAACTTGAGGAACATAATAGCTCATTAGCTAGAAGTCTGTAGAGTGGGAATGGGTAAACAAAACTTGATTAGTATCACTTTAAAAAAAAGAGCTTTATTTTCTTAAGTACTCTTCTCACAATACAACATCGTAGTAGCTTCAGGTAATGGTAGATGTTGCAAACAAACACTTCTGCTCTGGAGTCCTGTTTCTGGAGTCCTGTCACTTACCAACGCTCATCCTACGTGCTGGCACAGCACACGCTTTGCTCCGAGTTTCCTTGCTAAACGTGCCAGGTGTGGTGCTGCCGTAGAAAATCTTGCTGTGCTGTTTGCTCCATTCTGGCGCGTTCTAGCCTGTATGCCATCCAGCAGCTGTCAACAGGCAAACAAAATAAGCAGAAAGAGTAAATCCCATGGTTTTCTTAGCAAGTATTTTTTTAGGAAGTTGATGGAGGAAAACACAGCAGCTAATATCTATAAATTATGAGTGCTCTTTCTGTCTAGAATATAAGTTTTTTCCACCCTGATGACAAGATTATTTTTTTTCTTTAGCTCATTATATAATGAGAATTCAAGATGAGATCATGATAGCAAGACCACAGCAGTTATCAGGGAGTGTCCTGGAGCACTAAGTAGCTGGCATGGTAGAGAGGGTTGTTATGAAATTGTTTTTAAAAATAATTCTGGAATCCTGCCTCTCTTTCTGCTTATTTTAAGGTTCATAAGCAATGTGTTGAATGTCTATGTCCTGAATTATGCTGCTAGTGGATCCTCCCAGCTGGTCTGTCCAGTAACTGTTGACTAGTATGATCATGTTTCCGTGTTAAAACTTTAAAAATAATTTAATGATAGCTATGTTTAGTGACATCATTTTAGCACCCATATGACTTAACTCTCCTTTGCACTTTGCCTGAGACCATACAACAGCTGCGTTGTACCCATATACGTCCCATCACTTCAGGCACAGTCAAATTTTTAGAAAAAGGGAATTATACTGTCACACATCACTGCATCTTCCTCAGCTGTACAGGCTCTAGTTTCACTACAGAGATGCTTGACCTTTCTTTAGTCTTCATAAATCTTTGGAACAAAAAGTTAAAAGTTTCCTAAAGGAAAGGCTCTAGTGATTCTTTCTAATAACTTTATTCCTTTCAGGGTGAAAAACATGAATTTGGAGACAGAGGATTTCTTCTTAAAATGTTATATTGCCTTTATTATCACTTAAGTGATGCAGATTAATATTAATAGGTTTATTCTGTTAATGAAGAGTAGTGTTATTGAAATAATAGTTGAAAGATACCAATCTTCCCATTAGAAAGCTTTTGCACAGAGAACCTCTATTGTTTAGGGACAATTATTTCTGGAAAACCTCCTATCACCTGTCTCCCCTACCTAGCTGCTCTGCTATTTTCATGCAGCTGTGATTGGGTATCAGTTTGCATGTTAGCAATTCTGTTTATAGTAAGATAAAATGCACCATAGTTACTGGCCAAAGTTTGCTCTTAGCTACGTTGCTGACAGTTCAGGGTAAGTTGGCTAGTATCATTGACAGACGCAGAGCTGTGAAGAGAATTTGTTTGCCTTTTTCTATCGATGAGGGATTTCTTTTTGTTCATTTAAGAATACATTATTTTCATTTCCATATGTAGTGAAATAGTGTTTCTCATGGCCAACATTAGAATATTTTTCCATCAAGTAAGAAGAGCTCTTGCTGCAAATAATGGTGTAATCTGCTGATGTGGGTGGAAGGGCAATCTGTAAAAAATGAATATTGAGTGTGATGTCTCATATGTGTTTAACTGGTATGTAACAAAAAGCCCCCCTGCTATGCCTTATGTTTGTATTTCATAGGACAGCTAGTTTTAGAGGATTCTGTCAAAAGTTTTATACTATCTTTACCATGAGAGAGATGGGAGAACTACTTTTCCCCACTCCAGCTCCGGTTCAGTTATAAAGCTGACATTTTAGCCTTCAAATCTGTGTAGCAAAGATGTCTGAGCAAAGTCCAGTCAGGGCCATGCATGGATTTAGCCGTCCCTGGTGTCTCCCCTTTTGAAGTCCAGGTTGCAGACTGATCCTGTAGGTAAACCTGACTGTGCTGTCAGTTTCACCCCGGAGAGGGTGATTTTTTTAATCTGATTTACATGACAGTCATACTTCAAAACCTGTCCTGAGGTCCCCGGTGGTGGGTGACAAAGCTGAGGTATTAACAAAAAGAGAAGAGGTGATAACGCAACCTGTGTAATCGATCATCTGATTCTCAGAGCCATGGTCTGTGTCCTCCAAGGGAGGAGCAGCCGCCGGGCTGCTCGGAAGGGTGTGTGGTCTACCACAGCTGGCTGCTGGCTACTGTTCCCATCTGGTTATAAAAGTCATTCTGGTTAATAATAAATTCAGTTAAAAACTAGCTAAATAAAACAGCCTGACGTGGCTTGTCAGACACAGTATTGTGTTGGGAAGCCAAAAGATGCTTTTGCTCGCAGTTTTCTCAGTCTTTTTGTGTAACAGTAGGCAAATTGCCCCTGCGCCCACTCAAAACAAATCCATTGTCAGGCTGTATTTCAGGATGTGCTTGTATGGTGTCCAGACAGGCCTCGGCCAAGACGGGAACCTCTAATGCTGTATGAGCATCTGTGCTAGATGTCACTGTTACAGCACAAAATGAACCAGGGTGTCCTTGGATGACAAGTCCCCTGCTCTCTCTCTAACGTGCAGTAGGTTTGGGAGGCAGCTCGGTAAAACTGGTGTTCACAGAAGAAATCAGGTGTCCAGGGAAGAGAGAGTCAAATGAGAGGGACAAGACAAGTGATGCTGTTGCCTGAGATAAGAGGATAAAACACAGTAAGAGTTTTGGGGTGTAGAATAGAGCCTGGTTTGAGAGCAAAGGCACGATGGTTGCAGCTGACATAACAGGAGACAGCAAATCGGCAAAGTGGCTCAAGTAAGGGTCCAAATTTTTTGCCTGTCCTCTAGCCATGGCAGGTCAAAGCACAATTATCCAGGCTGAGCTTGCAGGGCTGAGGGATCATCGTGCACGGGGCCTTTGCGCTCTGCCCAAGTTGTGACCGACCTTGAACGCAGAAGCAATTTCCCTTCCTGCTGGAATTGAACGCTCCCTGCCTTGATCCCAAGCCCCATGAGAGAAAATTGGAAAGCAGATAATGAATCAGTTTCTCCTCATCTTTACTCAGTTGTAAGTGTGAAGTAATTCAGCTGAAACTGGAGTTGGAAGATTACAAAGCTGGTGTTAGTGAGAAGAAAATGAGGCCAATATGTTTTTCAGTCTAAGCAAGAAGAAAAGCTGGGCAACTTCACGAGGGCATTTGCTCAATCTCTTGTAAAAATTTAAAGAAGAGTCAAGAGAAGAGTTGCAGAAAATGTTTTAATAATATTAACGCTTTTTTTAGTTCCTAGCTACCTTGTTCTGTTCTTGGCCCTCCACTAAAAGTAAAACATTGGGAACTGATGGAGTCCAGAAAGCAGGAATGAAAATCATTAATGGGATGCTGTCATTTGCTTTACTAGGAAAAGTGCTTGTGGCTGACAGATAGAAAGTGCTGTGAAAGGGCCAGTTAGTATTACGGATGGAAGTGAAATAGAGGATAACAAGATTAAGATTATTTAATTGCCAGACAATATAAAAGCTAAGATATGTCATATAACAGAAGGTACAGTACAGAGGTGAAGATTTAGTTGCGTTTATTAATCTTTTCTCTAATACAATCACTTAAGTACATACCATGAAATTTAAAGGCAACGTTTCCAAAAGGGAGGAAAAAAAAATACTTCTAATGCACTGCATAATGATGATATAGGCCATCGCAGTTAGCGTAAAGCACTTCAAAAAAAAGATCAGACATGTGTCCAAACAAACTGAAGTAGGCACTTGAGTTCCATAAAGCAAACAGGCACTGCAGGCATTTACCTGCATTTGTCAATTTTGGCGCCCTGAGGGCTGATGCTAAATGGGTGATTTCATGCAATAAGAAAAATCCGGTGCTTAAGTTATTCCACTTACTCACCTGATTTGCCTGTGCAACTGTAGCTACCTTGCCAGCTGGCTGACCTGCAATTCTAGGTAGGGAACAGTCAGAGCAGTCACTCTTAAAAATGTGGCAGTGCGTGTAAAAATCAGTAAATGAAGGGACAGGGCTTCTATAGCTACACTAACCAAACAAGCATTGTTTCATAGTTTTAGGTGATCACCTACTGACTTCCTCCATCATATTTTAAGACAGGTCACTTAATGAAAGAGGATACTAGGGATTGCGCATGTATCCAAAAGCAACATGAATCTATTGCAGATTGGTTTTGCTGTTTCAGAAAGCATGGTCACATACAGACTTGAAAGAAGGTGGGAGTGAAGCCAACGTAGAATTAACCACACTGAATAACTTGCACATTTTCAATGAAGTCTTTCATGTATTCTCTGCTTTTCAAAAGTGAACAAGGGCCAAACCCAGCCACATCACTTGGACTTGCTATAATGAACTCCTGCTTCTCTGCAGTCTGAATCTAAGCCACTATCCTACACATACCACATCATAAGAAACCACTAAACCTAACCATGAGACCAGCACATTCAAGTCTCTACAATAGGTTCGTTACACTCACATTAATAAATGAATATAATGTTACAATGGCTGTGCCATTAAACAACACCTGTTCAATACAATGGAAACAAGGCACTCCATGATTAAATATATTATCTTCTTGACAAAGAACTGCACAACTGTTTGGCTAGAGCTGTGAAGCAAATGGTGTATTTACATATGAAAAGGAATTTGTGTACATTTGATGAATGACAGAATAATTGCTATATATGGCAAGGAAAAGGGATGTAAAATATTTCGTATACTCATTACTGCTATTGCAAGTAAGTGGGAAAGGCCTTGATATAACTGTGAATGTACCTTGCTTGACCACTGCAGCTAGGCAAAGCGTATATAGGCTGCTGGCAGCATTACAAGAGTAAGTTTTAATCCTAGAAATCTTAGCTGGAAAAGGTCTGGTACGATGTGTTCAAATCATTGCCTGGGAGCACATGCAAAATGGATGTTTTGTCCACTTGAGTTTCAAGGGTCTCAAATGTGGGTCTTCCACCATTGCTCTTGGATGTCTGGTCCAGATTTTAATAAATTCCTGACAGTGATAATTTTTTCCTTTTTATTCAGTTCTTCTTTTTTCTTGGTTTCATTCACATTAGTCTCACTATACCTTTCTAAACCACTCACAATTATGGGTCTTGGCCACCCCAGCCCAAACCTCTGCAGAAGCAGGGGGGGAAAAGTTAAAGAGGGTGGAGCACACCAAGGTGGGCTCTATACCTTCAGCAACAAGTTGCAGGATAGAAAAGAAGACAGGATCAGAGGGTTGTAGACAAGGTATTAGGTAAAGGGAAAATGGTGGTTTTCTACTTCAGTCACCTCTCCTACACACACGTGCATGCACATACACAAACCGTGAAGGAGAGACTTTTCATTGCAAATTTCCCCTGAAATTGCTGCCCTCTGCAGTTATCGGCAGCTGAAAACTAGACCCAAAATTAGAGATGCTGTCCTTCCTGCAATCCAAATCTTACTGCCCTGGTAGGAGGAGGAAGACGGCAGCTTTGGTGCGATACAGTCACTAAAAGGGTGAGAAATAGCAGGTGAAGAGAAGGATCCTGGATGGGTGGGGAAGCACAGTAGGTTCTTGATTTAGGAATATCCATGTTTAGAGGTGTTGATCTGATTTGCAGAAATGCTGAACCCTCACAGCAGAAACTGATGTCAGTGAGAACCATATTCAGGAAATATAGAGTGCTATCAAGTCCTGAGAACTGTAGTTGACATCTCAAACTGGCCCCCCAAATTAGCTTACAGTGTGGACAAATTTGACTTTATTCTCGCTGAAACACGGCTTCTTGTGCACCTAAAAATGGTAATAATGACATCTCAGTTTTAGTAAATGTATTCAGGTTTATTTAAAGAAAAAAAACAAACGGAAAACAATGTGAACATATTACGATGTAAAAGCCAGATAAAAGCCCATGAAGAAGAAAATTCTCTTTTGCTTGTAGGATTTGAAAGGCATGCAGCAAATGACACCTGAGATCCCATGCTGAATGAGTAGGATAAACATAAGTATCGAGTAACTGCCCATTCACTGGAATAAGGCAAGGTTCCAGTAGAAGAATGTCTGACCATGTTTTATATTATGTACCTGCCTGTGGGTATGAGATGTGTAACTGAATGAGGCCACAGGAACTGAGCTTGGGGAGCATGGAGGGGGCTCATTTAAGAGACAGTGGAAAACCTTAATCCTGCTGCTTAATTTGCTCATGTTCAAGGGCTTGATTTTGGGACTCTTATTGTTCTTTTCACAGTTTTCTTCTCCAGTGCAGTTCATGGGTATGAAAAACAACAGTGCTTTCTGAAAGACAGCTGGCACGGCTGATTCCTCAGAGCACATGACCACAAACCAAATCTCATACTTTCAGCCTACGTTAATCTTCGCTATGGCTTGCTCAGACTAGTGACCCATCAAAATGTGGTGGTGTGTAATGACCCTTTCTTCTGTAAACACTTTTCCCCTCTTGTAGCTGATTTTTATATCTGGATAGTGTACTGCACGCTGCATAAGTAACAAGCTCCTCTCAGTTCATAAGCATACCCAAGAAACAGTGATTGCCTGGTGAAGATTTTTAGGCTAGCTAGCAGGGATCTCTGTAATGAGATCTTGCACAACATTTGTTCACTCTTAGAAGATCAGAACATTCCTTGCCAAACCCTCAACCTTTAAGTGGAAATAGGACACATTGCCCTTCCAAGAAGACACGGATAGGATGGTACAACTCTTCTGACATAGACAAAGAGGCCTAAAAGAAGCAGGTCCTCTCATCTAAGAAGACGAGTAACCACAATTTTCCTCTTCTTACTGACTCCTGTCACTAGGTTTGTGCGTTTGTGTTTTGGAACATAATGCATAGCAACCATGTGTGGGCAAGCAAGATGATATACAACTACTAGTGCTTTCGTACCTGGTGAATAGGACTAGAGCTCATAAAAATGTTATTTGATCTGTTTCCAATTATTCCTCACTTTATTTAGTAACAAAATATGATTTATCAAAATAACAATGATAACTATCATATTTACAAGCACAGCGTTTTATCAAAACTAGAAACTGTAGATATACCAAACAAATGTCCTAAATATGGGGAGGCAATCACTAACTGGAATAAGAGGAGAAATTACTGCACTGAATTTTTTTTTTATATGACTTTTTTTTTTCCAGTGTTTCATTTCTTTCCCCATTTAACTTTTCAAGGATATTAACATTTAATAAAGCTGGTAGCAGCATGAAAGAGAAGGGCAGATATTCTTCCTTCTTTAGATTATCCCCAAATTCTGATCATCACATAATTTGTTGCATCAAATGACCATAAGAAGAAAGAGTGGAAAAGAAAGAAATTTCTGAAACTAAAATGTTTGCAAAGAAAAAGCAGACAAAAAGTAATTCTTCAAATTGCCAAATGATAAATTGGCTTAAAAGTGCCTCAGATCAGTTCTTGAACAATCAAGGTTTAGTTTATGGTCATGGATTAAGGAATGTTGCATTATGTTGAGATTAGTATCAGACTCAGTATAATATGTATACTAAACTCCCACTCTCATTTGTGAATGTTCGTCACTGTCAAGAATAAGCATAGCTGTAAAGAAGGAAATATTCAGTAATAGGTTTAACTTTAAATCAGAGCCACTGCCAGAAAAAGTGACCAGGATAATACAATTTCTCCTGCAAATGTTCTTCTTTTCTGTTCTGAGTTAAATGAACTTTGTGGACCTAGTGAAAATATGTGGCCTTACTCCATTGAAAAGGGTTCAGGTATTTTGTTTAACGATAGAGGGTGTTGTGTTTATTTCCTTAGGTTGATGTAGACATGCAATGTCACAAAGCAAGCAAACTCTTGTTATGTTCTGGTGTCTTTGGCCAGTTTTGCCTTGAGCACACAGTTATTAGCGGATGATGAGGTAACTCTGTTAGTAAACAAATGAACAGAAAGGATGTTAATGCTAAGATGAGCCAAGGAGGGCAGCTAGAGGGCAGAAAGGCACTTTTCTCCCACTTCTT
The DNA here is from genome assembly GCA_035582835.1 of Phoebastria nigripes. NCBI lineage: Eukaryota > Metazoa > Chordata > Aves > Procellariiformes > Diomedeidae > Phoebastria > Phoebastria nigripes. The sequence continues at coordinate 155,435 of JAYKAV010003296.1, forward strand.
GTTAGGCCAGTAAAAATTGAAATCCCAATATTTACATGGTGTAATATCAGATATGCTCAATGCATAGAAAAAAAGCATGGTCATCACACAGTAAGACAGCAGATGTTATGACAGACAGCCTTCAGCTGAGGTTGTCAGAAATTTATGTGGCATCAAAGCATCCCCATCTCGCCAGATGTCCTACTCCATGAGCCAGATAGGCACCTACAAGCTGGCTGCCTGGCTGGCTTTTTTTCTGAGGCCCTGAGCAAAAGAGAAAGCTGATTAGCTTGAGATCCAAGCAGACTGCAGTACTAAGCACCACTGATAAATTAAACTCATTTACATTCTGCTCATAAAGATTCTTCCTTGAAAAGAAAAAGTTTCAGATGTGTTGTCTACTCCAGATGTATTACATACTCTCCCCACTGCCCCAGTTTAGGTTTTTAATTGAAAAAGAGGTATGTAGCTGGAAAAAGCTAGATCTAGACTTTGAACTACAGTGCATAATGCTGCTTTCTCAAGTAGTAAAGACTGGGCACACCAAATTTGGAATGGAAACGCATGGGGAGTTTCCACCCCTTACAAAACTTACCCAGCAACAGCCCACTTGCTAGGCTGACACAAGGGAGCACACAGTATGACTGCTATAGAGCGGCACACATGCGTCCATCATTTGTAGAAAGTTAAGTTATGTGTCTTATGATGTGACATTGTCATGTACTACTATATTTTTCAGTCTTTCTCCCCAATTATTTTTTGACTTGAAAAGGCAGAAGACTGTTGACTTAATCTTTTCCATTGGGCAGATGTTCTTTCTTTTCCCCGCTCGTGTTTCTCAAGATTATTTAAATTAGATTTTAGCGATTTTAACAGACATAAGAGATGTCATATTGAAAACCCAGAAAACAAAGTCCTGCGTTAGTTTCATTTACGCAGATGATGACACAACAGTGTTGTATACAGGCTGCAGCCAGCAGACCTTGGTCATATTCTGAACAGGTCAAGGGCAGGTTCTATGCATATGAAACTAATTTGGGGTTTTTCGTTTATTTCCTTTTGAGCTCTCTTCTAAAGCTGCTAATGATGGCACCATTTGTACTACCCTGATACCACAAGCATGTCTTGGTAGGGCATGTATTGTACTCTGTCTAGCGATCATAATGCCAGTCGCTAATGACCTAAGATAGCCTAGTGCACTAGCAAGTACCTTTAAAAGTATGTGTTAATTAGATTAATTAGATAATTTCCCAAAAAGTAGCCACAAATAAAATCATAAATACATTAAAATTTCTATAACCCCACATGTACTTGTGCACAGATATGTACTTTTGTATTCATACAGTTCCTAGTGATGCGGTGATTCTTCCAGTGTACACAGTAGTGGGATAATTGCATAGAGATTCATTTTCAGTTCCAGTAAGTGACAGTCTATCTCTCTAAGTATGGTAAGTAAAAAGATTTGCAAGATTTTTATCCACGTTTTTTAAAAATCATCTCTTAGGTTTTACAACTTAGGAATTAAAAATCCTGACTATTTTAATGTCAGTTTTAAAAGGGCTAGGAAAGCTGCAAATAGTGTGCGCAGTAAATCTGTGCCATGGCAGAAACAATCAGAAGAGTAAAGAGTAGTGATTAAACATTTAATCAGAAGCATTATACTTTGTTGTGTTCTCATTGTAGCTGCAGGAAAAGATGCTGTAACAGATCTTTAAATAGAAAACCTGAGGCTAAATTCTACTTCATCCATCAAAAGCAGCTGCTAGGAGATGACCTAATTTTAGTGGCTTATCAATTCCTTAGTGCTTGTTGGTTGATGTAACTTTGATCCTCTGATGCTAGATGACTTTTGTGCTGAATATAGCTAGAATTTAATGTGAATCTTTTGGATGGCTGCCCGGCCAAGCTGCATAATCCAAACAAAGAGAGCGAGCAGTACATGATTCAAGCTACTCACGTGTACAATAATACAAATATATGTATCCTGATTCCTTTGGGCAATCAGCTCCATGTCACCAAGCACATATTTCAAATACAATGTCCTTGTGGGGTTTTTTGGTGGTTTTTTTGTTGTTGTTGTTGTTTTTTTTCCCCCAAATAATGCTTTGCTTTTCATTGGAAAAACAACACAAGATGCAGTGAGACTCAGCTGCTGCCAAGAAATAATGATAGAGTCAATAATTGCAGGACGTTTTTAATGAATGTTTTCCAAGCAAATCATTGCCATTTCAAAGGGCTGTTATTTCTATTTATGTAGAGATTAGCCTACACGTTATCAAGGAGAGGGAGTGGTTCTATGTTTTTTTATCATTAATTTTTGTAGCATTTTTAAGGGATTTTTTTTTTAATACTAGAAAATGTCTTTGTCTCTCTATCTTACTCTTTATCTGTACTGTAACTTGTTTTCCCTTTCCTTGCTCTCTTTCTCCTTTTGGCTCGTCACTAAAACCATCTGTGACACACATGCAAGTTGCTGGGTGTGTGAGCAATGCTTCACACATATTTACTTGCCCTACTTGGCATTATTTGCTAGTCATTAAAGATTATGCAGGAGTTTTTTATGTCCCATTTTTTTAATTCTCTTAGCAAGCTAAGGTAGGAATAAGAGAGTGGTCAGGCTGTTGTACAGCTTTTTTTTTTTTTTTTTTTCTGGGAGAGACTGTGTCTAGAGTTTAGACTGGGGAGGATTTAGACTGGGAGGATTAGACTGGAAGGATTTCTGGGTTTTCTTCCTGGCACTGACAATCATGCATTGTGTGAGCTTGGGCCGGTCACTTAGGGCCTGTTTTTCACACTCCAGTTGAAATAAATGGGAACTTCATGTGCTCAGCACCTCTGCAAACCAGGTCATTTATCTCTCCTCCTTTCATTTATGCACTGATAAATACAACAATCTTTGCCTTTGCATATGCAAACTGGGTAGAAGGATACAAATATGGGCAGTTAAACATGCAAATCCCTCATTTTGATGCACAACCATCCATTTCATACAACCAGGGATTTCTACATTTGTGAGCCTTGGGTTCTTTTTGGAAAAATGGGCCATAAATAACAAAATCTATACAGACTTGTCAGGGAGGCACAGCTGAAATCAATACGTTTGTGTAGCTTCTTTTCTATAGTTTCACTTCTGTTAAAAATACTATTAGCTATAATAATCATTTTAGCCCACTTTATTACTGGATTAAACCATGTTGTCAATGTGCAGATGCCTTGGGCTTTACATACTAATTGTAGGTTATTACAAGACCCAGTGTTAGCTGTTTGACACACTTTTGGATTCTTAGGTGGGCTTAATTATCCTTTCACGGTACCTGTATTTCTTCAGTGACAGTAAGGGTGTCCAAAGTGGCTAGGCCGCAACTCAAGATTGCCCCAGTGAAATGCCTATACTGACGCAGTATAGGCATTTCACTATGCCCTATGGACATACAGAAAGGGCCAGATTTGGTATGAAAAGCAGAAGAAAGAAAACATTTGTAATAAGCAGTCAGACTGATGTCTATTTTCACTMTGCCTACCTCTGCTCAAAAAAACCCCCAGTAATAAGAAAAAATTTCTTCAGTAGAAATGAGGGTGATCATTTAAATTCTACTGTTCTTGATATAAAAATGTCAGTAGCTTGTAGCTCCTGGCTCCTGTGTCCTGCTCATGTAGGAACTTGCTGGAAGTCAGAAGCACTGAGGGTCTTTCTTGCAGTCACAAATACTGTCCACCAGCTTCATTGCTGTTCTGCTGCTTTAAAATGATCAAATTTTCGTGAATATCTCAGTTTAAAAAAAAAAAAAATTCTTTTCAGTAGCTTTGTTGTGGAAAAATATAAATGCTTATGTTTTGCCCAAAGTTTCACAAGACCAGAGCATAACAGGGACATCCTACCTGGGGCTTCAAATCTGGATCCTGCTTGCTGGGACAATTCCTCCTGTCTACGCCCCCTTCTTTGCCACTTTCCCTAGGACTCCACAACGTCCCCTTTCTCATGGAACAGACAAGCCCATCACACAACTGAAATCCAGAGGGATGTCCATACATTCTAGAGGAAGCCTTTATTGCCAAGACCTTGCGCTTTCACATGTCTCTGGCACATGCATCAGTCATGGGCTGGGCAAATGCTTGCCTTTTCCTTGCATGAGGTACACACCTCTAGTGATGGCATGGGAGGATTCACAGCGTGTGTACAACCCTCGGCTGCGTTTCAGGCTACAGGAATTGCCCTGGCCAGAAGATCAGCCACTCTTGTGGCAGAACAAATTGCTGAACCCACAGCTTTTGTGCTATTGCCCCGGCCTTCCCAGTGTGCCAGTCAGCTTCCCAAATTGAACCTGATAATTACAGTGTTGTGTGTAACCATGAGCTCACCAGGAGTCTTCAGTGAAACCGGACCATCTTAAACATTTATGACCCAATTTTTTTCCCACTGGACTGGACAGATTATTATCTTCGATGGAAATAATCTTAGATGCTCTGTAAGCGTCAGAGAACAAACAAACAGCTGCTGCCTCTAGAAAGGAGCGATGTATTTTGAGAGTGGGACTGACAGCCAGGCATTCCAGACTCCTCAATGCTGGCCCTGCGCAGGTCCCGTATTCTTGCTGCCTCGTAGTCCCTGTGCAGCACAGACAGAATTGCTTTGCCTTCCTTCATTGTGGGTGTGCGTGAAGATTAAATAAATCACCTGAAAATTATGAGCATTAAAGATACTATTATTTCGTACAATCATCAGGAGCCTCTTGCTTCTAGTTGGTCCTCTGGCTTCTGATGTTTCAGTTAAAAATTCATACTGGTGGGATGGTTTTTGCTGCATTTATGGCTCTGTACTTTGTTGAGAGTTTTGTGATCCTTGTTACCAATGAAGAAAGCTGCTACCTTGTGTGATATTCTAAAGATTAATTTCATACTTCATGGCAGTGAGTCAATATTGCAAAATGCCAGGCTTTACTACCATCAAGATTGTATTAAGTAGTTAGGGCTAATAGGAGCGAAAGTGCCCTGCTTGCAGGGTGAGCTGCTAAGCAGCATCACCAACTGGCCCAGTTGCCTGGTTTACAGAGGGAGCCAGCTGAAGCAAGGATGGGCTGGGAACCCAGATGCATCTCATTGACCTGGATGTGGCAGCTCTACTCTTCTACCTGTACTTAACCCACATTCTGGATATCTCTGGATGTGGGTTAACCTAGTTGCTGAATATCCCTGTGTGTTTTTCAGCCCACTTGCTATGTTTGTGAATGCAACGTAAATGAGGCTACAGTGCTGTAAAGTATGATATTACCTGCGTGAAAACAGGCTTTTAAATCCAGCAATGCATAACATAGTTCCAAGAGCAGATGTGACCAAATAAGTGAAATGACCCTGAAATGTTTTTGGAGGCCTACTTGTTCTTCCAGAATCCTTGAACTTTTACTTTTCAGCAGTGTGAAAACCAGTTTAGACACGGATTACTTGTTATAGAGACATTAGCACTGAGTGTTGCTAAATGATCAGAAATGAGCAGTTGGCAATTTGAAAGCACTGAAATTCTGAAATATTTATTTAATGGAACCAATATCCTAACTAATGTTTGCTACAGGTCAAGTGAAAAAATGTGGATACAAAATCAGATATAATAAAACACACACCAAATTCTACCCTGCTTTCTGGTTTTTATGCTTATTCACACTTTATCCACAAAGTGCCATGTATAAAAGCCCATCTTCATAAACACTTATGCTTTGTGCCAAATTATGTGCCACTGTAGTTACTCTGGATTCACAGTGCTAAAACTGAAAACTGAGTTTTCCCTGCCCAAAATACTACTATTTGTTCCTGCAATCAGACATTTGTGCATGGAAGAACAGCATAAAATACCAGTTTTGCCTTTCAATGAGTGAACAGAGACTTTTGGCCATTTTTTGGCACTTTCTGAGGAAAAGATCTCGTGAATGTGTGACTAAAATACCAAACATGGATCACAAGCACGCAGTCCCTTTGCTAGTAGTCCATAAAGACCCACCTGTCTAACTAGACTTTTGGAAAATACTTTGAGTAAAAAAATGTGTCCGTTAGTCAAGAAAGACACTCCAAAAAATACCTTATCTTGACATGTGTCAACGTGTAAGACCCATGGCGCTGGAAACACAGTGTCGGCGGTGATCTTACTTCATTGAAACTTTAGAAGCAAACTAGTTCATGGCTTTTGCTGTAAGTAGTGTAACAGCCACCATCAGCACTGTTTTTGGGCAAAAGCCTGGAAGCCCATGGTCCGYCCATGGTCCCTCCTGGGGCAGTAGGGTGAAATCAATGAGGGGCAACTGTGCCCAGCAAGTGCCGACAGAGCTCTGGAGCAAGGCAGCGAGACCTCTGGGCAGGCACGTGGAAGTTTTGCCTCAGGACGTTATTGGAAATAGCTCTGTATGACTGGTCTATGATCACACGTGATAACCATGGGTGAGCAGGGAATGAACCCAGGTCTTCCGCATCCTTGGCAAGGACCTCAGGTAATGCACCATCTTTCTTACCTTTTTCTGATGTTTTAACTCACAGAAGAAACTGGCACTGAAGAAACAGTGAGTCTGCTACAGCCAGTGTGACTCAGACGACTATGAATTTCTTTGCTGTTTTAGTGATTTCTTGTGTAAAAAAAAAATAACAAAAATTAACAGTGCTGGAATTATGAGGGTTGTAACAGAGTTAGTTACCAGGCCTGGGTTTTCAAAAGCAATTTCCTTAGTTTATTTTATGTCTTTATTTTCTTACAGCTTGAGAAAATTCAGGAAATAAAACTTGTGTTATTTAAGAATGCCCAGTGTCTTTTTTGGAAGGAAGACCCTGGCTGTGCTACATTGCCATTAATGGAAATGAGAGTTAAGAGCCTAATCCTTTTGCAGCAGGGGAGATTAGAGCATATTGTGAATATGATTTCAGTATATATACTAAGTTCCCCAAGGGTATCTCATCAACAGCAACTTCAAAAGTTACTTTTATGCCACTTCCACTCAGCTGACAAGAACACTTGACATTTTGAGAAGGTTTAGAATAGAAAACATTAGCAGTTCGTGTTGATCATGTAACTCATTGGCAAAAACACTACTGTTTAAATATCATGTTCAGTCATCGCTGGATTGCAATCTAATGAGCGTAAAAGATGAGTACTTCTCAAAAGTGACTTGTTTTGTAACTTTTACCGTTACAAACTTGCAAAATGAAAAACGTGGACATTTACTTCCCCCCAAATATCATTTTGAAGGACAATGTCCTTTCGTGCCTCGGAAAGGCACTCCAAACAGCTGTAAATAAATAGTCATGATTCTGTACTTTCTGCTCCGTGAAATCTCAATAGGAAATGTTCATTGTTATGAACAGTATGAGTAATCTTGCTAATGTCGTAGTTACCAGGTATGTTCTAGCTTGTCTTTGAACACCTCCAGCTTTATGGATGTATTTAGCCTTTATCAAGGAGTAGYGTTCCAGGTAATCCTCACGTAAAAGGAAATGTGATTTCCTCTTTCCTCCAACTGACATAATCATTGCTTGACTTTTCCTCTGATTGAACCTACCAGCTTTTAGAATTCACTTTGGCATGGATCACAGAGTGGGATTGCTGATGTCTTTAACTTGCTTGTTTATTTAACTTCCCAGTACATAATCAGTCGAATAAAAGTGACCTTCCCCTAAATATATCTGAGTGGCTATACTATATTATACTAATGACTGCAACATGCAGAAAGCCAAAACAAGCATTTTGCCAGTATCAACAGAAATGATGAAAACACAGTTTGCAGCAGTGTATGAATTATTGCTGCCAGCTTGCAGTTCTCAAGTTAACTCTTGATGAAGTTATAAATTGTGACAATGAATACTGTTTCTATCTTGAGTCACACTGTGGGCCAATTTCTGCTGTCATAAATTGAGACTAAAACCATTACAATTAAATGGTTCTATTTCTGTCCAACTAAAATCAGAATTTTCCTTCCAAATATCAAATAATGATGGTGTGAGATGGAAAAAGGCATACATGGTGATTTCTGTTGCACAGTTTCAATCAGTTCAGATACAGAGGTGGAAGGCAACTCAGTGAGTCAATCTGGGAGTTAACTTATGCCAAAATGTGCGGTTCAGAGCTTCGTTTGCGAACAAGGAAGTAAAAGAAATCTAATTTCAAGCTCCATTGGAAATTGAGGGGAAGCAAACAGTATCTGAGAGATAGAAAGCAAGGAAGGGATAGGATAAAAATTCATGAGAGATATAAGGGGTGGGGGGAGGAATGGAATTGTTTATCTGAATCCTCCCTAAATGTCTTCAGAGACTTTGTTCCAGACCATCCTAGTTTTAGCTTTTTAAAAACAAATCCTCCCTCTTATTTTAAATAGGGGTATGCTAGAATTAGAAGCACTTTTCCAAACCACCCAGGCTTTAACTTTCACAGTTCAGAAAAAATGGGACCTAGAACTGAAACAGCTTTGGTTTGGCTTTTGCAAAACCCAAACCACCTTTTTTTTACGCCTTCCCCCCCGCCATAGCTAGGCTAAAGCCTCAATCAGAGAACTAGCAGTGAATGTGTAAAAACAGCACACACTAAAAAGAACAACTGTAATTCAGCTACCTCGCTTTATGCAGTGCTGACTTACGAGATAGTAGAAGTGTTTCCACCCAGGAGTAGCTATGGAAGGAAGCAGGATCATTTTGGGAGCATGGAGCTCTATTGACGTAACAGTGAGGCTGTCTCCACAGACTTCCACTGACGTTACATCCCAAATCTATCTGTGTTAGATAGCTTGCGTCTTGGCTGAGAATAGCTGAAAGTCTGAAACCTTTTCAAGTATAGTATGTGTACCCTGTTTCACTTCATTGCTTTGCTTCATTACTGTGGTAATCTTCACTGTGAGTGTTTATAGAAAGCTTGTTCTCCAGGTTAGAAAACAAGAATTGCTTTCATTGTTGGGCTTCTTCCAAGTTCCATTGTTAATTATAAACATATTTTCTTCAAATCTTTTTTCACAACCTTTTGTTTGGAAACTTCACTATTTAAAGACCTGGGTAACATCACAGTTTGCCAAAAGCCATACTGTCCAAGGGGAAGAATATCCAGGATGAAATGCTCATCTTCTTTTTCCCCTTGTGCAATAATGCCTCATTACTGTTGTTATTTGCAAAAGGGAGAATTTTTCTATTATCAGCATATCTCCTGTACTGCACTTTCAACATTTAATAGCCGTTACAATAAATAAATTTTAAACATGTTTTGCTACAGATGAGTTTGGATTAACTCCCCCTCAACCCCTAAAATCTTCGGGACTTTTTTAACAGTAATTTGCGAGGACTTTTTTTTAAAGTTTCCGGAGCAGAGCAAGCTTAGCAATTCTAATCATAATGTAAGCATTTTCAAATGAGAATATTCCTTCTGAAAATATGTCCACTAACAAACAAATTATGTGGAAAAAATGAAAAAGATCTCAGAAAAATTCCAGGCAATCTTAGTGCATTTGTCATGAGATAAATCTCCATTTTATGAGCATTCCACTGATCCTTTCCAGTTCTTTTCATCTTCTTTTCTGTAATGTTTTGTTAGAGAATAGTTGCTTACTATTTTGTCTTTTCCAGGCAGAATATGGAAGGGTTGTTGCATGTATCCCTGGAGTGTCTTGGTCAGAGTTTTTACTGGAGAGAATAGAAGTCACATGTACTTCAAATACTTTCCTGCACAGGGTCAGCTGGATGCTTTGGGACATGTTTTGAAATAAAAGTGTAGCATAAAATTGTAAAACCTAACAATGACTTCCTCACCATGGAAAACTTCTGTACAGAACGATGATGTGTACAGAACAGTGATTCAATATTAGTGTAATTTCCTGTAATAGAGAGCCAAATTTTAGGACACTGCATACAAGACAAACATCTTCTGCTGACTCACCCTCATATTGCTCCATCTTCATATATTACAATATCTCTGGTCAGTATCAGCCTTGGGTTGATACTGCTGCTGACACATCTGTCCTGTTTTAATTCCCTTCTACAGAAGGGGCTTAAGCCCAACCTAAGTGTGATGTGAAAAGAGGTGAAATTCCCACCTGCTCTTCTACACTCTCTTTCCTATACAGGAAAGGCTGGGGTTTGGTTTGGTTTGGTTTGGGGTTTTTTTTTGTTGTAGTTTGAGTTAACATCACAGATAGACTCGTGGGTGGGTATATATCCAATATATACATTGCTCTAAGAACAGGTGAGAATAGCTGTAGAGACTCATCAGTTTTATCGTTCCACTGTTGTTGCCAGAAAATGACATGCTGCTTTTCCCCAGTCCGTTTTGAACTGGAAGAGCTGCCAGAAGCTTAACCACCAGTTTCACATAACCAGTAAATGATCTGAGACGTGGGAGTTTTGGGGTGGCACATCTATCCACTGGCATCTTTGAGGGAGAACTAGAGCCATTTGATTTAACCTGGAGTGGGAGGCTGTTCAAACTCACTGGGGAAGGAGTTACTGCTACCAGTAACAAACGTGAGTCCTGTTCTTTGCGGATGCAGCTACACACCTTTGCTGGAGCCTGATGGATGGGTCCTTTCGTTCTTTGGTGGTGGAAGCAAGGACAATGCACGAACTGATGTGCCAATACTTGGAAAACACTGTACGAGACTAGACAGTGCCAGGGGTGGTAGTGGCCAGACAGTAAGTGTAGGATTACCTGATGGCTTACCTTCCTGAGAAACCAGGGTCACCCACTAGAACTGGAAAACAGTTACTCCAATCTACAACAGAATTAGCATGGAGAAGAATTGTGAGATTTTTGATATTCCAAACAGGAGCAAAGGAAGGGACCTCAGACATCTCTGCTCTTTCTGCCTATCCTCTTTTTCTGCTGTGAGTGTAGGAGCACGCTGTCCTTCTGGCTCATAAAGAAATTTCCTCTCAAGTGAAGCATCTAAATCTACAACGGTCTCAGGGGACAGAACATCTTGCGGGAGCTCAGTGTCACTCTAAATGAAAAGAGTGGAGGTATTGGGTTTTTGGACAGGTGTTTGGCATTTCTACTGTTGCTGATGGGTTTTGGAGACTGGAAAACCTTCAGGTCTGGCCATTCCCAGGGAGTGGAGCAGATCAGCCTGCTGGGGTGGCACACGCCATCCTCTGCCATCCTCTGTTGCTTGCAGAGAGGCTGGGAGTACTGTCTTAGCACAACAGCCATGGACCTGGTTTGTTCCTAGAAAGGAGAACACCTCGCCCAAGAAGGATGCAAGAGTTTTTGGAAGGCCCCTGTAGTATTTGGGGGGCTGAGACCAGAGGGCGGGGGGAGGAGAGAGGAAGTGCAAGATGCTGTTCAGTGTTGGGCTGAGAGTGGAAGAGTATGTAGCAACGTTAAATGTAGTTTGTCTCTGTGTGTAATGTTCTTTGTTGTGCTTGATAATTTAGTGAATTACAAACTGCACTTATGAATAAACAAATCGGAGCATTGCTGCGGGCATGCGGAGAGCACAATATATGCACGTGATGTTATGTAGTAAATAGTACAATTTTGTCTTCGTGATATCAGGGCCACATGCTTTGCATGGAGGACTTAAACATTTACTAGCAGTAAAATCCCTTAGGAAAGGCAGTTGTTTCCTCATATTGGCTTCCTCCAAAACCAGCACATTGCAAAATAGGCTGTTTCCTTCTCCAGACATTCCTTTTGAGATGACAGAAACTCCCCCCACTGCAGCCTTAGCACAGGAACATGTTGACTTAATGCTTTCTTTTCATTAATGATTTTGTATTTCAGACTTTGTTGATGTACTTCTGCTGCTATCTTAATGCAGATCCCAATCTGATCTTGAATTTAGGGAATGGAAGATCCTGATAAACATCCGGGCTGTCATGAATGCAAAGGACAAAGCTTTTGTAGTAAAATGTCTCTGACAYACGCCCATGAGAAGTGTTTGATGTGTTGGAAGAGGCATCTGTCTGAAAAAAAAAATGTTTTTCCTCTTTGGCTTTGTTGAGCAGACTGTGGAAGTAAATGACACAAAGTAACCCTTCTTTTCCTCTCCTACTGCCCTCTTTTTTGTTTGATCTAGCAGCGATGTGATAATGGTGAGTCTGTAACTTGAAAGTAATTTCTGTAATGACTTATAGCATGAACAGAGGGGTTTTTATTTTCTGCTGCTAAAGGGAGATCAAACTATGATCTAGAGATTAGACCTTTTTTGAGAGAAAGAACTGAGCAGCCTATTTCTATCTCTGTCACTGAATTGCTGTGTTAAACTGTGCAAGTCACTTAACTTCTCTGTGCCTTGGGCCTTTGCTGTGTACTATACCATTCAGCTCTTGCGCTACTAGCAAATGTTTTGCATGGCTTAATCATAAATGACTGTCTGTGCGCTAATTAGCCTCAGCCAGTGCAAAGTTCATTATCCTTATTTTCAACCTTTACACCAATTCAGGGGACGTGATGGCTGGTTTTGATGTAGGTTTGGTCACAGCTTACAGGAGGGGAAGGAAGAAAGTGCTGAGGTCTGCAGAGGTAATGCAGGCATTGGCACAGACTGTAGGCTGATGGGAATTTCTGGGCTCAGGGCTGTACTGTACGAAGCGAAGCATTATTACAGCGTTTCATCTTGACCTGGATTAGTTTAAACAACCGGCTGAGCTACTAGCAGCAATATACACAGCGCAGGCCAACCTCCCAAATAAGTCCTGTGTCTCACATTGGCTGCACTTGAGTTTTGGTCATCAGGTTTTTACTGTGCTGCTGCTCAAACTAGTTCAAATAACACTAGCCGAGGTATGCTGGACATCTCTTGCACCTATAGTTTGGAGGTAGTGCATGCTCGTGAGCTCAAACTGGCAAATGAAAAAGTCAGGTCTGTCAGTCTGCCAGCATGCTGCATCTGCACGAATGCACAATCTGCTGAAAAGCAATCGACTGGCCAAGCCCTCCAAATACCAGGGCAAAGTTGTGCCAACAGTTGTCTCCCTGACAACCGTGTGAGCACTCTTATATGTGGAAGAAATTGGCCACAATCATTCTAGAAGGAAGAAACTTGTGCAAATCCCTCTGCTCTAGACAAGGCTGCAGTTTTGCCATCTGTAAAGAGAAAAAGATGGCAGGAGTGTCCTATTCTGTGGCAATACTGGAAATTTAATCTGTAAGTACATGCAAAGGCAACATGATTAAATCAGAAGTATGGGAGCAATACAATGCTGTAGGCGAAAGTAGGCTCACATCAGTTCTGCGTTATGTACACAGGCAGCCTAAGAGAATAGACTCCCTGCTGCAAAATGTCTGCAGTCTGCATCCCCGGAGAATCAGTAGGAGTTGAAGAAAACTTCCAAATGTTGCACGCATCTGTGAGGGAAACAAGGAAGCTGCCTTCTCCCAAGTTAATAACAGGGAAACTCCGGAATAAAGAGATTAACAGGCTCTCTGTGTGGTGCAATGTGTTGTTTTTTCATTTTGATGCACCTGAGAAAGAAGCAAATCCCCCAAATTTCCCAGGATGACACAGCAAAGCAAACCCCATGAATCTCTGCAGCAGTTGCAACAGTGTCCTCTCACCTTCTGCCCTCTGTCCTTCTAAGGGGAAATGTTGGGTGGCATAAATTTAAAAAGTTAATGATAGGCTAGCTGCTAAAAGCTAACACTTGTGGCTTTGGGTTCCAGGAGCAGAGGAACAGGAGGGCAGCCTGTTCATACCAAATGTCTGAGAGTACCTTACTCACGGGAAGCACTGGCAGACTATAAAGTGCTCTGTTAATTATTGTTGACATTGCATAGAGAGCTTCATGCTGTTCTTTCTCTGCCTGCTTTGACTTAATTTGTTTGAGAAAGTACTTTTTCTGTGCTGCAGATTGCGTAAATTCATATACTCTACTGCACTGACAGATGTGTCTTTGTTTTAGAAGAAGCCATTATTTTTTTCAGTGCTGAATGCGAATGGAGCATTTCACATTGGTGTCTTCCAAAAATATTTATAAAGTGAAGCTGAGCAGCTCAAAATATTTTGCCCTCCTACACTGACATTCACAAGCCTTTATAACAATGTTATCAAAAGCATTTGCAGTGGAACGTGCATGAGTCGGCCACAAAGACTGTGTTAATCAACAAATGACTGAAGGCACACATTTTAGTCAGCTCTACCCCACACGATGTGTAGCAGAACCCAGTTAACACAACTGTAGCTAATGGGGCAATTATTCTATATTGTGGGTCAAAGACTATCTTATAATGATCATTAGCTCTCATAACTCCTGCTTATCTGAGGAAACAGAGGGTGAAGAAGTAGAAAGGGACTAAAATTCCCCTTTCTCCCTCTTTCTGCTGGTAAAATATGGTTTGACTCTTCACTGACCTCCACAGGCAGGCTTGCTCTGAGGCATGCCATGACTCTGGTAATCTGGCTGTAAGTGGTGGCATTGTTTGCCTTCCACATTTGACGCTGACGATTACCTAGGTGTCCTTCAGCTCACTCTCCCATTCATTGATTCTTCCTGAACACGCTGCTGAGAAATGAAGCACGCTGCATCCATGTGAGCAAAGAGAAATGCTCCCTATGAACACATAAATGCATCAAACTTACTCTTAGGTTTCATTATAAATTAAAATGACCTGTCTCCCATTGATTGTAATGATTTCCATATTCTTCACCACCGTATTGAAACCAGGGCTTCCCACGTAATTCTTCCCACGAAGAGTCATCCGAGTGAACTACGTCTGCAATCAGTGCCCTCCAGCTGCAAGTGGAAGAGTATGGCTGACTGACCTCGTTAGTACAGTGACGATAATTGACACTGGATGATTTGAATGATAAAACCATATGTATTCCATGTCCATTCTCAGCTTTGTGCATTTCCATCTTTAAAGTCTTAAAATGTTGTATAATGAATAGTAGCGAGTCCAAGGAAAACTACTGATAAACCTGCTAAATAATGTATATCTCCATTAACTTTGGTCAGCCCATCCCTGCCCCAAGGAATCAGGGACAGTAAGGCTAAGCAGCACGCTGAAACACTCTGATTCTCATCGATAGGCAAATGGTTAAGAAAAGACATTTTAAACAGTGGCAAGTCTCCCTTGCTGAATAGTATAGCAAGGAGCTCAACAGCAGGAAGAAGCAGGGTCTGTCCTTCTGCACCATCCTGCCTTCCTAAATATGAGTTTGTGATGATGGAAAAAATGTGGGCAGCTTTACTCAACAATGAACAGGAACTGCACCTAATCCCCCTTCTTCATTATTTAGGAGATAAAATATCACACTAATATACCCAATGACTGCACCCTGGGTAGGATGCCATTTCCCTTTAATAGGTGTAGAAGTTTCTTTCCTCATAACCCTTACATTGTTTGGACACAATCCTTTTCCGTACACTTGCATTTTTCCATTGCTAGATGATTTTTTTTTTTAATTGCTGGTGAGTGTGTGACCCTTTTGTCGTCTGTATGCAGTGTTAATTCTGTGGTATTTAAGCGTGTCAAAATGAAAAGTGCTTCAGCTGAAGATCATTTTCAGTGGTGATCAGGGACTGATTTCCTTTTTTTGGAAAAAGCCACTTATTTTGGTTTTGTGCATTTTGGAGGCTTGTGGATTGAAGTTACTTCTACAACTTTGAAACAGGGAAGAATAGCACTCTTTCAAGCATGTGTTGCAATGTATTTGCTACCCTCTTGCTTATAGCTTGCAGCAGGTGAAAAAGCAGTAATGGGTAACCCAGAATGCAATTAAAAAAAGAAATGTGGAGAAAAGTAACAGCGGACACATGCGGTCTTTTGTACCCTATGAAGTGTTAATTCCCTTAATGAATTTGTAACTTAATTAAAAAAACCAAACTCAAATTTCCCATTTGGTCAGCACAAAGTAAGAGAATATTAATCATTTTGATTAAAATATCATTGAAGAAGCTACTCCTCTAGTGTTTTGTGGACTGGGCTCGAACAGAAATGGGATATGGAGTTTGCCTCTAATGTAACCATGCCAAGGGAAGAGGGAATTGATATGAATCATCTCAGACTATCTGAAGAATTGGGTTAAAGGATGAGGGTTGACAGGCATGTTCTTCTGGCATGAGGTAGCCTTCCAGATGAAGGATGACGTGTATCTGTGCAGAAGGCATTTGTTTTCGATGGCCAAGCCATGACTGTGAAGTAGGCTTCCTTTCCTCTGGGAGCTTATCTCAGATTTCACCAGCTCCTACTGCAAGTGAAGAGCACCTTTCTTTGACCTTGACATTTCTGGCATAAATGTTTAGGGGCGTGTAAAATCCCAAAACAAACGCTCCTCTCCTTGGGGAAAGGATAAGTGAACAAACACGTGATAGATGATAGTGACGTTACTTAATGCATGACTGATTTGCACATTTATTCTGCTCTCACTGAAGTTGTAAGTGGCCACAGAAGAAAAACAGGGCATGTTATGACACCAGTGTGCCTGGGGCGTTAGTGAGCAGGTACGTAGGCATATGCCTAGACATACGCACAATGTTTGAAGATGCTTGATTTCCCAAGGAAGCCTTGAACTTGCCTGCAGAAGTCTTGCTAGAGCTTTTGAACTTTTTAAAAATGCAGTTTCAAAATTCATCTCCTGCCCCAAAAGTACAAATGAGGTTTTGCAACCAGCTTGTGAGATGGCTCATCTTCCCATTGCAACATGGTGTCTCTGTCTTAAGAAAGCTTTTTTTGGAAAACATCCGTGAGTTACTTGGGCTTGCATGCTTATGCTTGGGAGGTGTACAATGCAGTACCCTCTAGGTGAACCACCTTCTGTTGAGAACAGCATTGCCACTGTCCCTCACCAGGTGCAGACAACAGACGCTGAGCAGCAGCCGCAGGTGGGTAATGCACACTGAGATGTCCAACTGCATGGAGAGATAGGAGAAACAAGAACTGGCCAAACTGGTTATAGAGGCCCAGTTAGGGGCTCCCTGATGCTGGGTCTTGTTCAGGCAAGCTATGAAACCTGCTGCGGCAGGTTTGCTTCGTTTGGAAGGAGCCTCGCACTTCCGGTTTTTTCATCCTCTCCCACTCCCATTTTTGTCTTAATTCCTTCTCCCCTTTTCATAGCGTTTTGATTGAAAGAATACACTGGCGATGCTGAGTGCTGCGTTGGAGGGAGGCCCCAGTTAAACTGGTTCCAGATGTGCTCGAACTGGCCGTGTGCACCGAAGAGGAAAGTGTGCCTCTCCAGTTAGGAGAAGGCATCCATGTGCCAGGCGATGCACGTGGCTGACTGCCACAGTTACTAACCTAGTATTAACTGCATTAATTGTGGACGTAAAACAGTGTTTAGTGCCAAGCATGTCACAAGCCGATTATAAAAGCTGTGGTGGAGGTAAAGTTTCAAATTATGCTTCACTTTTAATTTTAAGGGCCTTTCGTTCCCCCCTCCCCCTCCGAAATTCCTTGAATGTGTCTGTGTATTCACGAAAACACAAACGTGTATCGAGCGGGAGAGCTATCGGGTTGTAAGTACTATGAGAGTACCTGCTAACGGCTGGGAGCATATTGTCAACAGACGCCTGGAGCCGGGGCCGGAGAGCCTGTAGCCTCCGGCGACGGAGAGCCCGGGCCGGCCCCCAGCCCCGTCCCGTCCCGCCCCGCCCCGTCCCGTCCCATCCCGTCCCGCTACGCCGCTGGGCGCAGCTGACCTACTTTTTCTGCATTTCTCCCCACACTGCCCGGACCCCTCCCACGCACGGGGGCTCAAAGGCTTTTAACCCTTCGGAGAGCATCCTCCTCCTCCTCCTCCTCCTCCTGCGCTGGTCCCCCGAGGCGGGCGCCCGCTGCGCGCCCGCGCAGGGGGAAGGCGGCGGCGGCGGAGCGGGGCTGGCGCGGCCGCGGAGCGGGGCGCTGGCTTGTCGGGCTGGGCCATGAACCAAGCTGTTCCCGCAGCACCATCTATTGGAGAGTTTACCGGTTGCCTTCATCTGAAACACGCTTTCTATTTATTTGGTTATTGCCCTAAGCTTCCCCGGGATTGGTGCCCGACCCGGCCATTATCTCCCAGTAATTAATCTTTAGCAAAGCAAATAATATCCATAATAAAATATGACGTAACTAAGATTCCCTGTATGCACAGAAATGGTACTGATAGCATTTCTGTACAATGCAGCCCCACCTTCCTGCAAGGGGACAGGTCATCAAAGCGATTTGGAAAGGCACTGCCCTTCGTGACTCACAATCCGGCACTTTGTCCGGGAGAGGCAGTGCGATTATTGTCACAAACTGCGCCTGGCACAGCGTGTGCTGAATACTACCTTGGTGTGAAGAGCACATGTAAACACTTTGTAGCAGGCTGTGTGCTTAGCATGGTGAAATAGTGCTCAGGATGATTTTCGGCTGATTAATTGTAACTCACTTTCGGATCTCACTTTGCTTTCCTGTGTTTCTGCTAAAAGAGTGGGGTCTTTTTGGCTCTTTTTAGAAGAATATTAGAGGAAAAGCCCTTTAGTTGCATAAAAGTTTGGAAAGGGAGAAAATAATACTCTCCCATTTTTAAAGATAAAACTCTTCCTAAACAGGCCAGAAGTAAAATGTTCTGAAATTAAAAATTTGGCTTGGACGTACACCTTTTAGAGTACAATAGTCTTTGCTTGGTTTGAAAAGTGCATGCTGGGTTTTAATAAARATTATTGGATTATTGGAAAACTGTACAGAACTTGTCAGCAAAGCATTTTCTCAGGTATATAAACGCCACTGAGTATACAAACAAAGTGCGTGCAAGTACATGCAGATAATGAAATGGGCACTTTGTCCAAAGAAGTTAAAGCTTCCCTGGTGCAGCTGGTAAAACTTGGAACAAAAGCAAAACTGCTGGGAAAGGAGCTTCCTGGCAGCACGGGTTTCGTAGGTTTGGGGCCAATGGGAGTCCATGGAGTAATCAAGCTCTGTGGGCACTGTGACCCTGGAGTAATGGCTGTGGGTCACTCTTTTGGCCATTGTGTAGTTGAAGGACAGTGGGGATGGGCCCTGTTTCTGTTCTAGAGGAAGGCAGGTGCTTCTGTGTTTTGAGAGGATGGGCTGTCTTGCATGCTTGGCTGTGCTCCATTGCTTTAAGCCATTTCCCACTGAGGATGTCTGGGCTGCTAGTGGTTACAGACCTATTTGTAACCTGTGTTTCACAGAAGTTTTATTCTGAGTGTGGTAAGTGGAGAGTTGCAGGGACATCTGGGCTTGATCTTCCCCCTCCCRCAAAGGAGGCACCTTCAGTCAAGCTTTGGGCTATCTAATGGTGTTGGATTATCCTTAGCTAATGTAATAGTGTCCTGCTGTTAAGGGTAATAAACAAATCCCCTACTGACTGTCAGATCTTTCAGCAGCTTTGATAGGAATAACTGCCAGGTGTCAGCGATAAGGCTGTGGTCCTTGGTAGGACTTTAGGGTACTGTCCATGATATACTGGGGTAATTCCTGGAAAAGAAGGATTTTATAGAGGGGTTATAGGTATTTGTTCATCTAAATGGGTTAGGGTGCTGCTGCTTGCCATGTGTCTTTCTCAAAACACAGTATGAATATTGGGTTGCAGATGGCAGTCACCCAGAAGTATGAATTAGAAGGACTATTGGGTACAGCCAAGTGCAACTCTGTACCTCCTTTGCAGTTGTCTCTTTCTCAATAGCTATCTTGATTACCAGATGGTTCAGTCAGGGTTTCTTTCGTTTGTTTGTTTTCCAACAGTTGTATGCAAGTTGCAGTGAACAGTAATGAGCAGGGACAAAGAATTTGCACACAGGGAGTAAATTTTAGGTATCCATCCAAGCAGAAAAGTGAAGATTTTGCAGAATAGTTGGTAGGCAAAAACATCTCAGCTCGAATTTAGTGATCAGTTTACTATCATAAACTGATCTGTAGTTTTCTTTTACACAAAATGAATTATTTTTTACTTCATTAACGATTAAGTAAAAACTGAGTAGTGACTGCAGGAGTTGGTCTTAGTGACAGAGTTCATGGGTTAATCTTATTAAGGGGAATTTTTCACATGTTTAGGTTAACCCACAGAATCTGTGGTAGGGGAAGTAAAAATGATGTTGAATGAGTGCCACCAAGTGTCCTCCTGCTGTATATGAAAGCCCAGATCTTAAGTGGGAGAAACAACATTGCACCACAAAGTTTTGTAACTTTGAGAGGGACATCACAGAGACAGCAAATTCTGTTAGAGTGAGAGGAGTTATAATTAATGTCCCATTGAAGTGCAACAGCAATCTCTGGAGATCTGATAAAGGTGAGATGTCTGTGGTAGGGGCAGAAATACAGACATAACCCTGGTCATCCATCCAGTTCGTCGATCTGTTCCATTTGGTGGTTCCTCTGAGTGACTGGTGCCACTCGACATTGACAATGCTTTATCTGTGGCTGCGCTGCGTTATGTTAGATGATGGTATAATACACCTGATCTTCCTTTAGCAGGGCTGGTATGTGTCACAGGACTTCCTAACAGGTGACATAAGTTACAGATTTGGCAATCA
Source organism: Phoebastria nigripes (assembly GCA_035582835.1). NCBI lineage: Eukaryota > Metazoa > Chordata > Aves > Procellariiformes > Diomedeidae > Phoebastria > Phoebastria nigripes. The sequence goes on from JAYKAV010003296.1 coordinate 175,817, forward strand.
ACATATCCATTTTGGCCGTCCTTCTGCTACTGTTGATCCCAGTGCCAACCTTATCAATAGTTGCAGTGGGGGCATGGCTGAGACTGGGTGTGTATGAACAGCAGAGTTTCAACAAACAAAACAAGCTAAGCGTTGCCAAATGTCCTCCAAGACGGTTTCACCCTGGCTTCTTTGTAGATTAAAAGGTTCTGATGGATCTTCAGATTTTCAGTTCATACACATGAGTGTGATTAAAGGAGGAGGATTTATATTAGTGTATCTTTAGTCTTACAACTTGCTGAAATTCAGATGATTCAAGCAATGGATGCCCAAGTGTGCCAAAACTCCAGTCACATTTCTCTATGCTGGAAGCTGGGGCAAAAGAGAGATGCCAAAAAGCCTCTTTATGTTGCACGTGGTAATAACTGCCCCTTGTCATACTGGAGTTCATTGCCTGAATTTTCACACTGCAGCCAGAGACCGTGTCTACAGCAGCTAGACAAAGCGTATGAAGGAGACTTTTCCTATGGTGGGTGGCAAACCAGTTACCTCTCCTCAGCAATGTGAAGTGTCTTTTGTACTGGTGAAACACAGAAGGGGAGTAGACTAGGACAAGTGCCTAGCCAAAGAGACTGTTCATTGCAGGGTTCTAGTAAGGTACTTATTCGGAGATGACAGAAATATTTCAGGTCCCAAAATGTGCTGAAGCCTGCAGGCAGAATTTTAACATTTTTTACTGGAATCTATTTATATATAGATAAACTGATCAGTGCCGTGGTACATGGCACCCATTAAACTTGGAGGAGTGCCAGGGAACAAAAAGGAACACTGTACATTGCGGGGACTCTGGGTAGCGAGTGAGCAGCAGACTCACTCTGTTTAATCAGCAGCCCATTGTATGTCTCAGGGCCTTTCCACAAGAGTTAATGGGTGAACAGACTTCTGCTGGCACAAATTTTCCATTGTAGCACTCTCTGTTCTGCTCTGTTTTACTATTTCACTATAAATTAACTTGAAAGAGTCAGGTTTACTGCTGTCTGAGTGTGCTGTGAAAAACCTCACTTTTGAAACAGTGTGTAACTCTTCTTTGCATGATGAAGGGTAGAACTAGAAAGTACAGAAACAGGAATCCATGTAGTGGCCTTGAGCTATTTGGAAGGACTTTCACTTTTTGTATGGGTGGTGTATATTTTGTGGGACCTACGGTATCCGAAGGGGGCGATGCTCAAATCATTTGGTCTCACAACTTGTAAAATACATGCTATTGATTTGGTATTTACCAAGTGTGCAGGGCTTTCTAAGCACCACTGTGTGGTGTGGTAGATAACTAAGCTGCCCTCTGCATGTGGGTAGGTAAGGCAAGGTGCTAGAAGTATGAGCAAGGTGAGAAGTACCTTTGTAGACTCAGATAAATGTCTAAGCTTTGGTTTAGACAAAATTAACATTCTACACAGAACAATAAGGAAGTAGCTATCCTTTTCCTCTTGCGTCCTTGCCAAGCACAATAGATACAGTTATCAGTATTCTTGCCAGTAATTCACCTATTATCTCAGTTCAAAAGTATTTCATTGTTTCAAGGACAGTTTTTAATATACTGGAGAATATTCCTATCAGGCTGTGGTATCTGGGCATGATCTCACCGTTCATACAAGAGGAAAAATAATAGCTTCTCTGAAATGGCCAACCTTACTACAGCTTTAGAAGCGCTCTTTGGGGAGCTGAATAGAAGGAAATGGCAAACTGAAAAGGGTTGCTAAGAAACAATTTCAGATGCTTCCAGTTTTTATGAAAAAAAGGACACACCCACAAAACCAGACTAATAATTTCCAAAAGCAAATGATCAGATAGCTATTCTTCTACTAGCCAACAGTACTAGTTTACTAAATAAAGAAATGAGAAGGAAATAAGAGCTTTGGGACCCAGTATAATTAATAAACATTAATGGGGAGGCTCTGCTAAGGAAAAGCTTTGCACAGGGCCTGAACCTCCAGTAAAGCTTCCACTTTAATAGCCTCAGTGGAGACTCACTTAAACAAGTTGCACAGTTGATTGGACATGTTGCATTGGTGAGCATCAGGTGGAAAACCCACAGTAATGGTCTACTTTGATGCAAGGAGAGTTCGTGCTGTCATGACAACTGATGTGTGATATGTGCAGACATGCCCTGCAAGGCAGTCCCACGCTCCCCATCAGTTATCCGTAGCAAAAGATGTTCTCAGCTTCCACTTTTCAGCTATTAAATAGGTAGAAGAGAACAACCCCACAGCGGCAGCTGGTCCCAGATACATTCTTCTCTAATGCACACAGCTTCAGGTGTTTGGTTTTCTGTGTCACCTAGCAGCATTTCTTCATGTTTCTACTCAGCTTAGCTGGCTGTTGAGGTTTGGTTTTACTGATGGTTTGGTTCTCCTTTGTTTCTTAGACTTTTAACAATGTGGGTTTTCTCATCCAATGCATGAAGGACTATTTTAATATATCTTAATATCTGGCTACAAAAGGTCAGAAATGACACAAACTAGTTCATTAACAGATGATGTTGGTTCATTAACAATCCGGCCTCTGCAGGGCCGAGAGAGTTGTGGTGAATGGAGCGAAATCCAGTTGGTGGCCGGTCACGAGCGGTGTTCCCCAGGGCTCAGTTTTGGGCCCGGTGTGGTTCAATATCTTTATCAACGATCTGGATGAGGGGATTGAGTGCTCCCTCAGTAAGTTTGCAGACGACACCAAGCTGGGTGGGAGTGTCAATCTGCTCGAGGGTAGGAAGGCTCTGCAGAGGGACCTGGACAGGCTGGATCGATGGGCCGAGGCCAACTGCATGAGGTTCAACAAGGCCAAGTGCCAGGTCCTGCACTTGGGTCACAACAACCCCATGCAATGCTACAGGCTGGGGGAAGAGTGGCTGGAAAGCTGCCTGGCAGAAAAGGACCTGGGGGTGCTGGTTGACAGCCGGCTGAATATGAGCCGACAATGTGCCCAGGTGGCCAAGAAGGCCAACGGCATCCTGGCTTGTTTCAGAAATAGTGTGGCCAGCAGGAGTAGGGAGGTGATCGTGCCCCTGTACTCGGCACTGGTGAGGCCGCACCTTGAATACTGTGTTCAGTTTTGGGCCCCTCACTACAAGAAGGACATTGAGGTGCTGGAGCGCGTCCAAAGAAGAGCCGAGGCTGGTGAAGGGTCTGGAGAGCAAGTCTTATGAGGAGCGGCTGAGGGAACTGGGACTGTTTAGTCTGGAGAAGAGGAGGCTCAGGGGAGACCTTATCGCCCTCTACAACTACCTGAAAGGAGGTTGTAGAGAGGTGGGTGTTGGTCTCTTCTCCCAAGTAACTAGTGATAGGACGAGAGGAAATGGCCTCAAGTTGCGCCAGGGGAGGTTTAGATTGGACATTAGGAAAAACTTCTTTACTGAAGGAGTGGTTAAGCATTGGACCAGGCTGCCCAGGGAAGTGGTTGAGTCACCATCCCTGGAGGTATTTAAAAGACGTGTAGATGAGGCGCTTAGAGACATGGTTTAGTGGGCATGGTGGTGTTGGGTTGAAGGTTGGACTCGATGTTCTTAGAGGTCTTCTCCAGCCTTAATGATTCTATGGTTCTATGATGCCCAAGTAAGTCCTTTTTTTTTTTTTTTAATATGAAATCTTGCACTCATCACAACTTGCTACAAGAAACATTACCTGTGAACAAGTAAATGAACCAAAAAGCAGATCACTGGGCACAATTTAGTGGAGTAGAAAGCCATGGAATACCTCTCAAAATGAAATGGCCAGTACGTTTTTGGTCCTGGAACAAACCATGGTTACTTTAGTTTTTATTTAATTAAGTAACACACGAATATATTGATATCGTGACTCTATTCTGCCACATTCTTCTTAATGTAATTATACCTTTATACATCTTTGTCAAATTTTTTGGTTTTTTACAAAACCAAGTAGTATATGTTTTGTATTACACAGAATTATGTAAAAATGTAAAAATAATTTTAAATAATTATGTGACACAGAGTTTCCCTCCTCCAACAATTAAAAAATTTCAATTTTTAACTAATAGTAACAACAAAAAATTACGTACTATGCTTATTTGGTTGAGGACAGCTTTACTAACACCATGCTAATTGATGCTTAATCTACCTTTTTTTGAAGTATTTCAGTTAAAGGCATTTGGAATGGACTCTGAAATACTAATTCACATGTAGGAAGATAGTTATTTTGACTTCCTTTTATTCTAGGGTTGATTGGACCTCCCTTTGACTGTAGGGTGAAAAAAGTTGGCATTCTTCAAAGAGCAGTTTCCTTTTATTAAAATCTTCTGCAGTCAGAGAAACACAGCTTTCATTGTACTTTATGCTATCTGAGTCATGTGCTCAATGGATGATTGATCAACGCTTAGTCAAGCCTGGACACGGTAAACTACAAAAGCAACATGATGAATGGAAGCTAAAATGTGTTTCAAAATATAGTTCCTTCTTTATAATCAAAATGAAGGAAAATATTCCACTGGGATCTCAAATCCAGGATAAAACTACCAAGTTAAACATGACAAAGTTCAATTTAAGGTTATATTCCAACTGCTACGTAGACATCGAATAGAAAAGTCAAACAGAAACAAGAGATTGCTAAGTGGACAATGTTACACTCAAGTAGCAACTGAGCCTTTTGGATCTCTGCATTACTCAAGCATCTTGGAAAATCAAAAGACAAGTGACAGTAGCTGACCACATTTCTGCACTAAACTGACTCTCCTCCTACCATCTACCTCGGTCCAGATCTTTGGGGACAGTGTCCAGAAGGAAGAAGGGAGTTCTGTCTCCTTGAATGTCAACTTCTCGACTGCTGTGATTTCCTCCTATCTTCGGTCTTCTTCTGCTTTAATTATCTTTTCCTTTAATTTTTAAGAAACAGCACCTGGAGATATGACCATATTCTTCTTCCTGTAGATGTGTTTTTTTTTTTTCAGCTACTAACTTCATATCTCATACTCATTCACAAGGTGAGTACCTGCATTTACATGTAGAAATGGGATCAATGTATAGTGACCACACTTACATAATTCGTTATCTTTCCTCTCCTTCAGTCCCATGTGTGTCCTTGTAGTTTTGGTCTGTAGGCTTTCTGGGATAATTCCTTTCCTAGAAAGTTAAGCAACATGATCTTGACTAGGTCGTTAAACGTATTGGCACAATAAATAATGAATAATTAATAGCTTTTTTCCTATAGTAGCAAAGGTGGATTTCAGTGATGACGATTACTTGAAGTAGGGACAACAATATTTTACACCTTGTGATCAATGTCCCCAGGAGATGGGTACCCAAAGGTACCCAGGACAGAAACCCAATGGTTTCTTTAAAATATTCCTTCTGGTTGATGAATGCTAGTGGCCTAGCACTGAGACGCGAGCCTCTTACCATCCATCGTGTACAACTTGGGTGTGCTTGTTGTTAGGTTATGTGATGAATTATGTGATTACGTGTGGCTCCTCAGCCTAACAGAGTAGCCTAGCGTGCCACTGGAAGGGTGGGGAGCCCCAACAACCCTGTGAGAATCCTGAGCCCCTGCCACATCTCCCCTGGACTGCTCCAGGAGCCAACTACTGGAAGGATCCGCATGATGCATATATTTGTATATATTTCCCACTGACAGACCATCATTGACAGACCATCATCCTGACCAGCCAGCGAGGGAACAGGATGAGGCCGTTGGTAGTGTTTGTGTTTGTGTGAGGGCTGAGCATGCCTGTATGTGTGGTTGGCCGTGTGGGCATATACCTATACTCAGCCTTGCTACTGGCTGGACCTGGGAACACGGAGGGGTGGCAGCCTGACCTCTATCAAGCCACCAGGTCTGTCAACCCCTAACTTTCATAAATCCTTTACACATCATCAGGTTGCTGTTGACAGGGAAAGGGACACAATATGGCTATTTCAGTGTATTTCAGATGTTTTCAAAATAGCATGTCTGAAAGCTTAAAAAGCAAATCACATCTTTTTATATGTGTGGTTAGAAATTATATTTTAGTTCACATAGTTACTGGAAGTATAGTCTTCTACCTTGATTAATAATATCTTTTTAAATAAGTGTGGTTTTGAATGAATGGCAATTGTTTCCTTCGGTGTGTGCTCACAGGAGACTTGTCAGAGTTTGAATAGGCTAACTTACCTTTCCTGTATCCCAAGAAGATACATTTTCATGCAAGAAAATCCTTCTGTAGAGTTGAGATGCACGTTATTTTGTTTGGTGGATACTGTTGCCCCCTGGAGGCCATTTCTCAATTATCACAAAATTAGATTGGAACTTAAATTAAAACTCAGAAATGTTTGCTATTATAAACACAATATTCCCTTTAGCAATTAAAAATATTGTGATTTTAATTAAAAGGGTTTATGAGCTTATCAGAAAAATAACGGATTTCTTACTATGCTAATTATTTTTCTACATTTGCTGTTTATATTTGCAAATTACTAGACAGTAAAATTTAATTGCTTTTTAAGGGAGATGAATATTTAATTTGAATACAGTACTTGGGAAAAATAAGGATTTTGTGAATGTGTGTGTTTGCGTGTGTGCGTGTTTTAAGCAGCATAGATAATCAAACTAGGGAGTGCGAGTGTCTCCACGTGCACTGTAGACATGTTTCGACACAGTGCTACTATTGCTCATGTAAGTGCAAGAAAAAGGGCAGTGCAAGGCTGTGAGTAGAGGCAGTCCTGGACCGCATTCATGCTTTGTAGTTGCTGTATTGCCCCTGGTTGGAAATAGCGCTAAAGTCAAAGGCAGCTCACAGAGCTAAGAGTTTTGCTTGGCCATTGATAACAAGGGTTAAGCTGATGGCCAAGCAGGCAGTTACTCAAACCTCACATCCAGCTCCTTCTCTTCTGCATGGCCTCCTGGCAAGGGAGCCCCGCTGGGCTCCATGCAGGGGGCACACAACAAGGGTCACACCCCCAGGGTGTCTCACAGGCATCCTGATGTGGAAGGTGGATTTCTGCATTTGTGTTAAAAAAAGCGCCCTCTTTTTCCTTTGTTTCTGGGTCTGCTAGAGTCTTTGAGCTCATTACAACAGTTTGGTGGATGACTGTCTGCAGCCTAGGTAGCAATGACTGTTAGTCCTTGGCCATTGGAGTCAGATCTGAACTACTGAGACAATTGCATTGGTAATAATTAATTGGCTTCCCTTCCAGAAAGGTATTTCTCTCTGTGAATAAGAGTCTATCTCTAAATATTTAGTTCTTACAGGCGTTGTTAATCGCTATCACTATTGGTATGAATTAAGTATTAATTTATACATCTCTAATTGTTTAGCTTTTGCAATTAGTCCCTTGTCTACACTTGTAATTAGACTGTTTTTTCTTCATAAATGCTGTACCTCCCAGCCTTTTTTCTCTGCTGGTGCTCTGATTTCTGCTGCCTCCCCAGCCCTGTCAGGTGCTGGAGTTAGCTCTTGCTATTCTTCGCTGAGCTTCCTGCCCCAGCGAGCGCCAGCATTTCAGGAGATAGCCATGCCGGCAAAGAAGCAACCACACCCTAGCACAGGGAGGAACAGAGCTATCTGTGAAGGAAACAGGACAAGGGCAACGCTTGGTAGTGCTTCTTGTRCATATTGCCTAACACCAGTGAGGCCGATGTTGCTGGTGGTTAGTGAGCCATGCACCATGACAGATGCCCAGTTCTAGACCCATTCTCTGGATTTGGCTGTTGCTTCCCATCCTCACATCAACCTGGTGCTGCAGGAAGGCTGGCAGCTTTCTGGACAGGCATATGGAGAGTATTTGTTTCTCCTTGCAAACTCTTCTTTGCCTGAAGGCTGTAAGTGTCCCTCCTTCTTCAGCTCTTCATTTTCTTCCTCTCCTCACCATGGGTTCACTACTCCCTCTCTGAGCGCAATTCACGTTACGCTTTGTAAGCTTTATGCAAAATGTAATCTAGTCTGTTGCACTGAGCTTTGTTAGTACTTCAGGTAAGCTGAGTGACAGTCTTAAAAGTGCTGAAAGGCATAGGAAGGGTGCCTGTTAAGGAGTGCAACAACTAGGCTTGCACTAGTTATTTTCTGTCAGTAATATCAGTACCACATGCAGTATATTCAAGTATTATAATGTAGCAGGGTAATATCAGTTCAAATTACTATTGCTTTTTCTGGGCTTGGGCGTGAATAAAGATTTCAGACARGCTGAGGTGCCAGGAATTTGTAGCTGAAGCTCTCTCGATATGTTCCCTAACTAATTAAAAGGATTAAATTTTCCTCCAGTGGAAATATTCAGCCTGTGACATAGCTCAGCAGTGTCGATATACCGAAAAATATTTCCATTTTGAGGATGAGCTGATGGTTTGAGTCTCATCATATAAGATTACACACATATACCTCCACCTTGTTTTTACATATCTCCTGCATACATTAATGATAAAGTTTAAACAGTTACATGTAGACCAACAGGACTAGTCCATTACTATTCTTTCCACAATTCTAGCTTTAGAAATAAAGACATACACAGGCAGAAAAGCATTGAGGATGCCCATAAGAGCGAATGGAAAAGTTCTGCAGGTTCCCTCTGTTTCTTTCTGGCAGTTCCCAACCTGCCTCTCCATACCTAATCCTCCAGCTGGGCTCCTCCTTATGTTACTTTCAGTAGACATATATATATATATTTTTTTTTTTTTTTTTTTTTTCTTATTCCACTGTCCACAGCTCCTGAGTGACCATACTTGTCAAGTAAATGAGGTTACCCCCCCAGCTGTCTCCTGCACTCCTACTGCAGACGTGCTGGCACAGCCTGGGCAGCTGAGGGTCCCGGCTGCGCCCCCAGCCCCCAGGCTCTGAGCAGCTGCTTTCCAGCAGAGGCAGGGAAGGAAACCGGTGGAGCAGGAGGACGTAGCAGGGGAGGAAGGAGGGCACTGCAGAGGCTTGCACCCTGTAAACAAGCCATCTCAGAGGCAGGTGGGATGTGCAGCTCATCCTTCGGGGAAGATCTGGCACGGCCCTGCCAAAATTGTCATAGTAGGTCTGGTTGGTGGACCTTAGATTGGGGTGAAAAGGGGCTTTCGGGGAGGGGCAAGGGGAGTTTCACCAGGTTGAAAATGGGTGAAATATCCATCTGCTATTCTTTTGGAAAGGAAAAAAAAAATCTGTGCATTATTTGCAGGCAGGAAGCTTAAAATGGGGAGGGAAAAATCAATATTTATTCTTTCAAAATGTCATTTTTTCCCTTGGTATGGTTGAGACTTTGGTCATGACAACACCTGAGAAATAAAGCCTGCATATGAAATGAGGCCTCCTGTGAAAGGAAAGGGGCTCAGGCTTAGGACCGAAGCTGGAGGAGGGTGACTAAGGTGAAGGCAGATCAACAGCACTGTCTGCGAGATGAGCCTGCTCAGCTCACTCTCCAGTGACTGTGACCGGAGAGTCTTTACCATAGTGTTTAACACACAGAGAGCGCTTTCCTATGAAAGTCTTTGAGAAAACTGAACAGCCATTACGGGGAGACTGAGGCACCAAGGAAAAATGAGGTGTCTCCCCACAGGGCAAAGGCGGTCTCAGAGGTAAGTAATCCAGGTGTGCTTACTTCTGCTATATATTACTTCTGTTGGTTAAAAAAGGGGGGGAAAAAAGGTAGATCTTAAAGCCATATTGCTTTGGAGAGGAGAGGAAGTTAAAATATCCACTTCAGTTTGAAATATACCTCTTTTTCATGTTAAAACCTCCAGTTTTAGGAATGGGGCTTTAATGGTGACCACAGGGAAGGTTTAGGCTAACCATGGTAGCACTGACAGCTAATCCCACCTTCTGTTTCTGCTCTGACCACAAAATGCAAACCCTAACAGGCCCAAAGGCAATGATGAGGCGAGAGCTGCCCTGCACGCATGCTGGGTGGTATTTACAGTTACAGGAATATGAATAAAGTGTGCTCCAGAAAGGCGTTAATTGCTGTCAGTTACAAATACCACGGCAGGAAGGAGAACTAAAACTGGCACGCAGTTTCTCGTGTTGGTGATGGAGGGCAAGTATAGCCACAAACGGAAGATTTGAGAGAGAAAAAGGTATTTGTAAATAACAGTGAGGAGGAATTCTAAATTGGAGCAACCACACGCCTACCACAGTGCGGCCTTGGGGCCATCCGCACCGATGGCAGGGCTGGAGCTCGGCTTTGACTGCCACTGTGAATGGGTGGATGGACGGAGGATGCCCCTGCTGCACGTCTGTGCATGGAGCAGCTGGCCAAGGCACTGCAGAAATTGGCAGGACTTCCATCACTTTTCTCCAAAGTAAAAGGGAAGGGGAAAAAATTAAAAATCAAAAGGACTTACTGACACAAAAGGTGTTGTGCATTGCGATGCACCAATAACCCCATCCGTAAAGCTCCTGAGAGTCAGTAGCTCAGTTCAGGAGTATTGCTCTTGCTGGGCCTAACTTAGTCAGCCCAGTAACCCCCAAGCCTCTGCACAGCTGTTGTGGTCTAAGACAGTGTGACTGACTGGGGGAGAAAAACACACAAGACCTTTGGAACGTCCCTTCCCATAAATTACTTCCAATGAATTATTTACCATGTACATTAGCAGACACACCCTACACAATATCATTAAACTTTATGAGGGTTTGAAGGAACAGCTGCATCTTACACAATATTTTTTCATCTTTACATGTTCAGTTTTTACACTGGTTCTTTCCAGGCTGTTCACTAGGCAAGTAACATTATTTTTTTATTCAGCCACAGGGCAAACTGCCATTACTTGCTTGAAAAATTGTACCTCTGTTTATAGTGAAGTATTAACAGTATTTCTTAAAAGCTAGCTTACTTTGGCCTTACAGGTAAGGTGTGTGGGGGAAACTTGCTTTCACAATAATTTAGAAGACGAGTTTATTTCAGAGTTATGGTTACAGCTACAGTGCTAATGACTCATGGCACAGAAATCTTTTGGGTGGTACCTGTGGTGGAGAAAGCTCCCTGCCTTCATTCTCATGTTAACATGGGGACTTGTGCAGCTGTTGGATCAAAGGCTCCGGGAGCTACCCCTGCTTAGAGGTTGGAGATGCTTTAAGCTTGGGCAAGTTTAGTCTGGTGGGGATATGGTGTTGAGGCTGGGTTTTGCTTACATGCAAGCTGACACAACCCAAGGAGAGTTGGTACCTGGCGTCTGATAGGAATTACAGGGCTTTCCATATAGGGCCTAAGGTCGCAAGGCCTTCTGCAAGGGACTTGGAAGGAGTCCTATGTCCCATAGCCACAGCTGGCTGAATGCGAAGACCACTGAGGACAAAAGTAACATCAGATTTTCCTGTAATGCGAAGTGTGAGGATGTTAACCTGAATCCATACATGCGGGTGCCGATGACTGGATGAAGGTGGCATGGCAGATGTACCTGGAGCTGCTGTGTAGCAGCCACACTTGGGCATCTGCCAGGCTCTTAACYTCTCCCACCTTTCAAACCAAGAGACAGAGCCTGGCAGTTCCTTCACATCTCAAAACAGCTCCACAGCAGGGGGGATATGCCTGTGCTCCCCATTCTGGGCCCCTCCTTCTCCTTGAAGAGTCTTGAAGTAAGGATTTCCAAACCAAAGGCTGGATCAAAAAAAGGTGGTGATTCACTTGGGAGTGAGCCTGATGGACAGGGAGAGATGGTGGCACAAGCCACCTGCATCCAGTGCTAGGGCACTGGTAGCTGGCTTTTCCTAAACTGTCTTGCACATTTGTTTGTTTCTGACTTATACAAAGGAGCAACATCCAAGTGTGTTTCGTAAATTGCCAAATGACAAGAAATAAGGTGGCTGCTTTTCTGATTTCTCTTCCTGATAAGCAAGGCCTCCCCTTCCCCCTGCTGCTCAGCATAAGTAAACAATATTCCCTGGGCCAAAATTTCTTTCCTCTAGCTCTTCATAACATTTAACTCATGGCAGTTAATGCCATTAGTCAGAGATCTCCAATTTAAGTGTCATAAAATACTAATTATAATAAGGTGTTTGATGTGTCTCCCCAGGTGTACCAGCTCAGGATGCTGCTGAAGTCCTATTGGGCAGGAGTTACCAGGACAGAACAAGAAAGGTGTTTTGTTGTGCTATGGAGGAGGTTAATTAGAAAACTTCTTACATTACTGGTGAACCTAATTAATGTCATTACTTTAGAAGAGAGTCCTGATTACATCTGGAAAACAGCTGATAACCCCAACAGCAAATTATGGGTAATTTGACCACTCAAGTTTATGGTTACATGGCAACAGTCCATTTTGCTGACTTTTGAGTAAGAGTAATGACTAAGACCTGGGCAGAGAGAGCAGCACAGAATATCCACGGGGCAGAAAGTGCCTTCTTCTGGTTTCCTGGGAGGAAGCCCTGATGATTTCAGGGAGTAGAAGAGGATGTTGCCATGGAAGGAGACGTACTGGTTGTTCCCTGTTTCCACTAAGCAAATTATGTCTGGAGGTCACCTTCCCAAGGATACCATTTGTCAAAGCTTACTTGCTTGCCCTATGTTTAAACTCTACTGCACAGTACTAATGGGATGCATTCTTTATTCTCTCTATGGGTTTATAAATAAATAGTTCTTGTCAGAGACGTTATGCACATAAACCTACATGAACTCAAAGTTAATGTGGCTTTCAGCTACCCCTCTACACCTGCCCTTTGTGAAGATGTATTTCAAAAGCCATTTTCCCGCCAGCTGCTGAGCTGGTGATAGATGGGATTTGATTAGTAAAGCAGATAGATAAAAGCTGACGTCCTGGTTGAATTGATTATTGGAGCTGGGGGTTACAGAAAATCCTTAGGGATGCATGTACAGGCATGTAAAACCACCAGGGAAAAGAGCAATATAAAGAAAGTCTTTACCTTTGTTATTGCTCAGAGCTGTGATAGTCGTCCCAAAGGTTAGGCTGGCTTTGGAACTAGTGGCTGAATGTAGCAGAGAATCCCTCCTGAGCTAAATACACGCCTTTTATTTTGTTGTATCTTCTTCCTTATAACACATTTATTAAACCTTGCATGTTAACGTAATAAATATACTATTACATCTGGCTTGCTATAGCCTGTTGCTAACAGTGACTGGGAGGCTGGCAGAGCTTCCCAGGGATTTGCCAATGCTGGGAAGTCCCACTGAGGTTTTCGGGGCATTCATCCCCTGAACTGCCAAGCCCAGTCTGGGTTCTGGCGGAATCTGGCAGGGTCGGGGAGCAGAGCCTCCTGGGCACACGCTGCCCCATGCTGCTGGGGCACGCAGTAGGGCGGTGGGTAGAAGGTCTGGGACTCCCCACGTAACTGTGAGGTTGTATATGAGTTTCTAGCTGCCTTGAATGGTCATACAGGGGCCCTGTAGTGAAAGGAAGCAAAAAGGAAGATGAGACCTTGCCCACACTGGAAAGCGTTTGCTAGCACAGATTTCCAAGGGACCTCTGTTAAAACAACAGGGGAATTTTTTGTGTAAAGTAGTTCCTTTTGGCTGCGTTGGCAGTTGTGACTTTTTTGCCAAATGGATTTTGCATCTAGAGCTTTTGCCATTGTAAGCGTGTCAGGCAGGGAATGAAAAAGAAATCATAGTTGCGCTGACAGTACCTTTCAACACTGATGAGGAATGCCTACGATCACACACAGAGACGGGAGATGAGTAAGAGACTCAAGGCCACGTTCTGCTCCAGCTATGTAGAGATGCTGAAGAACAATAAAGTGGAGCAGTTTGCTTAGGAAAGTCTCTCAGGACTGTGGGATGTTGGATATGTGCCCCTATTCTTTTGGAAAGTAATAGCATTAAGTCATGGAGAAGAGAAAGGAAGACACATACTCTTCTGAAAAATGGCCTATTACATCTCTGTTTTTTCCCCTTTCAGTCCAGGGAAAATATTGTGCAATGCAGGTGATGGATGTGTTGCATTTACAAAATCAAAAGATGAAAAGTCAGTTCTTGCAAAACTCAAACTCAAGATGGGTTGCGTAAGAGAACAGACCTGGCACTGCACATGATCTGATCGTGAATGGAAAGTTGTACATGTGCTTCTGTGTTTCTGTAGATCAGGAGTTTGTAGCAGATTGTGTCCTGCCCCATCAAACTTTCATGCCGTTAGTAGATTTAGGTGATGTGAGACAATTTCTGTCAGGAAGCTTTGGCAAGCAGAGTGTCCAGCTGCTCCTTGCAGCATCAGCCTGAATGTTTGTGACAGGCAGAATGCTGATCTACAAAATTTTAAGTCTTCAGGTTTGCGCACAGACTATGTCTACTTGGAGTTTCCCATGCCCTTTCTCACCAAAATCTGAAAATTCTAATGCTGAAATTCTGATGCTGAAATTCTGCTCATTATTGCCTTGCTGACAGAAGTATTTTTTGTTTGCTCTCTCACTGCAGATACCTGAATCAAAAGCTATTTTTCTTTTCAGAAGAGGCTTAAAACAGTTTACCTGACTTATTTTCATTTAAGCCGTTGTAATCAGTTTATGTCTGGGTATGATATTTTTTCTTCCCCATAATTAGACCAGCTTGCAGTCTTATCTTCATGCCATAGTTTAAATCTCAATAAAAGACAAACGCCAAACCTTTTTATAAGCATTATTACTGTTTGTTGGATATGTAATGTAAGTATTGAAGTCTGAAAAGGTTCTGCCCACTACACTATCAAACCCACTTCTGTGGCAAAACTTATGGCGCACTGAATATTTTCTTGTAATAACTGTCCCGTATAAATTGCAGTAATGCCATCTTAAATACGTTCTTTTCAATGCAGAACTAACACGATTGTAAAGCATAGTTTTTTTCATTCAATTTCTAAAAATCTGGCTGTTCTGTACTACTAGCAAGTACTGAAGTGTTTCTAATCATGCTGAGCTGAAGGCCTGCTTTCACAACCATAATAAGTTCATGAATACATCCAAAAGGAGCTGAGATCAGCCTGCATATGGAGGGTTGACTTTCCCTTTAATGTGTAGCCAGTGGAGAGTATTTCTGTAAACACAGAAGGAAACCAAGCATGTAGATGTTTGGGGACAAGGTTCTTCATTTATGGAAAACACTGCTACCCAGCGGAAGTCAGCGAAGCTGTGACAGCTCATTCCCTGCAGCGGATCTGCCCTTTGGCTTCTGCAAATGCGTGTTTGTGTGGGTAATGTGGGACAAGCTGAATGTGGCCATCCACGCTGACTAATGCCCTTCCATGGGAATAGGACACCACTCTCAAAAACATTACTTTTGCAAACTGTGTGCTGCGTAGGAACTGGTTTCTTTCTGGCAGTTAAATACAATGATGATGCAGCCTGCACTCAGAAAGACTCTATTTCTTACCAATTATTAAAAGCTCTCAAATTACATCAGTGGTAAAACTCCTATTGCCTGAGAGGAACTATCTGGCCAAATCAGAATACATCTAAAAACTTCAGCATATGTTCTTACAGGTAAGAATATCAAATTTGCCCTACCTTTCTAGGTGTCAGGACTGAAGACCCCAGCAGGTCTCCAGGTCTTGCTGATTCAGACCTCTAACAGGGACACTATTAAATAGGTTCAGGAAAGATTTCAGTATTCCTGCCCATCTCCACATCTTCGCAGGGATTTGCTGTTACTGGTGGTTTTTCTGCAGCGGGTCATTTTGCCAGCAGTGCGCACGTGGAAATGAATTTGGCCCTAAAAAAAGAAAAAGAGAAGAAAAAAATCCATAGTTGTAAGCCAGAACAACTTACGATGAACTTTTAAAGAAAAACCATTTGCCATCCCTTCTTCAAAACACAGTGTAATTTCTCTAAATTGATCCCTACTCATTTTCTTGTCCCTGGTGGATATGACATGAAGAAACAGACTTAAAGTAAGTGAAGAGACTTAGGCAAGGCATTAAAAGCAGAGATAGTGAAGCACTGCACAGATTGCCTGGAGAGGCTGTGGAATCCCCATTACTAGTGTTTGATGTTTGTCTTATCTTGTCTAAGATAAGACAAGCATTTGTGGGAAATGACAGAGATAGTGATTTTGCCCTAAGAAAAAGAGTGGATGGCCTCTTGAAGTCTCTTCCAGATTCCTGCCATCCTCCCCTCTCCTTTCCCTATGATTTATGTTTCCTTGAGGTTTCTGCCTGCCCTCTCCTATTTTCTTAACTGCGTATTATGGAGGACTCGCATATAATTGTTGGGTATTTGAGTGTAATAAGCTGTTTTTTCATTGTCTTTGATTTCCAACTACATTTTTGTTGTTACATATCTGAAATAGCATATGACCTTGTTAAACCACACTTCAGTAAACCATAGTTCAGAACAAAGAATGCAGTTTTGGATTTGGAGTTCAGCAAAGAACAAACCATCTCATGATACTGTCCTGCCAAAGACAGACATAGTACGCTTGAGGTGAAGGTCCTCAGAGGCCACTCAGAGGCCAGTGAGTCATCTCCTCAGCCACAAAGTATACGGGTCGGATCATAGGGAGGGTTTTAACCATAGGATCATCTGGGTGGTCTTCATCCCTCAGCCTGGCTGATTTGCAGACTACTCAAATCCTCACTCGGCAGATGAGCAAGGGAAAAGACGGAAGAGTGCTTCTTTCCACAGCAGGTAAACCACACATTTCACTCTGCCCTTCAATCGTGTTGCTTGAAGCCAAGCTTCTGTTGAGTCATGAAGCCAAAGGGACCGCTGTGTTCCCCTGTGATGTTAAAAAGGTAAGACCTCTTCTCCAAAAAAATTGTTTTGCGTGGAGACATTAGGACGCTTTTTCCTGAAGAATTTTACAGAACCTCCAGAGTAGAATTTAAGAGTTATTCTCTCTTTAGTCATGGAATCATGGAATCATAGAATCATAGAATCATTTAGGTTGGAAAAGACCTTTAAGGTCATCAAGTCCAACCATTAACCTAGCACTGCCAAGTCCACCATTAAACCATGTCCCTAAGTGCCACATCTACGCATCTTTTAAATACCTCCAGGGATGGTGACTCAACCACTTCCCTGGGCAGCCYGTTCCAATGCTTGACAACCCTTGCAGTGAAGAAATTTTTCCTAATATCCAATCTAAACCTCCCCTGGCGCAACTTGAGGCCATTTCCTCTTGTCCTATCGCTTGTTACTTGGGAGAAGAGACCAACACCCACCTTGCTACAACCTCCTTTCAGGTCATTGTAGAGAGTGATACATCGATCCAGCCTGTCCAGATCCCTCTGTAGAGCCTTCCTATCCTCAAGTAGATCAACACTCCCGCCCAACTTGCTGTCGTCTGCAAACTTACTGAGGGTGCACTCGATCCCCTCGTCCAGATCATTGATAAAGATATTAAACAGAACTGGCCCCAATACTGAGCCCTGGGGAACACCACTTGTGACCGGCTGCCAACTGGATTTAACTCCATTCACCACAACTCTCTGGGCCCGGCCATCCAGCCAGTTTTTACCCAGCGAAGAGTATGCCCGTCCAAGCCATGAGCAGGCAGTTTCTCCAGGAGAGTGCTGTGGGAAACGGTGTCAAAGGCTTTACTAAAGTCTACGTAGACAACATCCACAGCCTTTCCCTCATCCACTAAGTGGGTCACCTTGTCATAGAAGGACATCAGGTTAGTCAAGCAGGACCTGCCTTTCATAAACCCATGCTGACTGGGCCTGATCACCTGGTTGTCCTGTACATGCCGCATGATGGCACTCAAGATGATCTGCTCCATAACCTTCCCCGGCACCAAGGTCAGACTGACAGGTCTGTAGTTCCCTGGATCCTCTTTACAGTCCTTCTTGTAGATGGGTGTCACATTTGCTAACCTCCAGTCAACTGGGACCTCCTCAGTTAGCCAGGACTGCTGATAAAGGATTAATGTGTATATGCGTACATAGATGGGAATATGCCCACGGGTGAGTAAGCCTACAGGCCAGGGCTGGGTACTGCAGCTCTTACACAGGTAGTCCCCTGACTTTGTTTTGAGTATTTGCCACAGATAAAGCAAGAAGGCCTCAGGAGGACTTATAAATCTTGACCCCATGCTACCTTCTCATAGCCTCAAACAGCATTACTTCTGAATACAAAACATCTGTGTGTTTTATTTCACTGCAGGCACAAGTGACAAATGTCTTTGCTGCAAGCAGAAGAGCGATTAGACCATGACAAGGTTTTTCTTCTCTCAGCAAAGGTTGAGTGGGTCAATCTAAAAAACCTTCTACTACTTGACCACCCATCCTTTGTGCCTGGAGCACCCATTGATGATGACAGATACTAGTTTAATGGTATGGGTACCTGGTTTTAAGACAGCAGATGGCCCTAAGTATTGGACTTCATATCACAAAATTGACCTTAAGAATCAGCTATGGAAATAATACAAGGGTTAAAGCGAAGGGGGGGGGGGGGGGGGGAAAAGAGACTTTGGGGCCATCAAGGTCTATATTTATATCTTGTTGCCATGAAGGAATCAGTGCCTGAAGTTGGTGGTTGAACAGTTGTATTCACAGAGACTGAGCGTGAAGTGTGTGTGTGGGGGGGACTTTTTCTGCTAACACAGACCAGGACTCCCCTATAATTAGAGGTGGCAGGTGGTGAGGTCCTGCCACAACCATGCATTCACTCTGGCTCCTCACTCAAAAATAGGATTTGGGGAAGCGGGGAGGCGTGCGGGGGGATGTCACAGGTTCTTGGTTTTTGCACAAGGCGTACCTAACATGGTAACACTGAGCATGATTGATATCAGTTTGAAGCAATTTGGGTTTTATTTTTTTCTGCCCTTAACCAGACCTGAAAAGCCATCCCAGGCTGTGGCTTCAGCAACTGGCAGTGTGAGGCCAGCTGAGTTGTGTAGACTCCCACAAAGGGTGTCTTGCTTCCGGCAGATGTCCCAGATACCAAGCCATTCAATCCCACCACAAAAATAGTTGCGTAAAACATTATGCTTTGGCTCTGGCCTGACAATGATGGGACTGTTCCGCTTCGCTGGGTAGCTGGAAACATCATGCCGGGGCTGTGGCTTGTGTCCAGCAAGCCTTCTCCCTCCATGGGGCAGCGAGGTGCCTCTGTGCGAGAACGAGAAAGGGAAGAGATATGGGAGAGTTTTCCCTTCACTTTTACAGTCGTGCTTTTAAAAACTGACACATGTTTTCCTAACCGACTGCTGGCATCTAGCTTTGCTGCCAGGAGGGATGGGAGAGGGAACCCAGCAGGGCTTAAGGCTTCTGAGACATTTCGGGAGTGTTSCTGTGCCTTCAGGAAAATAAGGACCTACAGCCAAACCTTCAGCTTGTAGGTGTCAAGTGGCAGAGGTCGGTGATCACAGCGCCGGGAAGCCGATTTACACCTGCTGGGGATCTGGCCCTGGAGGATAAGCATGAAGGAAGCAGAGTGTTTTGCATTGCACAACATGAGATGGTGAGGAACCCGCACGCTCAGGAGCGTCGTTAGTGTCGAGACTGCTGTTGGTTGTCTTAACGCCGCTTTCTCTTTTCAGTGTTGTGCGCTTCCCACCCATGGCCTTTCCCAGCCTTGCTGGGAGCAGAGCTGTGCCGTTGCAGAATTTAAAGCTGGTAACCGCTGCTGACCGCTGCATGCATATATTTTTCAGAAAATCGTACCATAAAAATCATGCCACAAATTATCCCAATGCCACAAAATAGTCCCATGTGGATTGGTTGGTGAAATCATGCAAGAATGCTGCTTTTGATAACAAAATATTCTTAGCCAGAAGAGGGCTTCTGTTTTGTTCAGTGGGTTTCAGACCTGGCTGAAAACTGGCTCTGCACCCCTTGTCCTTCCTCCTGGTTTTATGGGATGTGTACAGCCAAATCTGAGCTGTGAAAGTGGGTCAGGCACCACACCCAGAGAAGCAATAACCTGGTACTGTCGTCAGCAAAGTGATGGCAGCGTAGCCCAGTGGCCTCAGTACTTCTCCTGGGCCACTGCGTGTGATAAAGCCTGCTCTGCCTGACTTGCAGGCAGCGTGAACTAAGTTAATGCCCCTTGGGAAGTTCAAACATGTTGCAGCCACACGTGCTGCCCCAAGTCTCTGCCTCCATTGGCTTGCACCGCTTTGAGTAATGCAGAGTGTGCAAAACAAGTGTCAGCTCTTCTGACGCAGGCTGGAAAACGTCACTGTTGCTTAAGTCAAATGGAAGTTATTTTACAAGCTGTAAAACAGTGGAAAATGAGCACTTGCACTCTCCTGCTTTTCATGAGCTGTCCTCTCTCAGTTTCTGGTGTCCAGGACTTTGGTAATCCTCTTCAGTGTAGTTGCAAGTGTGAGCTGCTCTGGCGCCCATCTGCAGCAGCTCATGGTTTTTGTAACCTTCCCAGCCTAAAAGAAGGAGTATTTTGTGGTGCGCTGGCAGTTTGTTTGTTTGTTTTAGAAGAATCTCCAACCACAGCAGATTTTTCCATTTTCTAGGAGAAGCACTAGAAGGCCAAAAGTGGAAGAATGAGAACTGGGAGAAAATATAACAGGTTAATGTCTCCCTAGGTCTGGAAAGCAAGAAAACTAAATTGACTGTCAGTACAAAAATAACCATATAGGATCAGAAAAAAAGTTCATCCACTCACATGTCCTGTCTCTGGCGTGCTTAGACCAGAACAAGCACGTGCTCCTCGAGCATCCTCTGGTATAAAACTTCCTGGCTACCAGTCAGGCTCAGAGACTTGCCATGCTGGAAGTTGTTGCCTCTCTATCTTCAGTGGCCCTTTTAAGGACCTTCCCTCCCTGGCTTTTCTGAATTGCTTTTTGAACCTCTTTATATTTCTGTTACACAAAGCATCTCGTGGTGGTGAGTTTCACCATTTCACACTATGAAGCCAGAGTGAGGGGCTGTCATTTCTCAGCCTGCTGCCAAGAGCACAGAAACACAGAAAGCACATGGAAACAGCAACCCCACTGGACTGTGTCAGCACCCAGCACTGATGTGAAAATCAGAGATGCCAGGTGGAGTGGGATTTGTCTGTGCCATCTAGTACTAAATAAATGTTCTTGCTAGCCTCCATCCAGGTTAGAGTTGTACAGAGGGCCGGTGCCAGGTCCTGGTCTAGCTAGGTGAGTCCCTGACTGCTAGGATATCAGTACTATTGATTAGTTTTGTTGCAGCAGTACCTAAAGGTCCTAACTTGGATCTGATCTGCATTTTCAAGATGCTGTAAACATGGAGCAAAAAGACAGCTCAGCTCCCGAGAGCTGGCCACTGAAAAATTTAGTGAGCAAGAGCAGGCGGATTCGAGTGTGTGCACAAGGCTGTAGACAGCCACTACCTTTCTTTTGCCATTTCTAGATTTGCTGGATACCTGAGTTAGTGCTAGACAGTGCAGGTTTTGGGAACACCTGTCAGACCGTAACCAGAAAATTGAGAAGGCTCGGTTGGTTTCTCAGCTCCTGACAACGCTCTTTAAGGAGCACCCTCTGCCCCGGGACAGAGTGCAGGGCTGTCCCCGACACATCCACCAAATTCATCTCTGCTCTCGGTATGCCTGGAAGGTGTTAGTTCAGTCAAAACTGAAACTCTCTTCTTGTCAACACTAGCCACTCAGAAAGGCAACAGAAGTGTGTATCTGCGTGTTAGCCAACACAGGGTTTCCCTGCGGAGGTGTTTAAAGGGGAGGGTGCCCAGCTCCCTGTCTCTATTCTTTGCCTTCACCAAGRTGTTTGAAGTCTGAACCATTGCCTGACAGTGAAGAAAAGACAGCCTCTTCTTCTGCAAGCTGCAGTGTGTTTTGAAATAGATATTGTCAATTTCCTTAGTAGTGATAAAAACATAACCCCTATTTTATTTTTTTCATTGATAGATCAGAATAGGAACAGGTCTGTAGCTTTAAATGTCTGGTGTCCTAGACCATCCTTACATCTGCTCTGGGACTTTACAACCTGCTGTTAACACAAAAACTTTATTTACTAAACAGGATGCAGAAAAACGAAGCAATCAAGCAGAAAGCTCTAAAACATAATGTAAATCTTCTTGTGTTGTTTAAGTCTGGTTGTGCTCAGTGCTTTTAGCTGGAGTATTTTGTATAAGTGATTTCTTTGCTTTTATGGAAGGCAAGGTAGAAGAGAAGGTAAAAGTATAATGCAAGGGCAGTGTAATACTAAGACTGCAGTTTGTGAAATTGGCCATTGTTTTGCTTAGTATCTCAGCAAATAATGTCAAGTATGTGCTTTTAAATATTAAGCCATGGCCTTTATGGACTAATATTGAGGAATATTGCTGTTTGATAAAATAAGCCACAAAAATAACGCTGGTTATTAGTTATAAATATTCTTTTTTTCTTTTGCTTGAAACTCACTTTTAAAAGCTTGAAATAGAATTCTCTGGTTGAAACAGGACTGTGCAGCTGGTCGTAAAAGGACAGAAGACTTGAGCTATCATAGGAAAACGATGGGCCAACATCAGCTATGGTATAAATGAGAATATCTCAAGATGCTTATTGAATTTGTTCATAAAGATGCTAAGTGATAAGTAAGTGATGAGGAAGTCTGCTTGTCCTATTTGTAGTTGATGCAAGCCAGCATCTGAGTTTTCTGTTGGTCTGAATGACTGCACACAACTGATGGCTTGCAAATACCTTTCTATAAGGATCGAAGCAATTTAGGAGCTTAACTTATAATAGATATGTAGAGGTATGTTTCTCACAAGTACCTAAAATGTGATCTGACATATTTATTTTTTTTAAAAAAGCATACGATACACTTCCTTTTCGTATGCAAGTATATCAGCCTTAAAAAATGCTTTAACTTAATATTTCTTGTATCTCCCCCCCTACAGAATGCTTTGACATGTTGTGGAAAAAAATAAGCAGCAACAACTGTGTTTCTACAGTAAGTACGCACAAAGGATCTGTATCTTTTCAGATAGACTTCTAGATCAGAGTTGAAGAACTACCAAGAGACTTCTGCAGGCAGAAGGATGTTGTTGGAACAGTATGCAAATGGCTCAACTTGTTGAAACAAGCCAAAACAAGATAATTTATTCCTAGATAATTGCATCAAATCAAGTTTGAGGTAAATGCAATTTCGCCTGTGGAGGGAGATAATATAAATGTAGCTAATATAGAATAGGAAAACAGACTTCAGGACCAAAATTAGTTCCTAGTATAGCTTCAGTGGAATCAGTAGATGTTACACTGGCAATGAATATGACTCACCTTATCATACAGAAATGATATATATATATGAATATGACCTTTTCAATATATATGAAAATGACCTTTTTTAATGTTAGTAATCACTTTTAATAATGTAATTATTAAATGCCGTATTTCCTAATGAGTTAGCTAGACTGTTGTAAAAGCTTTTATCTAAGATTTTTTTGGTAAGTCTTGGGAGAGGTTCAGCAAAGTGGCATAGCTGCTTAGTACTCCAGCATTTTCATGCGATACCACTGGCCATAGTCTGCTCTCACTTACGCCAAGAAACCCCAATGTAATAGCAAAGCAGGACTTCTGGCCAAAAAGGGAAGACATATTTGTCCTAGATGAATTAATCTGAGAGAGGATGGTTATTCTGCCAATATTCCTATAACAAACAATAGCTTCAAAATACAGCTGTAGTGTCCCTAAARTTAAGTTTTCTGCTCTGGTCAGAATACATTGACTAGGCTTAGCATTTGATTTTCCTCTGTGGTTGATGTCATTAAAAGGCCTTTTCCTTTTTTTTTTTTTTGTGACTGAGATGATTCTTGAAATAAACTGTGCCAATAGTGGGAAAAAAAAATGCTCACAATTTTTCATGAAAGTAAGTGAACATTGTGTAAAACTGCTCAATCTAAAGCAACAAACTTCTTCACAGAGGTCAAGATCATGAGGTGCATCTAGACCATCAGAGCATTTCACACTGATTTTACTGTCTAAAGAGAAAAGTGAAGGAATGAGGCTTGTGAAGACCAATAGTCAAGAGAGAAGGCTGTGCCGGAGCCCTCATGTGGGAATGGTGCTTGGGGAGCAAAACTTCTTCAGCTTGCTGGCTAAAATCAGTTCCAGCCAACACTGTGATCCAAAAGGCACCCAAGGAGAGAAGAAAGCTGTGGCTGAAACTTGCTAAGAGAACTGGCTTAACCTTCAGTTTATCTGTTGATGTACCTTTTTCAGCCCACGTCCTCCTACACACAGCTTGAGGAGGACATTGAAGTTAAACTATAGGATAACATTTGCATAATATAAGGAACTATACAAAGCTCTGAAGGGCAGTGTTGACACGTTACGTTTACCATAAGCCTGTACCAAGCACTGAGCATGATCTTGCTTAGTGCTTCCATGAGCTGTCAGACCTGCAGTATGACTGCTAGGCAGACTAGTACTAGCACTAAGAAAAAATGAAAAATGTTTAAGTACTCAGAATTTGAAGGAAGGGTAGTGAAAATTGGTTATTGTTTCATTTCTGCCTCAGCCCCCTCTAAACACATAAAGATGGTAGAGTGTGTGTGGTTTCTTTTAAGGAGATAATAATGGATGTGAAGTGTGAAAGAAATGCAGTCTGATGCTGCTTCGTGCTTACTGTAATCACCCTTCCTCCCCACAAGGCTGCTCCATGCAGCCCAGCTTTTGGGCTCAGTTTACCTCCTCCTCAGCCTTGCTGTGGCCAAAGTGGCCACAGGAGCTGCAGAGCGTCGCATCTGGGGCAGCCAAGGGAGGCGGTGGTCAGCAGCCACAGTGGCAACCTGCCCCGGCTGTGTGTGCGGTATGTGTTTTCCCGCGTGGTTCCTGGGCATCGGTGCTGTGGGCTTCGGTGCCTGTCCTCCGTCATCCATCCCATCACTGGTGGGGGACACCTCGGCTCCTCCTGCACCAGCGCAGCCTGCCATGYGGAGAGCCTGGCTCAGATAGGACCGGGCATCTCCCATTGCAACGACCACAAAACGTCACCCACCGTGGACAAATTCCCATGAGAAGGACCATCCCATGGGTGTCCCCCTAAAGCATGTATTTCATGGACAGATGCAGATTCAGACTKACCACAGGTCAAAGAAGAAATCATCAACTCTTCCTGTGCTCAGACTCTGAAACGAGAGGCAAGTGATTTCCACAGATAGAGAGGGAATCTGTTTTTTTGTAATTGTCCGTTTTTACTAGAGGGATATGCTCAGTAAGGTCAGTGGTTCAGCACAGGGGTAAGGATGGATAATTTCTTGGCTTATTTCTGTGGGCTCACTGTGCGGTCTGCAGCTCACCAGAGACCCCAGGACAATGCAGAAACATAGTTTTCCTCATGCTGGTTTTCAAGTAAAGGACGAGACCCTTGAGTTCATGTGGGCTAGACTGGGGCATACAGAAAGTCACTTCGGTGCAGGATTATTAAACTTGTCCTAATTTACTCCTTTGAACAACTGTTTGATCTACATGTCCATAAAAGTTTTCCTGATTGTGTATGTGTGTGTGCGTGCCTGACATAAATAAAAGATACACTGAAGAACTGAAGGTACTGAAAAGAAATCCCATAAAATATTTTTACACAGAACAGCTGCATGTCTGGTCTCTTTAGCTTTATGTTAATTTCTGACAAGTAGCTTCAAATTCCTCAGTAGAAGATTCTTGTTCTTTCAGCTGTTCTGTAAAACTTCTCTTCTAAGCCCAGGCACCAAGATGTTGGGCTCTTTTCTCCTCTTTCCCCATACATGCACATCAGACAGATTGTATTTGTTCAGAAAGACGGCTAAAGTCACTGCCTTTCAAACTCGTGCTCTGTATTACATTCTCCTACTTGACTCTCATTTTAAGTAAAACTTTGTTCTTCATCTACTTGGAGACCAGGAAAGGGACAATTTGGCTGCAAAAGGTCATGCTCTGGGATCAAACGGTGGGGGGCTTGTGGAATGGGTACAGCTCCACATCTGAGTTTCGATTCACCTTCATCCACCATTGTTTGGGGTTTTCTAGGTCTAGCAGTAATCCGAGCAGCTCGTTTTGACAGATTTAGAGTGCTTCATACGGTAATTGGAATCTCACTGCTTTAATGTCTTCATTCAAACAGTTTCTCTGATCATGGCACTGAAAGGGAAGTCTTAAGCCATACATAGCTTCATGTGAAAAAAAGGAGGTTTATGTGATTATGGTAATAGTTCATAAAATCTAGCAGACAAAGAATAATTTAGAATTCATTTATTCATAACAGCAGAAGTTAATATTCTTCTTGCCTACAAAAGAGTTTCAGAGCTTAATCTTTTCTCCTGGATTTCTGCTATTCTGCAGAGCTAGTTTGGATTGCTTCAGTATTACAGATGCCCTAACTTCTTTTTTTGTCCTTTTTAGTCTCTTCAAAATACTGTTTTTGCTTAAATAAATAATGCTGATTGCATGAAGATGGTATCAAAGCTGTCTTCCAACTTTCCTGCAGATTTATTAAGTATTTGAACAGGACACTGAATTCTGGTCTCTGTTTTGCAGCTAAGCATTTTACTGATACAGAATAAATCACTTCCTTGCAACTGAAGATTTAAGATTTAAGCAAATTAGCATATCCTTTCATAATTTGAGAATTTCTTGTTAATGGTGCATTTGCTTCGGGAACAGGGGAATAGCGTGTGTGCATGTCTGTTTATATATATGTTATTTATATTATTTCAGTAGGATACTGCTTTTTCCTTTTTTTTTCTTTTCTTTTTTTTTTTTTCCCTGATGATCCTCCTCTATTTCTTCAGCATCTGTCTTATCTAAGATGCGTCAAACCTCCCTAAATGTAATTTTAAACTGAGCTCATAAAAGACTGGCAACAGCTTCAAATACTTAACTAGTTACTTGGGACCAAATTGTGTACTCCCTTGGCCTGACATTGTCGAAAGCCTTGCAGTTGAAAGCAGAAAAAATCTGGCATGTAGCCATGAGAGAATTGAAGAGCAAAGACCATAGGCACAGTGATTCAGATTAATCTCTGTATTAACTTCACTGAAGCAATACATCTGGAACATATTAAAACAATTTTGCTGTGTGATCTGTCAGTTACGTGCTATCATTCTAGAGAGTGGCTCTTTAAAGCGTCTGTCCTCCAGGTTAAACGAATTTAGTGATGGCGAACTGACAGATCACAGGAGATGTTTTTCCTTAGAGATGTCTGTGGGGGGAATCTGCAGCTTTTGGTGTTAGGCCTGATGCCTTTTCATGTTTTTATCGGGGAGCTGAAAATACAGGAAAAATTGCTGTTAATAAAATTTGTGGATGACAACAGGAACAGAGATATTCTAGAGAAATACGAGTATAGAGAAGGCAGGAAATTTCAGAAGAACAGCAATCTGGCCATTTGCCTTTTTCTTAATAAGGCATGTTGGCTAATAAGAATCCCTGACTGTACATGCCTCTGTGTGTGTGTGTGCATGTGCACAAGGATGGAAATAACGTAGTTCTCTTTTTTGTTAAACGTTGGTGACCTCTGGCGAGCTTCTTGCATGCTCACTCTACCTGCCAGGTGCATAGCTGGAGAGGGGGCTTTGTCCTTTGGGTCAGACAGAGGTTGGATGAGACCACCCGTTCAGGCCATCCAGATCCACAGGATCCCCACCTTCCCTGGCAATCTCTGCAGTTTTGGAAACTTGGCTGGTTTGAGCTGATTTTGTTTATGGCTGTGTTGAGTGTAGGGCTGGGGAGCATTGCCCCGAGAGCTTTAAGGGAAGGGACCTTTTGGTTTATTCATTGTCACATGCAGWCTGTGAGGAACAGAAACTAGTAAGCTGTTGGCATCACAGAACCGATCTGAAGTGGTTTTGAGTTACAGATCAAAAAAAAAAAAGAGGCGAACTCCTGACCTTGAAATCTGTGGGCACTTGGCTACTTACTCTAAGAGAGTCTTGCCTTCTTTCCAGGTCCTTTAGCTTCACCTAATCACCTAAAGCTAGGTATACATTTTTCAGTTTAAAAAAAGTCATACGCTGTAACTAAAAGGAGAAAAAACGTTCAGTTCCAAAAATACACTCTGCCACAGAAAAGAGACACCTTTCCAGAATACAAGAAGAATCCCCAACAACAAAATGCACATCTGCCCCCCACATGATCATTCCTGTGATGACAGCTAGTGCCTCATTGCTTCCCTGCTTTCCTTGCACAGGCGGTGAGACTGGCATTCCTGCTGGGGCAGCCCCAAAACAGGCTGCCTGCAACAAGGAAAGAGGAAACAATTCACTGGGGTGATCAGCCCTTGTCTAAAAGGCAGAAACAGCACTGCTACCAATCGTTTGTCTGAGGTTTACATTGGCATCCTTAGTCTCTGCCCCTGGCTCATCATCAGCAAGTGGTACTGCAGAACTGGTGTGCTGCATGGCTGTGCCAGGGCTGTGCCGTTGTTGCCACCCCAGTGGGGCGGGATGCCAGGCCGTGTTCCCCAGCAGCAGCGGGAGGTGGCACTGGGCTCTTTTTTGCCATTTCACCCGTGCCTGGACCACCCCCCTGCAGAAGTCTCTCAAGGCTGACAGCCGTCCAGTGCCCTTCGCACAAGACTTGCCAAGGGGCAAACAAGTTTCTCTGGGTGGCAATGTAATCGGTGAAGAATCATGGTCAGTCCAACAGGAAAACCAAAGGCCATGCAGAAGTGCAGGAGCAGTGAGCATACAGCAGTATCTGCAAGGTTTTCCTCCAGGAATGGGTAGAGCTTGGCCAAGCATACCCCGCTGCTGTGGGCTTGCTGCGACCAACAGCAAGACTGGAAAGTACGTGCCTGTTAATTAGTGGTGAGAATAAAATATTTCTGAAATAAGGTGTATTTATACATGGTTCCATGTTGCTAAGCACAGCTTAAGGAAAATAAATAAATCAACAAATGAAGGCACATTAATTTAATCTTACATGGGCCACAAAGATGAAATGACTTTTTAATAGTGCTCTATCACAGTGCCCCTACAAACATGGTATGACTGCCAGAGTGCAAGATGAGCTTTATTGCTGGCCTGAACGTCCCAGATCCAATTTCCAGCAACTTTAAATTTGTTAGCTTATAAGTGGAAAACTGTGTTTCTCAAAGTTTTTTCACAGGTGATGTGTGTTTTGTCTCTCCCCTTCCCACCCCACCCTGCTTTTTGGAGTTACTGATTTCCCAGTGACCCCCAAAGGCGTGCGGGCACATCCCCTAGCCAGGGCACAAGCACACTGGCAGCAGATCAGGTCCTTGAGGAAGGAGGAGCAAGGACTGGCTGCATTTGCTGGTTATAGGGATAAATGCTCCTTCCCTTTGGAGTGCATGTCTGTTGTGRTTTAACCCCAGCCAGCAACTAAGCCCCACACAGCCGCTCGCTCACTCCCCCCTGGTGGGATGGGGGAGAGAATTGGAAGGGTAAAAGTGAGAAAACTCATGGGTTGAGATAAAGACAGTTTAATAGGGAAAGCAAAAGCTGCGCATGCAAGCAAAACAAAACAAGGAATTCATTCACTACTTCCCATCGGCAGGCAGGTGTTCAGCCATCGCTAGGAAAGCAGGGCTCCATCACGCGTAACGGTTACTTGGGAAGACAAAC
>JAYKAV010003296.1:205217-307645 GCA_035582835.1 Phoebastria nigripes
CTTCTTGTGCACCTGGCAGAGCATGGGAAGATGAAAAGTCCTTGACTAGTAGACTACTTAGCAACAACTGAAAACATCAGCATGTTATCAACATTATTCTCATACTAAATCCAACACATAGCACTATACCAACTACTAGGAAAAAAATTAACTCTATCCCAGCTGAAACCAGGACAATGTCCCAGTACAGATGACATTTCCAGTGTGTGATGCCTACGTTAGCTGAAGAGTGTGTGGTATTTGGTTTTTTGTCCCACAGCAGGCTGAAGGTCCAACAATCCCCCTCAAGGGGTTTGGACCACCACATCTGTGGTGGCACAGGGTTGTCCCCCTCCTCCCACCCCCTCACCTCCACCCCCCACCCTGTGGTGGGCATTCCGAGGACTGTGACATGCGTGGGTGCCAAGGTAACAATCAGCCAGTGAGGCAAGAGGGGTGGCTCTGAGTGCCCACTGCCTCCAGGACAGTGGAGAAAGAGCCAGTGCCAGCATCAGTGCCATCACCATCACCACCGGATCACGCAGGTGGGCAGGGTCCACACCTCTCAGGGAGGGAGGGAAGGGTCCTGGGAGGGCCTGCGGCAAGGACACCCGGACCCCCCCGCTGCCCCCTTTATACTCGCAACACACAGCCTCCCTGGTACAAGCCTGCCTGATTTTTGCTCTAGAGGGGTGCAGACCCACACAAGATTTATGTTAAATGGCAGCCTGCAAACAACCTTGAGACCCAGAGCCCCTGGGTAAAGCACAAGACTGTAGGAGAGGTGGGGTAATTTCAAAAGGGTTCAAGAAAAGAACCTCACAAGCAGCAGGAATCGGCTGCTCAAGTCGTGGTGGACTGATTACAATAAAAGCGATGGCTTTTATGTTCTCAGAGATCCCTGATACCTGGTTGCAGTGGCCTAAGTTGATCAGTAGTGGAAAATTTTCTGGTGTTGGGAGGAGGACAACCTAATTCAGGGAGAAATTCAGGGGATGAAGTGTGATGTGAAAAGATGGGGACAACATGTTGGTGACTACTTGCAAGAAGGTCTGTGAGATTTAGGCACTTATCTGGGGCCTGGAAGACAATCTGGACTCTTTATCACCAAATAACAGGCAAAGCATAAATCAGCTTACAAATGCAGGCATTTTTTATTGAGACAGTCTAACTGAAACATGTATTTCAAAAATGTTCAGAAGTTTTGGATGCCTCGTTCCTTCACATGCAGCGATCATTAATTCACCCCAGAGCCCCATCTCCCCTGCTCCTTTGCCTTGCCTCAGGTCCCAGCCCGTCCCTGCCCCGATCCTGCCTGGATCCCAGGTGTTCTGTGTCAATACCTGTGTGGTCATCATGATTGTCCCATGGTGGAGACATACCCGTGGGTGGTGTCCCTTGCTCTGCTGGAGACGAGGTGCGTGGGACATGAGTGTGTGTCCAGCAGTTGCAGATGGTCCTCAGCTCCTTCCCTGCCAACTTCTTTTCTCCACAGCAGCAAGATGTCGGAGGTAGAAAATGTGTTCCGTAAATTTGCGATCTACGGTGACACATCTGCCAGTGGCAACGACATGACGGGGAAAAACTTCTCCAAGATGTGCAAAGAGTGTGGAGTGATGGATGGGAAAGCTGTGACCAGCACTGACATTGACATTGTATTCAACAAAGTCAAGTGAGTGTCGCAGGAAGGCACGGTGGGGGGCACAGCTGGGCGGGAGGAAGGAACAGCAGGAGGCAGGCAGGCTCTCGTGCGAGAGGCAGTGCTGGGGGTTTCCCATCCYGCTGCCACCCAGCGACGAGGTAACTTTCTTCTTGGTCTCCCCTCGCCATAGGACCAAGGGTGCCCGCACCATCACCTTTGCCGAGTTCCAGCAGGCCATGAAGGAGCTCTGCTGCAAGCGCTTCAAGGGCAAATCACCAGAGGAAGCGCTGCAGGCTGTGTATGGCCTCATCGAGGGGAAGGAGCCCGGCAGCGTGGGTGCCACTGTGAGTATGAGTTTCCTCACCTGCTGTGCACCTTGAGCTGCCACGGGACCATTCGTCTGTGCTGTAGGGATGTGTGCTGTCCTCGCATGTAGGGAAGAACTTGTTTGTGAGCTGTTTCCTAATGCTGGCTGCCTCTTGCTGGCCTCTTTTTTTGCAGAAAGCCACCAAGGTTGGTGGGGTCGAGAGGCTAACGGACACTAGCAAATACACCGGCAGCCACAAAGAGCGTTTTGATGAGAGTGGCAAAGGGAAGGGTCTTGCTGGCCGCCAGGATCTGACAGACAACAGCGGCTACGTTGGAGCCTACAAGGGAGCTGGCACATACGACCAGAAGCACTAGGACTGAAACTGCTTAAGGAAACAAGGACTTTTCCCCTATAACATGGGAGGAGAGGCGAATAAACATCTCATGCAAACAGCCTTCTGTGTCTGTGCACCCCAAATCTGACAGGGTGGGAATGCATGGGGTGGACACTGGACGGCTCCAAAGAGTGGTGCAGGTTCCCCATCCAACCACGCTTTGATTGCTGTCGGGTGGGGTTAAATCCAAGCACAAGATAGCCTTCTGGAGGAAATTCTATGGGCCAGCTAGTCCACTGCCATCACACTGCTTTGCATTTCCAATCAAGTGAACGGTAGGTTGGTCTCTGAATAGTCACTCATTATTTTTATTCTCCCCTCCCAACGCGCTATACTTTTTGCAGTGATTGTTGGCTTGGGGAGCAGTGTGTGCATGTTTTTGTACAGCTACGTTGGGTTACATTTGAGTTGATGGTTTCTGGTGGCAGACAGCTCACCGGTGGTGCCTGACCACACTTTGAAGAGCACTCTTACAGGGCATAGGATGCAACATGTACTACACTGTGGAGAGTGAAGGGGTACCAATAGCACCAGTTCCTGCTTTTTGCTTTCCCCTTACCCCAGGTTAAACCCTCTCACCCGTTCCTAGCACTTGGCATGGTCACTTCAGGATGCTGGCAGCTGGGGAAGAGTTTGTGAGCCTGAGGAAAGCAAATAAAGAGCTGTGGCGCAGGGAATCAGGAAGGAGGGAAGGCCTGTGTGGAGCATAGCAGGCTCTCTGTACTTGGGAGGACGGTTTGCAAGCTCTGCCTGCCCCCAAACCCTTTCCCCGACTCCTCCCTCTTTCCCCCTCTGCCTCCCAGCCCCACTGCTGTGGTTGCTTATGAGATCTCTAGTGCTGACAAGACCTAAAATCACACGTGCTCTTGTTATTTCCCCCTGGCATTTCAGCAGGCTGGTAGGACTAGCATGTCCCTTGTCCCTGCTGCTGGATCTGTGACTGTGTGGCCAGTTTTGGGGTGCCCCATGTGGGCACCCATCCAGGACACACTGCTGGGCAGCAGAGGGCTTTGGGGGGCTCCTTGGGTGTGTGACTGGCTCTCAGCCCACCGGGGCTGCCTTTCCTATTGAGCACTTTCAGTCTCCTGGATTTAGCATAACTGAGCTTTTAAGGATAACTGAAACAGCACCTTTGGGACAGTTTCCCCTGGCATTATGGAGAATTACTTAGCTGTGCTATTCCAGTCCTACAAGCCCTCATCATGGGCCATGACATGGGTGCTCAAGGCACAACACTTGCTCAGAGCACATTGCTCTTTGTCCCATAGCACTCACTAATGTCCTCCTTGCTGGCCTAACCCCAGATAACATAGCGTTTGGGTGGATCTAGGAATTAACAAATCCCACTCACTCACTCGCTCTCTCTTACGCTGTCCTTACATACCGATGACCTTTTAAGCTACTTTAAAAATGATCCATTGTGCCCCTAGGTAACTCTGTGTAAAGTGGTTTGGTGACTCTGGGATATGTGGCAGAAAGTCCTACAGAAAAGTGAGCAGGTGCAGTGGGCATATTTGGCAGGGTCTTGGTAGCTGGGGACTGCAGGGGTGACCTGCAGAGGAGGTCACAGACCACCCTGTGCTGGCCCACAGCCTGAGCAGGGCTGGAGGAAAAAGATGCCACCAGCAAGTGCTGGAGCAAAGAAACCCCCTGAGCAGGGGCAGGCACACAGAAGACACTGGAGGAGGTATGACTCTAGAGGGACTGCGGCTGGTGGAGAAGGCCGCACCAGAGCAGTGCAGTGAGAAACAAGGACCACCAAAAGAAGACCCAGCAGCTGACCCCAATCTCCTGCACCGTCCATGGCCTCCTCAAAGGCACTGAGGGGATGGGAGATCAGGAAGGGGGCAGGAGAGGTATCTGGGGGAAGCTGATGTATTTCCCCTAAGTGTTTGTTTAATTGCTTGTCTTTATTTCTCAATACCATAATTGATAATTTAAAGTTTATGTTAGTTGGCAATAAAATAAACTGTGAAATGCAGACTCAAGACTGCTTCTTTGCCCAAGACAGTAGGAGCGGGATATAGTAAAATGAAAAGAATAGCACTGGAACATATCTAAAAAAAATAGGCCTTATGTCTGCTTTTTCGTTTTTTGTGTAACTCTGATCTTTAAAACACATATTCAAGGTGGCTGTCCTCAGCAACACTATCTTGGTACATCATGTCCTGTACAACAGTTTGAGCAAAGTACCTGTAAATTAAGAGATAACAGAATGTTGTACAAAAAAGAAAAGCTAATGCACTCAATAAAACAATGACAGAACATTCTCACATAGCTCTGCTTTTAGTGGCATAGCATTCCTTATTTAAATACTGTCAGCAGGTAATTGCAACACATATTAATTTTTCAGAGCTATGATTGCTATTCCTGATGCTTTCTCTTATTAGTTCCTGAAATGGCTCTACTCATCCTGTTGCTCTTGAGATGCTCCTGCAAAAACATGGCTGAGGCTGCAGGACTGTATGATGGTGCCCCAGACCTGGACACAGCTCTTGAACTGTTTTCTGTGCTTTGGTGTACAAGTCATAGTCCCCTGATCTTCCCAGGATGAAGGGCTGATTGATTTCTTCCCCACAACACAGCACTATGTGGGGAGCATAGCTGGTGTGTGTTACAGTGTAATCAAAGATCTGGGTTTGAGGTTCTCCCAGTATTTTCCACACTCCCTCACCCTCAAACAGTTATTAACACATGACGGGTAGTAATCAGCAGGGTCCTGCTGACACTTAGTGGCCAAGCAGAAAGGTGTACTGGCTTCATGGGCCCAGCAGCGTACTACCACCAAATAATGCAGTTTTCAAGCAAAAGGTGTAGGTACCAGCAATCTCACAGCTATATCAGTGTCCAGGTTTGGTGTGGCATCTGATGTCTCCATTCCTTCTAGCTGCACTTCAAACACCTTGGGACCTTTTCATTTTGGGGGAAAGGAAGACAAGGACTGCCCTCAATAACCAAACCAACCTTGAGTGTATTTCTTTGTCCAGACCTCAGCTTCCTTGTAATTAAATGACTCAAGAAATCGCCCACATACAGTTCTGCAAACAAACACAGGAATGTGTTATATTATTAGTTTCTTTTTTTTTTTTTTTTTTTTTTTTTTTTAATATATATATATAGCTGGCATGGAAAAAGCTGTGGGAGCTTTGGGAACAAACTGAGAGCTTTGTACTTGTGCTCGTGTAGTGTGAGTTCTGGTTTGCATTAACTCGGGTACAATGTGACACTGGAGGGTGAATTTCTGAGACATGATTCAGTCTGTACTTCATCCTGTAATCAAACTTGTGTTGTACTCCAGCACCAGCAAGAATCACTAATTGTCCTGCTTATTCCTTATAAGTAGAAACCACAAAAAGATGAGGAATGCCATGCTCACTCCCTACGGCAGCTACGGAGTGGACAGATAAAAAGGAAGTCATGGTTGACTGAAGAGTTTAAAAATAGTACCTGATTACTGCATGCCCCTGGGAAAGCAGTAATACCAGTGGATATAAGATTTTAAAGTAGTCAAAGACATGCATGTATCAATGACAGTGTCAACCACACATTTGCAAAAGGAAAAAAAAGACAGAGTTTGTGCTCTAGTGCATTGGGAGCCTGCAAAAATTGAGGTGGCTCCCCAGTGCAAGGTGTGTGTGGGAGGTCCTGTTACACCACTGCCATCTGATACTAAATATCTGCACCATTTTGTATTTGCTCTCTTAAAGAGGCCATATTATCTAGAAAGCCTTACTGGGAGAAAAAGGTTAGGAGCCTTCCTCTTGTCAGTGGCTGGAGTTTATTGTGCATCACTTCTCTGTGCTGTCCTGTGACTGTCAGAGGGAGCATGAGGGCTGCAGGAAGGGGCTGGCTGCTGGTGCTCCTGTTGTCATTTAAGCACCTGTTTGCATAAGAGACAGAAGAACGAGGCCCGTGGAAGCTGCTAGAAGAGAAATGTACCTGCACACATATAAATGGCCCAGTTTGGGGGATTTACTGGCAACAGTGGAAATCTTGCTGAAACAAAATGACGTTGGTAATCTAGGTGTTTACACCAGCTATGGCTAAGATGTGTTATTACTGTGGAAAAATAGGGAAGCATTGGCTCCAAATTACACATCTGTTGGAGAAAAGAAACATCAAACTGAGCCAAACAGCCAATTTAGAACTACTCCAAAGTAGAGTGGAAAAAATGCCCCTAAGTCCTGCTCTTTGGCAAGCTCAATGAGCTTGTTTCTCTGGTGCGTCTCTTGATGTAACCCTGCCCCCCACCCCCCAGACTTTCCCTTCCATGCATTTTCTTTGCTATCTTCTAGAAATGCGACTCAAGACCAACATTAGCAATTCTTTGCCAGCTGGTTATTGCTTCAGGGTACTGGAGGTGGGACCCGATACATCAGTCAGATAGAAATCACTTGGTAACATTGATGGAATCTGCACACAAATTAGAACAAGATCTGAAGATACGGCTACAGAGGCTGTGTAGTAAGAACTGAGGCAGTAGGACACGGCGTTCTCAAACACAGACAGGAAAAAATGACGAGAAACTACACCCATGTGTGTGTGTAATGTTTTTAAAGCAAAGTCTTCAAACTGTGCAAGAGACAGCTATAAAAGGCCCCTGCTACCTGTTCTGCCGCTCAGGCATGCAGTTACACTCTTGGCACTCTTGCTGCTGCTGAAACCAGCACAATTTCACTTTAACAAAGCAGGAAGAAGAAAGAACAGATGTTGATGTCAATGCAGCCACTGGCTGGTGGAAATGCGGCAGGACAGACAAGCGAGTATCCATGCAAASTTAACGCTTGCGCTGCAGCGTGGGCTGATGGTTTACACTATTTCCTGTGGTATTGAACCCTTCTTTGCAAAGTTGTTTCTATTTTTTTTCTTGTTGCAGGTTGTACTTCTAACATGACAGAGGCACGGGGAACCCGGCACTCAGCTTACCGACCCGCTGTCGCACGGGGCCTGCCAGGCGGGCAGCTGTAGCTGCACCCACGTGGCAGTGGGACTCCTCCACGAGCACTTTGTTACAGTTAAGCAAGGCCTGGACCTAACAGGCTCTTACCCTGACACTTCAAGGCATTTGCGATGGTAGACAGGTGTGAAGAATTAATGATCTATGCACGTTTATATAGGACTGGTCATCCAGGTGCTATTTACATTCGAAGATATGCATTTTAATGGATGGCAGTGTAATGCCTTCCCCAGCTGCCTCTTGTTTCCTCTGCTTCTCTGGTTATCAAGAAATGTGCATATCTCCACTGCCTCAGGGAAGCAGTGGTTATACTCTGTGCAGAGTTAATTATATGCCAAGGAACCCAGTGGGTATTCAGCTCAATTAACACATATACGACAGAAAAGACAAAATACCCATTTGGAGATTGGCGCACAGTGCTAGCCTGGCTTCAGAGAGCTCTGGGCAGTTGGGGGACTGTTGTTTTCAGTTGGGTTTGCACTACATCACTCTGACTGTTGTTTCACGGGAATCCATGGTGTAGTACAAGCCTGAAGGAAGACGTGTATGCCATAGGCTTGTCTCTTTTTTCCAGCAGTATTAATCAATCTAATAGGAGACAATTTCTTTCCCTACACACTTTGTCTATCTGTTAGTCGCTGCATGCTCCACCCTCATTCCTCCCCTCCTTCTGCAGCTGCAAACCTTCACAGGTTAGCTGGCTGCCCCAGCAAAGCTGTTTGTGTCTCAGCCCCCAGCTGCCCATGGTTACTGCAGGAGGCATTCAGCTGTTGAGTCTTGCCCATCAGCCCTACAACTGCCCCCTGCTACCACGGGGCCCGCAAGCCGCCCCGACAGGGAGGGCTGGGCCCAAATGTGGTTGTGCCATGGTCTTGCGTCGCACCGTGGTGTGTAGCACTGGGACATGCTGCTGGGGAATGGCGATACTGACTCTGGAAGTGGCTCTTTTCCATCTGAGTCTGGGATCGCTTTAAGTCCGATATTGTTTTTCTTCACTGTCAAGAATCAGATGGTGCATTTTTTCTCTTTTTTCTTTTTCTTCTTTTTCTGCATGACTTACAGGCTTTCTGTCCTCACTAAACTTAGGGCTGGTAATTACAATTGCTGGCTTAATGTTCCCCTGCACTATTCAACCCAGATGCCACCCTCACTCCCTTCAAAGCACGTGTGGGACATATTCTGTATCTTTCTGCCTGCAATCCCCCACTGCTGGTATCACTTAAAAGACAAGGGGACACAGAGTCTCAGAAGTCTTCATTAATCATCCACAGCTAACCATTCACGATATAAATCATTCACGATTTGTCCTCACATGGAACTCTGCTTCACAGCAAGCAGCAAATGGACGAACAAGTTCCTCCGTACCGCACGAGCACAGCAACAGCCGGGGCGGGAGGGAGAGTGCCAGAAGTGCTCGGGCAAGTGCATCAGTCCAGCAGCGCACAAGCATTGCCACCTCCTGGCAGGGCCAGGCCATACGGCCGCCTCCGTGCACAACCCAGCTGCACAGGCCGCTCTCCAGTGCGCTATCAAACCCGCAGTTCTGACTGTGACGATTTCAGGCATGAAAATTATGGGTACTTTTCATTGTCTGATTAAAAGTCCCCTTTTTGCACAGTGTTTGAAGCAGGTGGAGATTGCACCGGGGGTTTTAAGAAGTTTGGGTGGGTCTTTATGGGAAAAGGTGCATGGCCTCCTGTGCTCTGAAAAAACTCCGTGATTTTGTAGATTTGAGCCTTAACCAAAGCTGTAATTACACTGTGATTTCCTTCACTGAAAAAAACCCTTTAACAAGTTCTCACCTTCTCCTTCTTCTCCGAGTTACTCACACCAGCCTCCCTTCCTCCATACTGCAGTTTGCTACCCCTTAACTCGGCTGTGACGATCACTTGTGGGGCTACGCTGCCAAATGGCATTTCCAATACAAGTCAATCTAAAAATAAAGACAATGAAATCCAGACAGCCAAAAGACAAAAGCCCCTTCATATCAGAGGATGGGGCGGTCCCACAAGTGGGAAGGTGGAACAATTAGGCCAGATTTGCTACACAGGAAAACAACCACAGCAGTGCAGTGTAAGTCAGTCCCTGACTGATCCGCCCCAAAGGTAAATACCTGCTTGAAGAGTTGTCTACCTTTTGGCCTTCGTTGTTTATTATTCAGATTCACATTCAGTCCCATCCAGCCTTTACTTTCCTGAGGACTTGGGCTTGCAGCAAAAGCTAAATGAAAGACTAAGATCTCTCTGTTGTTATTTCAGAATACCTAGAACAGTTGCCTGCACCTTTGAGGGAGGCTCCATGTGCTATAATGTGACTTAAATCCTGCATAGCTGATATCTGTAATGCAGAAATCCTTGGATAGCTGATATGCTGCACCGACTCCTGACACCTCTAACCTTCCAGATCCAGCACGGTGTTGTTGAAAAGCAGTATCTTGGAAAGGCTTAGGTGTTATAACAACATGCACATTTTGGGAGATTTTCCTGCTAGTCCTGAAGAGCTCCAAAAGCAGCCCAGGCTTCAATGGGCTTATCTGTCGTGTCAGCTACCTCTCAGTGTCAACAGGGGAATCTCAATCTTCCACCGCAATCACAGTAATTCAGTAAATATACACGCTCTGCACAGCATCAGCATTTTTTAGAAAGCACTTAAATATTAAAGGATTCTTGTTAAAACAACATATTTTGTAAAACAGCATCTTTAATTTCAATTTTAAAACCTAATCCATTTATTTCACAATACTTTATATTCTCATTGTAAACTTTTATTACATAATAGTGAAGTTAAAAACAATCGAGTAACACCAGAAAGTGACATTCACTCAGAAGAGAGGGGAAAAAATATTCCTCCAGTTTTGTTGTATCAGATAAGACTTTTAAAGATATCTCTCTCTCTTTCTCTCTCAGAGAAATTGAGTACTGTCACTCACTGGCTAGTAGAGATTTGTGCAATTTGTTTATAACTAATATCCCCATGAATGTACTAATTGCACATGTAGAGCTGACAATTTCTCTGCAACAGGATTAAAGTGACAAAACTTCTACATATAACTATGGCTAACTTCTACACAAGCTGTTCTTGTAGAAAAATGTTTCTTAAAAACAAAACAAAAAATAAATCATCTTCAATATAAGTCACGTTTGGTCACATTTGAAACATGGTCTATTGCACTCAGTATCTTTCAGTAGCATGTGCTTTCTGAAGTGTCTTGCACTGGACACCCAAGATTAAACTACCAAATATCACCAGGTATTTTTTGAAAAATAGACCTTAAACTTAGTAAAAAGAAAGAAAAATTACAGTAACGCCTAGTCATCTTTTATGAAAAT
This sequence comes from Phoebastria nigripes, assembly GCA_035582835.1. Classification (NCBI taxonomy): domain Eukaryota; kingdom Metazoa; phylum Chordata; class Aves; order Procellariiformes; family Diomedeidae; genus Phoebastria; species Phoebastria nigripes. The sequence goes on from JAYKAV010003296.1 coordinate 215,829, forward strand.
TATTTCACACTTTCTCACTGTAATTGCCCACACAGTTTCTTTGCTAGAGAAAAAAATATCACTCCATCTCTAAGAATACCCTGTTCACACAACAATTAAACACGTATGTTCTAATGAGCCATATGCAATAAATATATCTAACTCTAAATCTTATTCTTTATATTCTTCTAAAATCTCTATAACTAGTAGATGCAATGTATGTAGACTCCTGAGATATATGTAAATGCCAGTAAAGTAGCTGCTTGTGAGGAATAAGTGATAGAAATTTTGATATCTATAGTATTTAAAATGAGGTTGGACAAAGAAGGCATAAGGGTAAAAGTAGAATCAGAAGTTGATTACATTATTTGTTATTACTATTGCTATACTTGCACATTAATGGAGATGCATGGTGCATTACAAAAGAGTGAGAAGACAAATACCTTTTCCTGAGATGCTCACGGGTATTAATAACAGGACAAATACTAACATTTAGGAGTGGACAAAAGTAAACTGGATGTCCATATGCCTGTTGTAAAATATTTGAGCTAGGGGTGAAATTTAACTTTAGAGGCAATAAGGTGTGGTGAATTCTTACAAATGCTTTTCAAGAAAGGTTTGAAAAAAGACAGAAATGATTGCTGCTCAAAACACAACACAAGGAGCTTTGGTATACCCAAAAGAGATACATGGAAAAGATATCTCTGGAGAAGGCTGAAACAGCACAGAGAAAGAAAGGTGCTGCTCTGTCACCTTTCACTGTACAGCTGTCTTTTCAGGAATGCAGTGATGGAGTTTATGTTAAAACCCAGAATCATTGTCTTAGGTACTGATATGTTTTGTTCCACGGTGAGAGCAAGCCCTTGAATTCCCAGGTTTCACCAGGAAAAAAATAACTCCCTGGGGGACAGCTGGGCTTCCACATGAGATGAGGAACGAGAGAAGTTGGTCACATTTAAAGGAGATAATGATGTTAGAAATTCACATCTCCCAGTTCCCCTCTGCCTACATTACTACTGAGAAGAATATGATCTGGTTTTAAAGGGGCTTGGGGGTAAAAATCAAACATACTGTCAGTCAAACTGACTGACACACTTTCACAGTGAATTTCCTTCACAGTGAGAAATGTTTATGCTATTCTTTCTTGGGGAGGGGAAAGGCTGGAACAACTCTTAATGCATTTGAGGGCTAAGAATATTAATAACAAGAATCTAAATCCCAATCCGCATTCAAATACAAGAGAGGAAGAGGGCTGAAAGGCATTAAATAGGTTTTACATGACCGCAAAATGTAATGCCAACAAAGCTGTAAATAAAATGAAATGGAATGTAGCAAAAGTATAAGCATCTGCTCTGACGTCCTTGCTGCTCGCTTTGGGGCCTCTCCACTTTCAACACTCTATTTCAGGGCTGGATATTGTGCAGAAGGCAAGAAAAGGCAACCCTACAGACACAGGGCTTAGCTCTGAGCTTTGCAGGGTGAAAGCGGCAGTACAAAAATCAAAGTCGCTTGGTTTCGGAAACTGAACTGCTTCTCAGAGGGTGCTGGCTGGAGGCAAGGAAGCTGCTGTTCTTCATGCTCTTAGTGGGAAATGTCGTAATAGTAGTTACGTAATCTCAGCTCGACCGCAACAAATCCTGGTCGGTCATCAACACTGTGGAAAGACAACAACTGTCACTGCGTAGAAAGGAGAAAGTTGTAAAGGTGCATGGGCCCTGTAACACTTGGGACTTTACCTCAGTGATAGCTCATTTAAAGCTGCTCACAATATTTTAAGGCTACCAAAATGATGCTACAAATGAATACCAAGTGGGAAATGTCACTACAGACCATCCAGTCAGTGGGTTTACTATCATGCCTGTTACTTTGTGGTTGGTGAAGGTTCTACAAGAAAGAAATGGTAAATCAGCTCCCTTTCACATTCTACTTCATTTACTTCAGCAATAATCTAGCGAAAAGAATATTTATATTTACATATATATACACACACACATATATATATATTTATATATTATATATTATTTATATTATATACATATATATTTATATAATATTTACAGTGCAATATTTGCCTTATAATGGTACTACAGTCATACAGAGTGGCTTAGCACCACTGAGAGGAGCCTACGCATACACTATATGGCTGCACTGTCTGTCTKTCCTCTGTATCTGCAACTCTTTGTTGATTTGGGGTAACACAACTAAACTGACAACAAGCCCTTACAATAATAAATTACATATTGAGATAGTTACACTGCCTGACTTGAGCCGCCTTCTTTAATTTTTTTCTTTTTCTTTCCAATATTAAAGATACTTGAGTACAAACAAATAAAAAGCAGCATGCTTTATGATATGCTTATTAATCATAACAAAAAATGATCCCTTTCACTCTAGAACTGTTACGGCATTCTTTGAGTCAAACCAAAAGGCAGAAATTATTTTTATGGCTCTACATTCTTTCTAGAGTACTAGGTGTAATAAAACTAACAAAGAAGCAAGGTACCTAAAAGTGAAGTACCACAGCTCCTTAAATGGAACCCAGAGACCTTTGTTGGACACACATATTCTCCAGATGGTGAACTGGAAGAATAAGTGACATTACAGCACACTTTGGGTGCTTTATGAAGACCTTTCTACAGCTAAAAGTAACTTCAACAAAATAGTTTAAAATGATAAATCATAAAACATTTTTAATAAATTTTTGCAATATACTGATTAAAAAAGAATATCAGGTAGGCTTTCTTTTTTTCTTCTCTATATTTCGTAATTCTAACTTCTAAATTGTTATCAATCAGAAAAAATGTTTCTGACATATTAGATATGATCTGAAAAGATGTTTTGCCTCTTACTAATAGGAAGTCAATGTGGGATCCAATCTGAGTATATTCAGAAATGAGAAACAGAAAAATAGGTAAGAACAATTAATTATTGAGGAATGGAATGAATAATTTGGCAATATGACTTTGAAATTTCAGAAAAGTCTTGGAAATGAAAATTAAACAAAATACAATCCAAAATGAAACAAAAATATTTGCTTAATTTCAAACTTTCTTTTCAAAATACATCAGACTGACCTTTTTGTGGAATGACTTTTTTTTTTATGATACCTTATCTTTTGTATATAACTGTTCCAGCAAAATCAGCTGTACAAAATCAGCTTCTTGTAGTACACTCAATAACTCAAATTATTTTCACTTGAAAGTGCCACTGACTCCTTAGTTTGGAGGTTGTAAGCTAAACACCAGCTGAAATGATGTATCTTGAAATACCCTCCCCTCCACCCCCCTTTCTAGCTATTAACAAAGTAGATGAAAATATACTTCTATTAAAAGAGAGAGCATCACATCACACTCACTTGTATGTCCAACACAATTTCATTAGATCATAGACTTCTATTGGACAGACTTCAGGACGTTCCATCCGTTCTCCTCTTTCAATCATCTGTGCAACTTCACCACCTTTCATTCCCTGGAACAGGGTGACCAGAACAGTCATCCAAGTTGCAAATGATTACAGCACACATGCTAGTATAAAACAAACAGAGGCTTGGAGTAGATTTTTGGGCTATCCTTTGACTCGTTTGTTGCAACAGATGGGCCGCTAAGGCCTGCTTTGGCCTGCAATTACCCTTTTTAAGTAGGAAAAGGTATTGGTTCAAATTTGCTCTGAATTTTTACAGAAAAAAAATTGCCAGATAGAACTACTCACCTTATATGGTTTTTGCCCATAAGAGAAAGCTTCCCACATTAAAACCCCAAAGCTCCAGACATCACTTTTGCTAGAAAATTTGTAGAAATTCATGCATTCTGGAGCATACCACTTGACTGGCCATTTTCCATGACTTTGTGCCTAAAATAAGTCATAACAGAAAGGAAGAAAAGCAGGCTAGAGACAGTCATAAGTAGTAAACAACATCAGAATTCATATAAGCCAAGTTAACTTAGATCCATACACATTTGTACTAAGTATCATAACATTTCTGATGCAGCTGGCACTAGAGAGAATGGGTAGCAGCTTCTTCAAAAGTGTTAGAAAATTGTTCCTAATCTTCCACTTTCAAAATAACGCACTGAAATGAAATCTATGGTAAAGCAAAGCTTAGCTAAATGACCTGGAGTCATGTTTTTAGTGGCATTTAATTTAAAGTTGCTCTGTAAAAGTAAGATTTTTCATCTAGGCTCTCCACAGAGGGTAAGAGAGACACACACAGCTACACTGAGTCTCATTATTACTTGAAGTTGATGCTCCATTTCAAAGCACAGTGACCGTCTTGTGGCAAACTGCAGTTTGATTAAATTATGCCATAACACTGTGTTACGACAATGCAAGTGTTGAGCTATCCCAGCACACTTCTAGATCTAGTGAAACAACCCCSCTGCATTTTGTGGAGTTGTAAAGGGAATGGGCCTTTGATACCAATTCTCAAGCCTCTGACAAGCAGCTCTGGCTAGGCTAGTGGCAGTGATTTAAGATGTTACTGCCTTTTCTGGCAGCAGTTACTATTCCCATAGGAAGGTCATCAGAAGGGAGTATGTGCTTGCTCCTCTTCTGCAGTGTTTCATGGTCTGGCTTATTAAACAGCTGATAAAAGGGAATAGGCAGAAGGAAGAAATAATTTGAACTGCAAGAGCAATGTATCAGAAAAAAAGATGCAGACACGATTAGAGCCTTTGTTTTTACCTTATTAAATGTGGCAGTTATTTCAGTCCCTTTAGCTGTACAGAGATTAAATGAATTTAAAACCAAGCTAAACAAATTCTGCTTAGATCAAATGATTATTTACCAATGGTATTCTTTCAAAAAAAACCCCAAATTCAGTTCTGTGAGTCAATAATACAGTGTGCTAGCCTAAATTTTCCTTGGACATGGTGAAAACTGTAAGGGCCCAAAAGTTCATATCTACAACAAAGACATTTTCCCCCTTTTATATGAGGAGGTATCTCATTTCCACCATAAATTTCAACCTTCTAATGACAAGTTTACCAACAGTAAATGAAAGAAGCAAGCAAATAAAAGAAGGGACTAGCTTTTTCCTCCCTACACATCTCTTAATGTTGATCATGCATTTTGAAAATCAGTGACCTATTGTCAGGCTATAAAATAATGGATGATACATATTATTTCTAATTTTCAACTTTTAAAAACAACTGCACTTCAACTGAAAATAACCTTATTAAGCTATGCTACTATACAGCTTTCATGTCTTGTGCAAACCTTACCTTATAATAATTTTCATCAGCACTAAGAGCTTTAGAAAGTCCGAAGTCACTAATTTTGGCATAATGTTGGGTGACTAATAGCACGTTCCTTGCAGCCAGATCCCTATGAACAAAGTTATTCTCCTCCAGGTATTTCATCCCCATGGAAACCTGATGTACCAGCTCTGTTATATTCTTCTCTGTGACATGTCTGAAAATCATAATTGAATTTTTAAGAGGTCAGGAGTTCATTTTCATGACTTTTCACAGAGTTCAAATATAAATCTTTATTATGAACTTCCCCTCATCGTACTAGGAACCTGATCCACTTACGTTTAGCTAAGCTTTAATTAGAACAGGCAGTATAAGAATGTCCTGAGCAAGATGATGTGTGATTGTATCAATAAATGAGCAACTGAAGGACATGTGAAAATTCTTTCATTTATTCAAAATGCACTATTTTACCAGAAATATTTGACAGGTAGGAGACACGTACAAGATAATCATGTCCCAGTGAAGAGTAACTACAATGATTAATTATTACATTAACAACATGTCAACTTAAAATTGCCCTTAAAGAAAAAAAAAAAAAAAGGACCTGTATCTTTTTTCCCTTTTGGATAAATCCTGTGAAATGGAATCAAAGCTCACATACCTATTTTTTTGCAAAAATTTGTTCAATGGCCCAAGTTCAGCCATTTCCATTACTAACATCCAGGCCTCAGCTTCACATATGCCTATCATTCGGACAATATATGGGTTATCCAGTTGCTGCATTACATTTGCTTCTCTCAGTAATTCATCCTTTATGGCTGGGTCATTACTCTCATTCTTAAGAATTTTTACAGCCACTGGCTTGGCACCCCTACAAAAAATAATCCAGTTCTGGGATTAGTTGCTGAAAAATCTGTGTGCAAATGCACACAATCTTCTTCTGATGTTTCTGTGCACATAGTACAAACTGTGACAAAAGACAGCATTGACATTCAGAGGGGAAAAAAACGGACTGTAACAGGAACATCTCTCTATCAAATGCTCAGAAGACAGCTAAGTAAAAGAGATAGAATGTAAAGAACCTAAGAAAATTATAAATAGTCATAAAAACGTCTTAACAAGCCTAAAAACAAATGTACTGGACAAAATTTTCTTGACCATTCTGGCAAGAWTGCCATAAAGCTTTTCTGGCAAGAAAAGGTATAAAGGCCTTTCTAAGCACTGAGGTGTTTTGGGGATGAGACTAGAACATGCAGCATTGCAAGGCCCCAAGGCAGTGCTCTGAAATCCTGAGAAACTAAGCCTACTCCTGCAATCTTCAGCTCATACAGCTAAGTGAAAGAGTGACTAATGAGATCGACAGAGCTCAAGTGTGAAACAAGATTAGCAAATACACAAGCTGGGACCAGAGCCCTTCAGATCCCCTCAGACTGTACTGGAAAAAGAAAAATCCTTCCTGGCTCTGAAAACCTTGGTTAAAGAAATGCCTCCAGCTTCAAGTGGTGAAAGCATATACATAATCAACCCATGCACTTAAACAACATACAGATAACATTTTACTATGAAAATGCATGAACAGTCAGGTGCTCCCACTTCTGCCAGTATAAACAGGGTCTGTTCCTACCACAGTTACATGATAAAAGAGGTCACAACATGTTCTGTCTTCTTGAAAATCAACATTCCAGCTTAATGAAACAGGTATTTATCATACTGATTTTAGGTGAAAATCTCTTTGCTACAGGTAAGCTATCCATGGCACTATTTCTCAAAGAGAGGATGTGCAGATGGGAAATACTGAATAGCATGACTGGCCATACAAACTATAGAGGAAAGCAGTGGACTTCCCACTCTACTGTCCCTGACAGGCGAGAAAATAGTCACAAGGGGCACTTCCCCACTTTACAGACAAAAATAATGGCTGGGAGGTGACTATGCTGCAGGCAAAGAGGTGTCTGCAAACAGGAAAAGAAAATGAGTGTATAGAAAATGAGTGTATGAGTGTATGTACAAAGAGAGAAACCAGTGAATGTTAGCCCAAATGACTTAGGTACATTCTGTCACCCCAAATGACATGCAAAGATTACTGCTGCTCCAAAAAATAAAGGCTAGAGCTTTTACATATTAGACTCCATGAAAATAGAAGGAAACACTTACTTTTTCATCTTATAGAACCCTTTCTTTACAGTACCAAAGTTGCCAGAGCCAAGTTCTCCTTCCTCCAAGGTTAACAAATTCCTGTCAAGAGTGACATTTTTCGGTTTCATTTCATCTGGATCAGCATAGGGACTTTCATAGACCTCAGTATCCATGGGTAAGGCCTCTCTCTGATCACCTGCAGTTCAATCAATGAAAAAATTAGACATTATGTGAGACATTTTTGCTGCCACAGGTACTATATTCACCCTTTCTATGTTCAGGATCACCAGTGTGTTTGACTTATGAGGGCGTTATAAAGAAAGCACATGCGGTAAGAGAGTGACCTCCAGCTGGTGACATGCTCTAACTATTGAGCATCTGCGTAATGTGAAACCAGGAGGTTCCTCAACAGAAGGAGGGTTAAAGGCTGGCCCTTCTACTTCGTACTTCCCATTAGTTACCTCAGACAATTCTTCACTCAGAATGCTGCCTTATATGTAGTTCATTCTTAGGCAGCCATCCTTAATTGCATTTTACAGAAAGCCGGAGCACCAGCATGGCACTGTGGATGCAACATGGCACAATTCTTTTTATGAAATGCAAGAATGCAGCTTTTAGAGTCAAGGAAGTAATAATCTTTCACCTCAACATGGAAAAAGGGATTTCTGCTAAACRAATTTTTTTACAGATGGTGACATCTGGCAGTTTCAGCTACCAGGCTTGAGCTATGATAGTGGCTATACCAATACACAACATGGTGTGAAATATATGCAAGAAAAAAGAAATATGGGTTGAGGAGAGATCTCTGGCATAAAGAATGAAATTGTATTAATGACATAAATTACTCTGCCTACCTTTTTCTGCTCCTGTAAGACCTCTCTTCCTTTGCAGCACGTAAGGATTAAAAGGTGCTTCATCAGGTGGGTGGCCAATAGTTGGCTGAAGCTGTAGCACACAAATGGAGTTTTTACGTTAAACAATGAATAGGTAAGTTAAAAGCATTTTTTCCCCCAAGGATTATGGCATAATGATTGCAAGAGACACATAGGTGAGAATCAGAAAGTATGAAAGGGATCCAACAAAGTTTATTTAATTCTGGAGGTTATTGCTTGAGTAAATATGCAGGCCAAATGAAGCATACACTGCTAAAGCATAAAAAGTTATTGCAAATATTTCAGAGCATTTGATCTGAGAGAATTAATTGGAATGGGTCATACACAAATCTTATTTTGCAGATATTAAATTTACATGCTCTTTTCAAATCTGCCTTGTAACACAAGTAGTCGTAAGGATTTCTCTTTAATCTGTCCTTCCTTCCTCTCCAAGTTCTCTCTCTCCATATCTAGGCCATAGAGAAATTCCTAGCACAAATGAAAACAAAAAATACTTCCCTGTTTCTCCTGTTGATGTTATAGAGTGACTCCACTTGGAAGAAACTGGGGTAAAAAGTAATTATTTTAATAGGCTTGTGTAACGTCATGGACAAACACCATGGACCAGATACTAGGCCAGTCTGTCTGCTCTGGGGAGGGAGAAAATGACCTAATTCTTACTGTACTTGAACATCTGGTTCAAATACAATCCCTCTGCCTTTACCCTTTGTCAGAGGAATACTATGGAGCACACAAACCACCCCAGCAGAACACAGTGTGTTCTGGAGCTCCTTGGCTGAAGGATGAGTCTGGCACAATAAAGTACAGATGAGAGAAACTTATAATCTGTTCTCTTCTGTCTGTAAACTGTCAGGAACAGGGAATTACACAACTTATTTCTGCAGTTTAGTCCCTTTTCTTTCTCAGTGTAGAAATTTTACTCTACTCACGAGTGACCTCACCCTCCTGAAGAGTGTTTTAAAACCAGAAATTCAAATATCAACATGAGTTTGCTCAGCTTGAATAGGAAACAAAGGTATATTGTACTTGCAAAACACTGGATAGGGCTATTTTGCAGATACTTGAATATATAATTTTTCTTTTTAATAACTGAAGCTTTCAGTGGCATAAGTTCCTGCCTGAAACAGTTGCGGTTTTCAAGTAAAGAGAAACAGAGCTTGAGAAATATCCAGGAGTGAATTATTGGGTGTAATAGAAGTTTTATCACTTGGAAACTGCATTTTGTAGGGAAAATGCCTGACCTGGGTGGTACAGACCTTTAAATCATAATGAAGTGATCCACTCAGTTGGATGAAGCAGAAAAGGTTTCACTACATAGATTTTACAGCAAACTCCGAGTAGGAGGCCAACACTTGGCAAGATTCTGGCCTAGTGGGATGAGCATGGTGGCATCAAGGATGGTAAGGGTAATATTTCTGACTTGAATCGCTCAGTCTTGTGGAACAGTGTTGAAAGGCCATTTGCTGTCAGGGCAAGCCACAAGAGCCCTGAGACGGTTCTGAGATAGGTCAGGGACCAAACTGACCTGCCAATCTCATGAACAAGGAGGCAAATGAATGGTATAAAACAAGATATGCAGGAGATAAAAGAAGATATGGGCGGGAGTGTTGATCTGCTCGAGGGTAGAAAGGCTCTGCAGAGGGATCGGACAGGCCGGATCGATGGGCCAAGGTCAACTGTATGAGATTCAACAAGGCCAAGTGTTGGGTCCTGCACTTGGGTCACAAAAACCCCATGCAACGCTACAGGCTTGGGGAAGAGTGGCTGGAAAGCTGCCTGGCGGAAAAGGACCTGGGGRTGYTGGTYRACAKCBRGCTGAATATGAGCCAGCAGTGTGCCCAGGTGGCCAAGAAGGCCAATGGCATCCTGGCTTGTATCAGAAATAGTGTGGCCAGCAGGACTAGGGAAGGGATTGTGCCCCTGTACTCGGCATTGGTGAGGCCACACCTCGAATACTGTGTTCCGTTTTGGGCCCCTCACTACAAGAAGGACATTGAGGTGCTGGAGCATGTCCAAAGAAGAACAACGAAGCTGCTGAAGGGTCTAGAGAACAAGTCTTATCAGGAGCAGCTGAGGGAACTGGGGTTGTTTAGCCTTAGGAGAAGAGGAGGCYCAGGGGAGACCTTATCACTCTCTACAACTACCTGAAAGGAGGTTGTAGTGAGGTGGGTGTCAGTCTCTTCTCCCAAGTAACAAGCGATAGGATGAGAGGAAATGGCCTCAAGTTGCGCCAGGGGAGGTTTAGATTGGATATTAGGAAAAATTTCTTCACCAAAAGGGTTGTAAAGCATTGGAACAGGCTGCCCAGGGAAGTGGTTGAGTCACCATCCCTGGAGGTATTTAAAAGGTGTGTAGATGTGGTGCTTCGGGACATGGTTTAGTGGTGAACTTGGTAGTGTTAGGTTAACGGTTGGACCTGATTATCTTAAAGGTCTTTTCCAACCTAAATGATTCTATAATTCTATGATTCTAAGATCCTCAGCTCTGGTTTTGTTTTTCTAGCCTGGTACACCTCGCCAGGTCTGCAAGTTAAGAACTGCATTTCCAAGACCTATATCACTCTATTTCACACACAGGCCATTCACTAACTCAAAAAACCCCACTAAGGTTGGAACTCAATCCTAAACCTTTCAAGTGATGGGCTGGCAGTTTCACTGTGAACACTTAGGACAGTCTTTCCCTATACTGTATCAGGATGTATAGGGAAATGCTTATGTTCAGTCAAAAATATTAATCATCTTTTGCAAAGCAAAAACAAATCAGATGGAATTATACTTACTGAGACCACAGTGATTTTAGTTTGTGCATTTCATATATCCTGTATTGTTTCAGAACACATCAACACTTCTTAGGGTTTTTTATCTTATTGCTAGTTACTAGGACCCATTCAGTATTACTACTAAGAATTGATTATAGTTCCACTGGAAAGCTTCCTGGATGTATTCTTGCTTCCTACGTTAACTATATTTATACTTTAAAAGGGAGATCATTTTACATTCCAAAAGGTAACTGGAATCAATTAACGGAGTGGATACAAAGCAATATGGACTGACATTAATACCTGTTGCCAGACAGGTACAAGTACAAAAGGAAGCAAGTGCAAATTGCCACATTGCATGGATTTTATGGAAGCCTCTGGTTAACACTTCTTGGCCAAGGGGTCCAAAAGTAGAGTGGGGAAAAAAAGGATAAAAATATGGTGACTACCTAAGAAAGGGACTGAGATGCTGAGTCTTCCATGGCAGTTTCCAGGATACTGGAAGGCAAGTTCTGAAATACTTAGGAATGAATCACAGTTTCAAAGGATACCTTTTGTGTACTTTACCCTTAAAATAATCTTTGTGATAGAAATGCAAAGTGTTCAGAAAATGACATCTAGAAGAGACTGCATTGCTCTGGGACTCCTTTGCTTTTTGAAAGCTTTGATAGGACTATCAATTGTCCTCTGTTCACTGTGGGGAGTACCTCAACTGTGCACCAAAAAGTGTGATGGGAATATCTGAACCCAAGCCTTGAAATGTCCCAGAGCACACCCCTTGCTTAAAACACTGAAACCTTTTCTGTAGTCACAATTAGGTAAAATCACATGGGTGTAATTGTAGCTCCAAGCTAACCAATGAAGCATGGCAGGTCCTTTTTCTTTCTTTCCTCAAACAGTCAAGTGCTGGATAGAGTTTGTGTAGTTGCTGTTTCATAATGAGGAATATAAATTCAGCCCACAGAAGGGTACAACTTCAGCAGATCTTCCTCGTTTTTAGATGAGTAAAAACATTGTTTACCAGTTTTCCTCATCATAACCCAAGCTTACAAGAAATGAGATACAAGCACTTTGGGAAAGGCCTTTGAAAATGATAAGCTCAAGACTTCAAATGGACTTGAACTTACTGTTTGAAGAAGTGATGTTTTTTGATGGCAATATAACCCTGCAGGCTGAGTCATAATGATGGAAATTACCAATTCCACTGCAACACCTTGTATAGGTCTGATAAGTAAGCTTCATCCGATTGCTGTTGAACAACAGGGCAGAAACACTTAAGAAGTAATCAGCCAGTACTGGATAACCCCACAAATTTTAAAAAACTTGGAGGGCATAAGGTCTCATGTGATTAGTATTAGTTGCAGACTAGAGAGGTAGTTAAATATCCCTGATCCTAGGTCTCAGTGTATGAACTGGCATACTCTGGACTGGCCAAACAGAATTCATGTACACCAAATACATACATCTCAAGAATCCATTCACCAGTGCAGAACAGCTGGTAAAAATATAGCTCTGGCCATGACATAGCTGACTCCTCAAATGGGACATATAGAGACATTTCTGCTGTTTGCAATTCAAGAACAAAATAAAAGAATGAGAAAGGATTGGATGCTCTTGTTCAGGAACAGCATTAAAAAAAAATGAGTGCATCATTCCTCTGCTTGTAAATAAAACTCTGCAGCTGTGAATTGGAAATGACACAGTGACACCAAATCTAACAAAGCGGGTTCTCTTTCTCATAGACCTGCTCATGTTTAAGATGAGTGATAATGTCTTACAGATCATTAGTGTTAGCTTAGTTAACTAATATATATGTATGTGTGGAATGATATTCCCCATTGTTGCAGTTTGATTAAACAGCTTAACAATGGCTTTTTCATTAATATTTCTGGTTGAACTGCAATTTGATGTTTCACAGGCACCTTTTCAGCTCATATTAGTAACTTGGGAATATTGTGCAGCACTCAGAAAACCTCAAACATTTTTCTTTAGTTCTGCCAGTTATGTATTCGTGGCATGTAGCACCCTGCATGCCTTTGAATATGATTTTCTAGCAGAAAGTTTGGAATTTTTCTCTTGAAGTCAAGTGAGGCGGCCTAGAAATGGTGCACAAGGTATGTATCATTACATGTACAGTGGTCTGGGTAATAGTACAATAAAATTTCCTTTTTATTTAGCTGTCATTTAAATCCAGAGTCCTTTCTGCCCTACACTTTAGAAACAACAAGTTTAATTCCGCAGAACTTTTTCTGACAAAGGGAGCTTTGTCTTAATACAACCAAGCTACAGGGTAGGAGATTACTCCTTGTATTCTTACAAGAAGCAGAGAATGGGCAAAATGGCCATGGATTTGCTCGTCCAGCAAAAAGGAATACAAGAAAAGAGTCCACTAGAGGAGTCTGTTAAAAATGGCACATACTATGTGACACCCTGTGGTACATACACTTGTAAAATATGGGGCAGGCTGTCATTTTATGCTCTCATACCAGAAAGCTGTTGTGAGCCTGTCCTGTTTTCATATCAACATATTTTTTTTTCTTCTGCTAGGGTTTAATTTTCATTGGTTAAACTTCTCAGGTACCCATAGTTACACTAATCTAAATGTGCCATTCTTCCCCTTATTAGGGACCGTCTGTACTAGTGTGGCACTTTTATAGTAATATAGCCACATCCACAATGAGAGGAAAGCAGGAGGCAGAGAGTTTGCATTGACTTAAAGATATCTTTCTAGTAAAAGGAATACCACTTTTGACGCATGGATAAGGCCTTAGTAGGATAACCCCTAAGCAGGTTTGATAGCATCTAGCTGATGCAATGAAAACAAGACCCACTTACTGTTTGCTTTAAAATATGAATGAAACAGCTCTAACTACTCTAAGTCTGATTTTTATAGTAAAGATTATAATTTTATAGTAAAGAATATACTTATAAAGGCAATCAGTACAGCAAGTGCGATTTCTTTTCAGGTTAATAATTCTGATTTGCAAAAATGCAAACGTATATGTAAGACTATAAAGTCGTCTTATTTTGCTAAACCAAACTGAATAGCAAAATACTGCATGACAAAGACCTTAGTAGCCAAATTCTCAATGAGCTTTGGCTAAGACATCTTAGTCGCCACTAGGTGGCACGAGTTCATTTAAATTGTCGTCTAAATTGCCAATTTTACATTAGTGGGTAAAACAGCTTGAAAATTTTTGATCTGCTAAAATTATATCCAAATAAGCAGTTTGTGAAATTTAAAAACCCCCATAATTTCCAAGACTGAATAAACACAACAGCATACATTTTCTATCTCACTGTTTGAAAGTTTTTGACGTAAGAGAAGTAACTGCCTAATTAACCAGGTCTAAAGTAAACTCTGCACGTTGCGGTTAATGGATGGTATATCTTAGAAATGTTCAGAGCAGGACTTTAATTTAGAGTCTAAAATTTGGCAGTATGATAAAATTTGTGAGTTTGAGTATTCAGGGTTAAGTACATGTAAATGGTGATCAAATCAGATTTCTAAAATTATTTTCTTAAATGATTGGTCTTTCTCTGCCCATATGCTTCAGTCTACTCTGTGTATGTTCCCCAGAAGGCAGGAAATAGGTATTTGACTGCAGAAAGCTACCAGAGAGAAGCACAGGTTTTACCAGGTGAACAGACAGCAGAGTGACCAAATTCTAGAGAATTCAGACCCCACACTCACTTCTCAGAACAAAACCAAAATACTTCTCTTGTCTAATGTGTGATAGTATGGCAATTTTTTTCAGATGGCTTTAGAACATGTACTGACGTTGTATATGTATGTGTACAAGATGACAGCACATTAAAAACGAGATGGGGGTCCTGTAAGGGTATACAGATGACAACAGCTATTGGTACTTCAGTTTAAAGGTGAACTGAAGTTATAAAAAATGAATAATTGTTATTTACCAGGATTATCAAATACAGTATATGTCAAACATAGTTTTTCACTCTGAACAGCAGCATACCTCTAGGGCTTTTTATGCCTGCTCATTTTTGTTGAAGAGCAACTGGAAATAAATAAATAAATAAACAAAAACAGAGACTCATGGGTGGAACAGGGACACACATGTTATTCTCAGCATGCAAACAAAGCTCATAACTACATGCTTCACAACTACATCAATTATTGGACAGTATGATTTTCTGGCCATGCAGCAGCATTTTCATTAGTACAGGGCTGGGTTCCCCTTGACTCCCTGACATCTTATCACCTCTCCCATTCTGCTTGGTCTTGCGACATCTTACACTTGCCTAAATGTAACTAACATCAATGCATAACAAGATTTGTGCATACAGGTTCTGTAAGAATATATTTTGTGGTTGTTATTAACAAATTGTTCCCTAAATGTGCTCAGTAATAACATTGTGTAAGCAAGCCAATTTTCTGATTAGGAATGATAGTTCAGAGTAGAAATATAATTTTGTTCTGCTACAAGTGACTGTTTTTTGAAAAACATTTTATCGCTTACATTTTATTTGCAGACATGGTGAGATCCACACTAATATTTTGGGATGTGAGAAATTCCTTAAAAATAGTCCCTCAATTTTTAAAACTTCTTTAAAACCATTGCTTTAGTTATAAAATCAAGGCCATAATTATGCAGATGATTAGGAAAGATGCAGAAAGCTTACAAAATCTTCACAATCTGATTGTTAGTAGCCATGACACACATTTAGTAACAGCAAGCCAAAAGGGGGGGAAAAAAGAGTGAAATTAGTCAAGTGTAAGTCCTTTTAACTCAGTCAAAAACCTAGAAAGACTATATAAGGCACCTTTTTGCTGCCAGCCTTTGGAAAGGTGTACGATTTGAGTCTTGAGATAATTCCACCTCCTGCCGAACTCTAGAAACCACAATGTCAAAGAGGAACAGTAAATGTGTCAGGAATATAGCTAACGGTATTTTACAGAACAGACGTAGTATACAAGAACGAAATACTCCCAACCTTTCTCTTGTGTGTGCCTGCAAGTACAGATATGATACATCAAACAAAGGTAGTATAGGAAATCTTAGTACTACATTTTCTTTCAACTATATTACTCTCAAACCATCTTGAATCTGTAGATATACCTTAAGGCAGTTTTTAAATTCAAGCGTGTTGCCCTTTCCTCAGATCTTTTACACAGTATGTTTCTCCTGCCTCTGTTACTGAACTTTAGCCACCCCAAAACATATTTAGCAATGTAAATCAGTTGATATCTTTAGTGTCTTGAAGTATGACTAATGTATCAAACAAGAATTGAAGCACACCTTGGTCTTACAACAAACGATGTGGTTATTGAAGCAAAAAGCACACAAACTGATATTAATTCCAAACAAAAATGAACAGGCTTTAGATTTTACATGTGCACTTATGTTCTGTATAAAGCTACTTTTAAAAGAAATGCAAATACGTTTTACAATAATACATTAATTTAATTAAATGTGACTAATTAGCTTTTCTAGGGGTCCCTGAGAGATCATACCTGCCTAATTAAAACTGCGATGCAGTACTTCCTGACTGAGCATTTAGGCTGATGCTGAGATTGAAATAATAATCTGAGCCACATTCTCAGCCACTTTAAACAACCTTTGAACTGACTGACAGTTAGATGTTCTGAACTTTCAAATAAATCATTTGGACATTTTTTTTCTTCCTGAAAAGATAGCTTTTCTAATGGATAGGATTGGTATTTTTCCTCGCTTTCTTTTAAAAAAAATGTTTGATTTCACATAAGAAAGGTATCTTTTGTTTTAAAACACCAAGGATAGCCATGCAGTCCCTATTCCTGCTGGAAGAACAGAAACTTTTTTGATGCTTGACAGTCTTCATAGGTGTGATACATAAAAATTCAGTTACTGCATATTGAAAAAGCTTACTGAATCCACTATTTTCTTTTACCTCACAAAATTCTCTTTCCACATTGGGAATAAATGAAACCTGCAGCACTTCTTAGCTATAGTTTTGCAACAGAGAAATTCTCTAAGAGGTTAAGTGTTCTTTTGCACATGGTGAGCATGGTTCATTATACTTTTCCAACAAGAGTAGCTCCCAGCACTTGACCAAGCAGCCACCTGTACTGCCTTGATGGTAATACTGCTTAACTCAAATGTTTGTATTAGACATACAAATGCATGCTAAGAGGAATACTTAATCAGGGACAGCAAAAGTACTAGTCTAAAGTTAGGCTGTACTCATAAGGTTTATGTCTATTATTACTATCTGATAATCTGTGGCTAAACAAATAATATCTGAAAAAGGTTAAGTGGAGAATTTGGGAAGTGGCCAGAAGTTGGCAGCTTCACTGTAATGTCAACTGATTTTAGGCTCGTATGAAAAGCTCCTCTGCAGGCTTAAATACATATTGGGATGATATGCAGGGAGAAAAACGTAATTTACAAAGTCAAAGGGGATGGAAATCACCTTAAATCTAGTTATGGAGCCTCTGGTGAAAAGCAAGAAATGTCCTAGTCCATACATACGCTGAGAGAAGTAAGGAGTAAGCCTCCATATTCTGCATGGAGAAATTATCTCCAATACAGACTTTCAGCATGAAGTCCTTCCTTTTACAGAGGAAGCATATCAGTATCACTAAAAAGGGGGATTACAGAAAAGGGGACAGTAACATTTTGTTACTCTAAGTTTGTTCTTGGAACATTAGCAAATACTACAAACAAATCCCTTCTCTGATGTTGTGAATTTTACTCCAAGCCCTTACACACCAACAGTTTGCAGTTAAATTAGCTGGACAGTCTGCCTTGCATATCATCCAGCAGATCTTTCCACAGTGGTCATACACTCTCTTAGCTTCAAAGCAACTTCAGAATTGGGCATGCTCTCCACTAAGACTCTGGAATCTCACCAGTGTATTTCAGGCATTAATATATATAAAAATAAAAAAATATTGAAAAAATGGTCTGGATGGGAACACCAGTATTAGACTGTCCCTCAGAAGAGGCCATTCCCCTCCTTTCTTCAGCTGTTAATCATGTTCTGTCCCTCTACTCTCTCTCTTTTGCTTCTTTATTCTAATCAATCTTTTCTCACAAGTCATGACCATTCCTGTTGCCTTGCTCTGGGTTATCTCCTGTTGGACAACATTCTTCAGTGCAGTGCCAAAAACTGGTGAAAGTATTCCAGCTGAGACTTTACCAGTGTTGAACAAGCTGGAAACACTCTTGATGCTTCCCTTTCTCCTATCAGCATGATGGTTGCTGGTCCTTGTTCCTGTTCTGATCCATTACAGGCATCACATCCTCTGAAAAACTGTTGCTGCTCCCCATCCTGTGTTCTACAGCTGACTATTAGAAGTGCAATATCTTGCACTAGTTTCTACTGAACTTCACCCTGTTTTTTCCAGGACATTTCTCCAATTCATCACAATTATTTTGAGTCCCAATTCAAACATTCACAATCCCAATTCACATATTTTGGCAATCCATTTTGTAAAATGCAAAAGATGCAGTACTTCAGAAATGTCAGAGACTCTTAAACTTAAATCTTAACTATGATGGTGTAAATAATGTGAAGACAGATTGCACATCCTCTACATAAGACTTTGTGATTATATTTGTTCTTTTCAGGATGCATTTTTGTTTTTGCAATCTGAATTCACTGTATTTCAGGCTCTGTGTGTAAGAAAAGCTACATGAGTAGTCTTTAGTGAGTTACTTCTTTTGCACAAAGACATTAATGTATGAGAACCTGGCAATATTAACTAAAGTCTTTGAGCTCCATAAATAGTAGTATTAATTTAAAATTTTCCACTTTCTATTTTTATGTTTATACTACAGGAAAGTAACTTAGCAGGCTTGTCTTATAAAACTCCTAAAGAAAACACAAAATTCAGATTTCAGTTTTAAGAAGTTCAGAATGTCAAACATATTGTAGCTTTAAACAGTATTTTAGGAGAATATTTGCAAAATATGTACTTAACACATCTCAATCATATCTTCAGTGCTTTTCCTTCTATCCATCATGACGAGTCTTAAATGTAACTACTACTGATCAGTCCTGAAACATTAACGGTTGTATGTAAAATGTGCAAGTGACCAAGCGTATTTAAGTCAGTTACTTGCTAGAGAAATACATGTTCAAGGGTGGAATTAATCTCACCTAACTATGGCTACCTAAAAGCAAGGCATATAGTCTTGACTAGTCACCTAGGCCCCTTCTGAGTGGAAAGACATAGGCACATATTGGTGGAAAGTCATTCCACCACTTTTAGGCTGAAGTGACACGTGAATGGATATGTGTCTCTCTCTTGCTTCAAAATGCCTCAAAAGTGAGCCTTTGATTTGCTGAATGACTGACTCTTCATTTGAGTTCATTAATGTTAGGCAAGATTAATCATACCCTGTCAGCATGATCGAGTCTTTCACCTGTAAAGCATCATGAACAACTGGGGTGGTATTACTCAGGCACTGATGAAAAGAGAAGAGGTTGGTCCATTTACTTTCATTGCACATTCCTAAACATCAGTCAACTTAGTCAGATACACGTTTTTTTTGTTACTACTTCTTTCATAAGTTAAATACCTAAAGTAAGATTTCTTGAATTTACTTTCATTTACACTTAAACTGCAAAATTTTCTATGGATAATTTAAAACCTACATAGTATTCCCACATTGAGCGTGCTTGCTCCATCACTGTAACTGCATGTATATCAGATGATATACATGTGGTCTCATGTGCTTAAACTTCACGGTAGTCCTTGTAAATGGCATAGATCCAAACCTCAGGACAACACTTAAAAAAAAAATGGTACTGATTTTGGTTGCATAATTTCCAATGATTTAAAAGGGCACCTGATTTTCAGAAAGTGGTGGTATGAGAATGGTTGTTCACGGACCCGCAGGGACCCAACAGTACTGAAATAAATGTAATTGCCTATTTGAATAAAAGTATTTTTTTCTATAATGTGGGACTGCATCAAGATAATGACCTAGATGATTAGGCTCTCCAGGGAGTGGTGAAACAACTAAATTAAACTCCCTATTTCAGATGAGACCAACTACAGCTGAATGAGATGGCGTTATGTATCACACCTCAGGTGGCTCCTCTAATCAATGGACTCTAAGAACTTAGGCAATTATAATCACAGATGGGCTTGCTCACTCTTCATGGAGTTGATGAAAGAACTTTCCCTAATTTCACTGCACAAGGAATCAAACCCTTGTGCAAAGTCTGATGTTAACTGCACACACCAAATATGAAAATAAATTGAATCTCCATTTCTGCTTCAGTCAGCAGATTCCCCAAATGTACAATGTAAACAAAGCAGTACCTCTCCTCCTAGTGTTAATACAGTCACTATAGAACATGACCATCAATGAGGCATTTTGCATATGAAAAATATTGATTTTCACATACATTATATGTATAAAAGAAGTTCACAAAATTAAATGATGAATAGCTCATACAAAACACTGATGAAAGCAATAACCATGCTAGAATATGTTAAGCTTATTCTTTTCAATTTACTGCTTATATCCCTAGAAAAACAAATTCACTGCTGCAATAATATCCAAGCATTAGGATTCCTAGAGCAGTATGTGACTGTAAGCCTTCTCAAACGAATGCTACTGCTATATTACCACCTACTCTTACCTTAGAAAGGGTTCCAGGAAGAGGAGGACGAGTGTTAAAAACAACATTATCTGTAAAAGAATCAAATGTAGAAGGATACTGAGCAAGGTGAGAAACGCACTGTAAGAACACRAAATTTTACATAGAGGACCAACTTTCTAGTTTTTAAATCGCATTACAGTGTTTCTCCTGGCCCATCTTCTTTGCTTTTGTCTCTAATGTGCAGCAGGCTCTGGTACTTGCTGCCACAGAGACAAAAGTATGTGCAGTGCCTAAATGATTTAAAAGAGTGGAAAAAGTGTGAGCATATCCTCTCACCATGGCACTCRTATCCAGTCAGAATGACAGAAGCCCTTAGAGAGAGAACACCACTTCTGGAATAGCACGAGTCAGACAAGGATCAGGCAGAAGCATCTTTTTTCCCCTGGCAGTCAGGGCAAGAGGGGGGACAAGGTCTCATCAGTATTTAACGTGACATTAAAGAAGAAACAGGCCAAAGAGCATACTGGACCTCAGGACATTCTCCTGCTGCTCCCCCTTCCCCCATGTTATCAAGGAATGCCTCTCTGACCCCCATTTTCAGCATCAGGTGCAGCCAATCCCTTGTTCTGCCTTGCTCTCCCCAACATGGGAAGTAACTTCTCATCTACCAGCAACTCACCTGCTGGGTGCACCTCTCACTGCACCCAACCTGAATGCCTATAGCAGCGCTGCTTATGTGCTGGCCTCAGCTTGGAGTAAGGACCGTAGGAGGAGTGCTGGGACGACCACCTTGTTGTGTGTTTGGGCCAGGTAACACACACTGCCACTTTGAGTGGCAAAGCACATTTTGGATCTGACATTAATTTAGAGCCAGCAATAACCGGAGTTGGTAGCCTCCCTTAAGCTACAGGATCTGTCTCCATCCTGCATGGTCTGGCAGATCTTAAATCATTTGACAAGTTGGAAATTTAACACTTAAATTTTTTCTATCCAACTTTAATCTACCATAATCTGCACCCACCTACGTGGCAAGTGGAAAAAACGCGCACATCTTTATCATCATTAGCGTGGCTATTTATACATATCAAAATAATAGGAATAACTCACCATTTTCTGAGCCAAGTTGTGGACAGGGAATGGTAAGAACCCTTAATAATCCATCTGGTTTGTATGAATAATGCTCAACTAACTACCAGAATGAGAGGGGGAAAAAAAAAAAGAGAGAAGGAGAGAAAAAGATATGAAAAGGTAAGGGAGGTATAATTAAATAATTTGTCTCTTTAAAATTGTGTGCATATGTACAATAATTGGTATATATTACAGCAAATGAACTGGGCATACAGCAGATCTTTACTGCACCTGTTCTTACCTCATCTTTACTTCTCTTTAGCAGGGGTGCATGTTTCTGAAGTAACCTTGTAGATGAATCTGGAACCTGATGCAGGAACTGGATTTGTAAGACTGAGCATTCCACGCCTGGTTCTGCTACTAACCAGCTTTGTAAGTCTGAGCAAATCACTTCTTTTTATACCCCTGAGTTCCTCCGTCTTTTCTTTTTTTTTTTTTTTTTNTTTTTTTTTTTTTTTTCAAGATGGGTATAACTACAGTGCAGGAATTGTCCTAATACGCAATGCTTTCTTTGGACCTCAAAGTCGCAATGGGATTTAAGCAGTTAATAAATGTATAGCACCAATAGTTGTGGCCATTTGTGTTCCTGGATTGTCCTTTCCATGCCATTTTATTACAGGTTTGTTACTGCTATTTTGGCTTTGGTGCATTTGGGTAGAAAGGAGGGTGTCTGTGAGTGAAAGAGTTGCAGACATATTCAAAAAACTTTTAAGATAGCATAGCTGCTTTTAAATTTCCAGTGACTCCAGGAAAGAAATATGCAGGACATTTACAGGAAAGGCTAAGAATTAATATATGCAAGTAAAGATTCATATTTTAGATTTGTGACTCACTTTACTTGTTTTAATAGAATTTTAAGCAAGAGGACATAAGAGATTTCTGCAGGGGTTTCAAGTCCCTTAGCATTTTCAATTTACGCAGTCATTTCTCCAGTATTCAGTTTTATTATCGACTATGGCATAGTCAACTATGCATTCCTTAATTGCTTAATCTTTACGAGGGTTCAGACATATTTTAGTCATAACCCTCAGCAAACTATGCTTTTTCAGCCTTGAAGGTAGAGAATTTCAAAGCTAAAGAATGCAGTATGCGTACAGCATCCTAAACCATCCCCTTTGTGCTTCCCAGAATTCTGTTTATTGATGTCATAAAGGACACTAGCAAAAGAGTATACCTAGCATAGCTATTATTGAATATGTTCACTTGCAAATGCAAATGGTCTTCCATTCTAGAGAATGTTCAGCTAACCGAATAATAATTACAGCAATTTTGAACTCGGCCAAGCTGCAACATCACACTTAAAAATGATTAAACTCTCTACACTTACATAGCTTTCTACATTAACATATATTTTCTTCATGTATGTGTCGTGGTTTAACCACATAAAGTTGGAAACATATGACAAATAACCTGCCAAAACGTGTTGCTGTTTAGCTAAACACTGGTGTCTCACAGCAAAGTAAAACAAGCTGCCTTAGTCAGTAATATGGAAACATGATGACAGATACCCAAGTGATTCAAATTTAACAGACCTGCCAGAGGGTGTCAAATCTTTTTCCATCCGGTATGGAGAGCTTTCCTGTCTTATCTCTGTCAATACGGTAATGCAGTACTTTTCCATCATTCAGCAGACACAGGGCATAGGAACCATTGCTGTCCCTTTCTCGGATACTGCAGGAATAAGAGAGATTTACAGGGTTACGCTTTACTAGGAATGAGCATCTGGATTGAAATTCTTTTTTAAATCACCCTTTCCTTTAAGCTTTTGAATTAAAAACAAAGCAAAATCAGCACTGCAACTGAAAACATTTTGTTAAGCCTTTCATTTATTTCTTAGTGTCATTTGTTTTCAGATAGAATTCCCTAAAGTTTCTTTCTCCCCACCTGCCCCAAAAGGTAACAGATGACAACAGAAAATCCACGATGTGGAGCTCTTTGCTAGGCAGCTACAGAACACTGTGCAGTGCACAAAGCCTCTCTGACCAAGGAAGCGTTTGAAGGCTTGTGCACTGCAGGCCTAGAAAGCCCATGGAAGTCTGATGCAGCATACACGAGCAGCTACACTTCAATCTCCTCTACAGCTGACCTAAAATTAAAAAAAACAGGTAAGTGCCTTCATTAAAGCAAGATTTCTCTCTTATATCTTTTATTTTGAAATAAACAGACGACAGTAAGGGCAGAAGATAAAATACTAGAAGAATATAATGTGAAATACAAATAAAGGGAAAATCTTTGTGCACTGAAACAGCTTGTTGTTTGGTTGGGAATTTTAAGTAAATCATACATTTCTGTAATCATCAATTCTTACAATTTCTGTGAAGACATTAATGCTTTGTTGCAGGTTTCACATAAAATTCACATGAAATTTCACATGGTATTGCGGTATATATCTGGTCTAAACATCACCAGGGAGAGATCACGGAATGTAATATGAAAACATTGTCTAAAATTCATAGGTAGCCAAGATGATCTCCTTCTTCCAGGAGATCTGCAAGCAACATTTGAGATGCCTGTAAAGTGTCACAGAGTTGTTTTACGTGTACTCAAGGCTAGCTCACACTGAGACCAGCGTCTTCTGGTGACTGGACCCAGAGTAGATAGGAATTTGCTATTAGCTCCATCATAGTTGGTGCAGCATTTCTGAGTTTAGAAAGTAGGCTTTTTCTTTTAGATTGAGTTGCCCATGTTCACTTGCTGCTGGCAGTGAGACAGCAATAGAGCTAGATTAAAATTTTCTGGAATAACAGGTTTTTTCCTACCAAAACCCCAGATTCAGCAACACTGAAACATTTCTTGTTCCAGCGTGCACAGAAATCTACTGGCTCTCCCTTGAATTTTTCAAAAGCCCTGAAAAGAACTATAGCAGGATATGCTCCCTGAGGTGTTGGGAAGCTTCGCTGGTGCAACACTAGCAGTTGCCATCACATATCAGAAGATTGCAGAGGCAAGCAATAAATTCGGCTCCTCAGCTGACTCACTCAAGGCTGAACTAAAACCATGTTTTGTCTGAACTACTCATGCAACTATTTTTTCAAGCGGAGTGATTCTTGTTGCCTAAAATGTGAACAGGACACTGACTAAAGGAAAAGGGGAGTAGGGTCAGGTTTTTTTCTGAAACCAAAGTAACTTGCCTAGTGTCTCTAAAGCAACTTGAAACATTGTGGTTTTTCATGACATGCAGGTATTTTCTCAGCATGCTGATTTCCTGTGCTGACTGACCAGTGGAGAGCAAAAGGTTCTGCTAAAATGAACCTTCGTCTTCCTCTGACTTGCTCTTAGCAAATAAGGCTTGGAAGAATATTTTCAGAATAGGGGGTATTGTTTCTAAAACACAAATGAATGGCATTTCATTGCATTCAGACTTCTGTTCAGAATACAGCACAAGTAAGATTATAAAAATGCAATTGATTGTTTCCCAGTAACAAATGTCCTTCATGTTTCACAGGAGGAAATGGTGGCTCCAATACAATTAGCTCTGCTGAAACTGATTCGCATTTGCAAGAGTTGTTACTATGACAAGAGGCATTGTAAACATTTCTCGAGAGCACAGGCATCAATGGGAGAAGAGAGTCCTGATTTCTAAGGACCATGGCACAGATCCAAACAGCCCTATCAATATTCAGTGCAGGATTTAGGCAGAGTTCAGGTTTATAAGGTTGTCATTGCATTTCTGAGCTCTTCCTTCCCCCAACCCAACAGCTACATAACTCTGAAGACATCTGCAGTTCACAGTCATGGCAACCTCTGTCAGACAGCTCTATCACTGCACATGCAAAAAATCTCCATTCTAACACTTATGATTGACCAGGGTCCAGAGGGAGCCTCATTCTCTTGGGGTTATGGTCCAGCTGGTTTTTTTAACTGTAGCCAGTCAACGCCAGCACAGTTTGGATCCCTACAAAACACAACAACAGGAGGTACTGCTATCTTCCAAAACATGTCTGAAGAGCAGAAGTATCAAGAGCATTGAAGGAACAGTCAAATGATGGCCTAAGTCTTAGTTTTGGCAACCAGATCCCTTACTGGTCCAAAAAGTGCTCTCACAGAACTTACCATCACAGTCCAAACCAAAAACTTTTACTGCCTCTGGTGACAAGGATTGTCACAGGCCATGCTTCACAATTTCATTTTGGTTTTATAGACTGTGATAATGGCTGTCTAGGTTAGGCTAAGCCTCCAGAACTCCAGCTAGGTACACAGTATCCAGTACCTTACAGTTACCGTAAAAAATGGAATAAAAGAAAAAGGCTGCTCAAACTGAAAGGTTATAAACTGAAACCTCTTCAAATGGAAATCAAGGTTTTCACATCTTCTTGATGGTGCTGTCTGTACTACTTGGGAACATCACATCAGATTTGGGGGCTCTCTTCATATATGGAACTTCCCTTCTATGAAAAGTAACAATGTTCAGAATGTTGAGAAAAAAATCCAAAATTCCAAATGCACTATCTGCTTTAATGTGCTCTGAAATTACACGCAATATTTATTGTTCTTCAATACAAACTGGTAACAAAAAAATCTTCATTTTAAAAAGCTATTTTTTTTTAAAAAAGCATTTTGGCAAGGAAGGAAGCCAGCAGTGAAATATCACCTGGTCTTCCATTTCATGCCACTGCAGAGAATTATAGACCTACAGAATAAAAACATGAAGATAATAAACACCTGTAAATAAACAGTGTTGTCCTTTCATCCACTGAGATTAATCAGAAACATGAACAACTTCACGGAGAGCAAATTTGAATTCATAGATATATTAAAGAAGCACCAAGGTATCTAGAATTTCTATGGCATACATTTTAAAACAGCAATTTTAGAAGGAACTGAGAAACTCAAATTGTTAGGTGATGCAATGCAAAGAAGGTTTAGTTATTTATTTTAATTTTCATGCAATCTGTGTTTGAGTATTTTTTATGTTTTTGTGAATGTAACCCAAATAGCAACCAATAACTATTTGGAGTATCATTACAGACTGTGTAAATAGCTATGCATTCTCTCCTTTGGTAAAGTCTCTATTTTTGCTTGGAAGTAAGAAGAACAATGTCCCAATTTTTTCTGCTTCCAAGAGAAAAGCCAAATGATCCCTTTCTTTCTAAAGGAAAAAACCCCTGAGGGTAAAAAAAGTAAATTGCTATTACAATATGCCTCATTGACTGTGTAGAAAAAAAGAAGTCACAGCATTCTACAGTGGAGAATAAAGAAGGAAATAAACTAGCAAAACGCTTGCTTTAGGAATGGTGTGAAATTACTCTCACTCCTGAATCCAAGGGCGTGTTACAGTTTGTTCTCAGCCTCGCTTTGCCTTCTCAGCGGTAACAGCTCCTTGATGCCAGAGATACTGACATTCCCCACTGCTGAACAAGCTCTAGCCATTCCCTGCTTGTCTGCTGTTATGACCATCTCTATTGTACTGTTATTAACAACATGGCTATTCATTATCACTTCAAATATCTGCAGCACACTGCACATGTTCCAAGTTTGAGGGCAATAAGGAATGAACTTGGTGCCATCTGTAAAAGGATCATACAAAGGAAAAAACTGATTGACTGCAGTCTTCATTTACATCATTTCTTCTCCCCTGTTTAGTTACATATTCAAAGCTGTTTCAGAAATGTCAGCACACTGCGGAATTTAGGAGCTAGCTCAGCCACACACTATTGCTATCTGCAATGGAACCTAAAACTTCATCTTCTGATAAGGCTATTGTGGTGTGTTGCACAGTGATGAAACACCTTTGCGAGAAGAATTGCATCACTGTAGTTTATTTTGCTGGCACTGCCCTGCCAGCAAAACACACTATCCTCCACCAAAGCCCTAACAAATAGCTTTGCTGTATAATTGCACCTGCAATAGGGGATATTCTCAGTACAGCTATCTCAGTCAGGGATCACACCTTTTCTTCACACCTCTGACCCACTCTGCTGCTGAAGCATACAGTGTAGAGCTAGCCTTGAGAAGCCATAGCCCTGCTGCAGTGGTCTGCAAGTGGCACCTAACTATGTACCTAACTGGAGATCAGTAAACAGCTCTCCCACAGAGCTGTGGGCATCATCCAGGCTGCTGTGGAGGGTAATACAGCATCTCCAGAAGCATGGTTCACTGTCTGTATTTTATCATTTATCTTGGAAAATTTTTATGGTCATCTAAGCCTAGCAACTGCTTGACATTTTGAAGAGGAACTTCATCATTAATTAATATCCCTGAATTAAGGTCATGTTTAGGAGGATTGTTTTCACCTTGTCTGACGTCAACAATGTCCAGTTCCATTTATGGATACAAACATAATACTGATATATTTATTTGAGGAATACTCTACAAGGTCAAACAAATCACCTAGCTCAGTATGCACTCCAGTAGTGGTAAATTCCTAGAGGAAGACAGTAAGATTAGTGTAAATATAGACTGCTACATGTATCAGAAACACAATTTTTTGGTCAGACAAAAGACAAGAAAACTCTTACAGACAACTGCACTTCAAAACTGGTTATTTTGAAATGGTGTTACTAGTGTTAACTGTTGTGACATATAAGAGACAGTTTAGTCTCTAGATGTCATGAGATGCCATAAGTAGTGCTGTGAGTCATTCTAATAGTCTAAACTAGTTTTGTACTCTTTAGTGTATCTCGTTGCATATTGAAGACATTCTTATGATACTAAAATTATTTTTTACTTTGCTTTTACACAACTGTTCACATTTTATGTAAACTACATATGGCTATGAACCCATACAAAAGGTTTATACAGACTAAACTGCTAATTATGCAATGCCTTCACTCACAATTTCCTTAATGTTAAATTTTTAAGTTTAACAGTATTTCTGAATATTGTTTATCTCCCTTCAGCTTCAGAATTTCTGGTTCTTAACACATACGCAAGATCACATATTCGTGTAACTGAAGTGGTCACTACCGATGACAAACCAAGACGTGCCAAGAGCTATCACACACTTACCAGAGTTGTTTCCTATGTGAAACTGCAGAGAAAACTAATATTTCTTATACTACTCGTCTGTCACTGTTAGCAAATTTTTAGTTTATTTTTCAACTGATCCACATATGCATGCACTCACATAGATAATATTAACAATGTTATCAATAATATTATTATATATTATTAATATAAATATTATTACAATATTAATAACCATATCAATAATATTAATAGTATTATCTATGATCATCTAGACAATAGTGATCATCATATTCTACAATTATGCCCCCTACCAGGCAAAGTCTAATGAAAAACCAGAAGGCTTGAGTGTCTCGACCAATGTGAGAAAAACAGTCCCTGAGCGGCTACATTCACAAGCACAAATTCAGTCTTCAGTCCTCAGAGGTACAGAAGATTCTGACACGCGCTGCTGCTGGGTAGGGAAAAAGTATGTGATGCCCGTGCCTGAAATGTAAACCAATGCACCTCTCTAGCACTCAACAATTTTGCTGCTACTGTTTCAGTTTGCTAACAAATGAGTGGTTTATTTCTCAACACCTGCCGAGCAAGCCCATGTTAGGCAAACCACTGCAGAAAACAGAAAACCTCTCTGAATTAGACAGTTCTTTTGTTATTTGCTATGAGCCTCTAGGTCTACTGATCTGAGAGCTAGAAGAGCTCTGGAAGGAAAAATAACCGATTTCTAATACAAATGAACAACACATTATTTCCCTTGCTGCTCTGGCTGCTGAATTATAGGGCAGATGAAGATCTCACCCTGTTTCTTTCCTGGGAGCATAAGAGTAAATGGCAGCTAAGTGGTAACTGCGCTCTAAACCTGCCAGATAKATAGGCAAGAACAATTAATGCATTGGAAAGCACCCCACAGATGAGAAGTAAACAGTGAGTAAACAGTCCCTCTTCTGCCTTAAGAAGAGGGACTCAAGCTCAACATACTATCAGTTTTTCATATTATTTAAGCTCCACTGGCACTTCTCATGGTTTAAACAGAGCCTTAAAGCTAGCATTTTCCCCTCTATGGGTTTATCTACCTGATGTGAAAGCAGCCACCTGAGTTCCAGCAGAACTATATAAGGTATGCACCCACTGACATAACCAGTCCCACAGGAGAAGGTCTGACTGCTCCCTCCACAGCTCACCAAGCATGTCACTGCAAACAGCACCAGCAATGCCTCCTAGGCCATCTCTAAGGGAAACAGGAAAATGTTGGGGAAGTATTTCTATTTAAAGCTGTAGGAATGCTTATAGAAGATTAAAAAGAGACCAGGGTCTATAACAGAGATTGAAAATGTCAAGTCTGCTAAAAAATTACACTCCCTCACTCCAAATCCCATCCCTGTTGTTAAGAAATGTTAGCTAAAGGATCCATTTCTTTGAAGAAAAATTAGCTTCCTTTTTTTTCCCCAAAGAGAAGCACTTTGACCACATAAAAACCAATGTGTGCAAGAGGTAAACTGGAAAAGCTGCAAGTTTAATACATGATCAGTATCATGACTCAGCTGATACAACATTGATTTAGTAAGATGTTAATACAAAAAGTAATATTTTTTTAGAAAAAACAGGTCATTAAAAGAAAAGGTTGCTGCTTTGTTTCAGATTACATCTCCATCTGCCCCTATGTCTAAAAAGTAGGAAAAGAAACTAGCAAAGTCACAGGGCAATGAAAAGGAGAGGTGGTATGGTAATGCTGTGCTGCTAACCTACGACAGTGACTACGTTCTTCAAACTGATGAAACTTCTCCCCTGCTATGGGAACAAACATACAGAAAAGATGAATCTGTGATAAGGGGAATCTTTGGCTCCACAAACTTTTGTAACTTTTTTGTTACAAATGTAACAAAATTTGTAACAAATTTATAACAATTTTTTGTTACGAATAGCAACAAAGGCAACCAGTAAATGACCCTCTAGATGTGATCCCAAGAAACAGGGAATACAAAGCTGAAAATGTGAAGACGCACAGCTACTTGGGTGAGAATGACCGTGAAACATAAAAAATTCAAGGACTGAGGGAAGGAAAGGGATTTCAAGAAGTGAGATGTCAGTACTCTCAAAGTATTCGTAAGTAAGACCTGATGGGAATTAACTCTACTGGAAATGAAGATTTAGAGGAGTTAACCAGTTCCTGACAATTAAGATTGAAACATGGAAACATATGAAGGTTGCATCTACTTAGCAATTAGTGTGGCACAATTAAGGCAAATTAGTAAAGTGAAAGAGTTGGTACTGAAGAAGCATATCCACCCCCCACTCACTCCTGGGGTTTTACTTTGGACTAGCTTTAAAAAAGTCAAAGATAGTTGAGTGCTGAAGGAGACTACGTAGGTAGGCGATGAAATTTCTCTCTGGAATTATACAGCTCTCAGTGATCCTTCCTTGGCCATGACCTTTAAGCTTCATTTTCTATCATTATATAAATACTTCCATTTGGGGGGCAAGGGGAGATGGAAAATGGCTCAGTGAAAACATTCATTTTTTTCAAATGAGGATTTTCCAAAAGAACAACTTTTTTGTTAGAAGATTTTGACCAGCTCTAATCCTCACGAGATGACGGCTGTTAGTCACTATCCTAAATGACACATTTGCACTCAGAAAGCAAAAGATCATGAGGTCGAGTAAACACAGACGGGGGCAGACACAAAATGGYGTTACCAAGGTAAAAGCAATTCCTTCTGTTGCTTAACTGCAAAACAAAGCACCGCCACTGCCCCCGGGAAAACTGACATTTATGGATCCCAACAGTTGTTAACATAGGCAGTTTGTTTGTATTTTTACCACTTCGGTAAGTCAGCACACTGGGTGCAGGTGGCCAGGCTTTGGCAGCGGGGCTGCAGGGGCTCTGTGAGGAGGCCGGGGCTRCCCTGGGCCGGTCGCGACTGGTTCCATCTGGCCCCAATGGACACCCCTGCAGGGCACCGCCAAGCCCCTCAGCCGCGTATGTGGCGCCTCCGCCTCCGTGACAACATCCTTAAGAAAGGGCAGAAAAATGCCTGGTAGGTGGCGGCAGAGAGGAAAAAACAAACACAAAACAGAAGCAGCAGAGCAAACACCCAGGGCAGAGGAGGAGGTGGGGAGGAGGCGCTCCAGGCGTTGGAGCAGAGAGTCCCCTGCCGACTGTGGGAGAGGCCACGGTGGAGCAGGTGTCCACACTGCAGCCCTCCATGCAGGTGGATATTTCCTGAAGGGTATTTCCTGTGGAGAGCCCACGTTGCAGCAGGGACCAGCGTGAGGAGGAAGGAGCAGCAGAGAGAAGCTGTTACAGATTGACCGCTGCCCCCGTCCCCCACCCAACCTCCCCCATGCTGCTTGGTGGGGAGTGGAGTTGGGTGTGAAGGAGTGAAGTTGAGCCTGTGAAAACTGGGGGTGTGGGGGTGTGAGGGGAAGGTGGTTTTTTATGTTTTTGTCTGTTTCTTACTGTCCAACTTAATTTTAATTGACAATAAATTAAATTACTTTTCCCGAAGTGGAGTCTGTTTTGCCTGTGAGAGTTAGTGGTACATGATCTCCCTGTCTTCATTGACCCACGAGCTTTTCCATCCTGTTCTGTTGACGAGGGGGGGTGTGACAGCGGCTTGGTGGGCCAAGGTTAACCTACAACAGTCACTTGGTACTGCTTATCAGTTATAAAACAAAGTTCAATTAATTTTTCTTGGTATTGAGTTTCTTTGATGCTCCCTTAAGAATTAAACGTAGCATTTGATTAAAAAACAATGACCCTCCCTTTTGCTATAGTTTCCCATCTTTAGTTAAGTGGAAACCTAATCTTGGAGACACTTGCTTAGTACAGGAATGATTATGTCATGTATATCATAGTGGACTGGGCTCTCTCACTGTGAATGACCCACCTTTTAGGGCAAACTGTCATTTGAGGTTCATTCAAGGGAACTGTGTAGTAACACTGGTGGCAAACAGCAATACCACAGAAAAAAGCACTCACAGAAATTTTCCATTGTTTCTTGACCCAAGGAGGATACGGTGTTCTGACTCTTCCCGAGAGATCCTCCCATGGAACCATGGCATCTTCTCATGGGCTGTAGTGGCAATCAACTTCTCCAGCTGAGGCTTTTGACTAATGATAGCTTGTTCAAGAGCATGCCCCTAGAGAGTGGTAAAAACACAGCGGGACAGTCAAACTGTCTTCTGCAATAAAAACATGACAGGTAGACTCCCAGTATTGGATTGCTTTTGGGACATCCAAAATCTGCACGTATTTGTTGTATGTGAAGAAAAGATCTGGTTGCTATAAAGATATTAAAACAGAAACTAATGTATGGTAATCTAAACATCACAAAGCTGGGATTCTTCCTTTACCTCTGAGAAACAGAAGGAAAAATAAACCAGTAAGTTAAGCCCTTAATATATTAGTATTTCAACTGAAAATTATGTCATATTTTTATACTAACGAGACATAGCTAAATATACTTAGTATCACTCTGAGATGTCATAACATACCTCCATATTACATATCCTATGGCAGTTTACTGAAATAAACTGAACATGCTTTGCATTGTTGCAGCATGTCTATGTTGAAGACATCAATGCAAATTTCCCAAAAGCAGATAGGAGAGTCCCGATTTTAGAGTGAACTATGTTAATATTTTAGGTATAACCTAGACACTTCTAAACCCATCTACAACCTATCACTTCTAAATTTGGCCCAGAATCTGAGGGCAAAACCCCCTAGTTTCACCAGTTTTCAACCTGAGTTCATCAATTTCCTTCTAGATTGGGCTCAGACTCATCAGAAAAAACTGATACCCTCAGCACTTGTAGTAAATGTAGTATAAGTTTCAGGCTTTTCCAGGTTGGGCATTGCTCCACATATTTTACAGAGCAGAACACATAGGGTTACTTGCTAGTACCAAAAGAGATTAAAAACCTAGCGTAACTCCATGAGTTCATAATGATAACTCATGGCATCCCAAGGTGAAATAATATTCCTGTTGCAACCTCCTACACTAGTGTTTCCATGTTAAAACTGGCTTCTTCACAGTCATTCTAAGGAAAAAATCCAGCCTGTCTTCCTCAGCATGGAACATTCCTGCTTGACACATGCAGTACCAAAGACATATAGGCAGTGCTCTGCAGCTAAGAAACCAAGTTCTGTTTTGGACATAATGTAAATAAGCATCACAGACACGAGACCAGCTAAGAGGGGAGGATGTAAAACAAGTCACCATGCCTGCCTGCACATCAATCCATAAAAATTCAGAATCAAAAGCTATCAAACAAACCATTTCTGTATCTTGTTCATTACATCTATTAATTTTTGGTGCATGTGGAAATCTATGACGCAAGTTAGTGCAGTGGTAGATAAGGCTATGCTAGCCCAAGACATCATAAAAGTCCTAAGTTTTGTAAAATTTCAGGAAAACTACACTTATGGCCAAGTTACTGCATGTATTGGGGGAAAAAAAAACCCCACTGTTCAAAACTCAAACGGCTATGATTCCATTATGAAAAAATACTACACAGCAGCAGCAGCAGCAGCTGGAAACAAACACTGCAATCTCTTTTTCTCCTAACTCAAAGACCACTTTATGGCAAAATCAGCCTGGGTTTACCTGCAAATTCCAAGTTTGTTTGACATACTCTCTGATGAGGTTCTCTTTTAAATCTTCAAAGGGTCCTGTTTTGGGTTCAATGCCTGGTGGTCGGTTGAAAGGTTTTCTCAGTAGACAGATAAGGCCATCCATTTCCTCTGAGTGATAGTTAATGAGTTCAGCAGGACTGGCATGCGACTTGCCTCCTGCAATAGCATATGAGCCACTCAGCTCTCTCTCAATTGTATAATGATGAACCTTCCTTCCGTGGGCCAAGGATAAGGCAAAGCCCCCCAGGTAATTCCGGCTTTGGCGGAGCAAGTACAGTCCATCACTCACTCCTCCTTGCATCAGATACTCCTCGGCTTCTTCACGTGTAATATTGCCGAAGAAGTATGGCAAATGGTTAGCAGGGTTCGCTGTGTTGGTAGCCATGTTTTTTCTTTTCCAAGTAGCAAACTTAGTATTCTATATCTGAAAAACAAAGACAGAGACATGAGTATCAGTTGAAAAAAAAGAGCATAAACCAGTAACATGGCAGTTCACATGTGGTATGTCGGTAATACATTTTTTAAAAGATTTTGGGACGAAGATCACATTTTTCTTTTTATCTTGTTAGAAGTCTTTCTACATCCCAATAGAAAGTTTTTCCCTGTTATATAGTAATATAAAAATTTCCTATAACTACACAAGTTTCCTTTAACTCTTTTCCTCTCTGCTCCTTTGCCTAGCCATATAGAGGTCCTGACATTTTCACTTGCCTGAATGCCTCTATCCATCCTTTTGTACTGGCCTTGAGGTGTTTCCCAGTAAAAGGCAATAACTAGGTATGAAAGATTCAGTGATAACAGTTTTTCATTCCAGTTTTGTTCCATTATAATTTTGCTTATAAGAGTAGCTAATGCCAATATGTGGGCTGAGTATGGACAAACGTCATGTATTAAAATAGTTAACATTCCTCTCCACAGAGATTTACCAATGGTTTTTTAATGGTAAAAAAAAAAAAAGTGATAGTGTCTTTTTGAACAGTTTTCATTTCAAACAGCTTACATTGAAATAATACGAAGGCACACTACCAACAAAAACACAGAAGAGAATCAAGTTCAGCATCTCTGAAGAACAATAGTGAATATAACATAAACGGCTTCAATTCTTTTAGTCTTAATTTAACAATAAAAATAATCTCTCATATATATTTAATATATATTTTTATATATAAGAGATTATATTATTATATATATTAATACATGATATATTTTTTAAAAATATGCACAAGGACTCTATAGAACTTTAGCTACAGGAATACTGTTCTTCTTGTGTCCTGTCTTCCCTGAGTTATCCCAGCCTCTGACCAACATTGTCAGCAGAGAAATTTATTTTCATTAAACCCCATGGCAAATTTACACTGCCTGGACAGCTACATGTTGTGCTGGAATTACTTTTGTCTCTTTCAAGTTATTGAAGAGGAGACATCAGAATGCAAAAGCTTAATTTGGTTTATTATTCATATTAATGACATTTAAATGACTATCTAATGGATACTGGGAAGAATAACCTAGCTACCTGCTGATAAAATTTAAGTGGATAGGAGGTGAATATATTGACACCAATGAGACCTGTATTCTTGCAAAAGTATTTGCAAGCTCTTTTTTGTCAGATGAAGTGGTCCACAACTGCAGTTACTTATGTAATCGCAAATTCACCAGCCGAGTCATTAATTGTTTCATGCAACATTATGAGTCTTTCATATACTTGCTCCTCCAAATGCTTCCCCAATCCAATCACTGTTTAATCAGGACTGGCCACAGACTGTTACATCTACAGTTTATGGGGCATAAGAAGGAAGGAACTCTGTTTAGGAACAGGTCAATGTCTTCTTTTGGTCTAGAAAGAAAAGAAAAATCCCACAAAGTATATTGCCTGCGCATCTGTAAAATGACTTCATCATTTGAAAAATTACTTTCAGAGAACACATGAAGTGCTGAATAAAACTAGCAGTATATGCTTATGTTTGTATTATTTGTGTGTGTTAGATTAAACTTTTCCTTAGGAAAGATCTCACAACTTCATTGCCAAAATTTTTATTTCCTTGTCTTTTCAGTTGTGACAATGTGATATTAAAATACTCTCAAGTATACAAAATAGGTGACAGCCTCTGTTATCTGTAGTGTATTATGCAGATTTTAGGCTAACTAGGCACTACAAGTATATGAAAGGCAAAACACTGTTGTTTCTTTGTATTTACAAGATCACAGCACATCTTGTATCCTTTTTTTCCAATGTATACATACTAAGCAAAATGTATATATACTGAATATGAAACCCATGAACATTAACCTACAAAATACTGTTATCTGTGTTTTATTCAGGTTACTGCAGCTCTCTTTTCTCACCTTCCATTACCTTGGCTAGAAGCGGACAAAAGGATCAGAAGTTCAGTTCCTGTTTCTATTGCTGTGCAGGATATAGCAGTAAAAACAATGTGCCCTTCACAGATGAACGAAGAGCACGATTTTAGGGAAGCCGAGCAGCAGCCTGTGGAATTAGCATTAAATAATTCAAGACGCATGTGAACGGGGTTAATAGACCTCTCGGCTTGCAGCTGGCCAAAGTGTGCAATTGAGTTATGTGAGCACAGGTGGAGAGGACTTTATGGAAGACTGTGTAAGAAAGGAGGGTCCAGAGTGCAAAGCTGCAGTTGAGGTGAGGAATGGGCATCTTAACGTAGGGCCTTTTGGCACACAGTGCTTCAGGCTGACACCTTCCCTGGCAGCTCTGCAGCAGGCAGAGCTGTGGTGTGCCTACGGCTTAGTTCAGATATGGCCCATCAGTGGACCATAGCTGATCTGCTGTCTCTTGCGCTTGGGTCAAGAAACAGTAGAGAAATACTGTGCTGCTCTAAGAGTATGTGAAAAGGAGGGGGTGGGGGGGGTGGGGAGGAACACACAAGTCTACTGAACAAGGCTCACACAGTACAGAAAACTAGACAAGACACAGTCAGGACAAAAAACATGTTGTGCAGATCTTCTGGTCTTCTCCCACCCTCCCAAAGAAGGTAGACATCAAAGCTGCGGAGCTACTGCAGCCCTACAAAACAGAGCTGTGTGCAGTATGTTATTTATTACTCTTGTGGTTTGCAACCAAATGTTAGTGGTTTAAGATCACACACTATGCTCAAGTTAATCTTTCTGGCATTTTTGTTGACAAAATTTCCCTCTACTTTCCCATTCAAATGTCTCAGTTCTGAGAACTCATGTTCTTAACCCAAATGATCTACTACTAATATATCTTTTGTTTATTAATTGCAAAAGAAAGCTGTAACTGAAGAGACAGAAGAAGGCCTCAGTAAGTCACCACCAAACATTGATTCTGCATAAAATACTATGCAAAATGACAATTTTGACTGTACCAGATGAAGACAAAGACAGCTTTCCTTAAACAGAATGCATTACTTCAGTGACATAATGCAAGCCCAGAGGATTGTAATCAATAGTACAAGGTCCAGTCAGAGGCCAGTTAATAGTGTTGTAACCCAGGGTCAGTACTGGGGCCAATACTGTTTAAGATCTTCATTAAGGAGGTGGACAATGGGGAGAGTGCACCCTCAGCAAGTTCACAGATAATATAAAATAGGGAGTAGTGGCTGAAACACCATAGGGTTGTGATGCCATTCAAAGGGACCTGGAAAGGCTGAAGTATTGGTCTGAGAGGAATTTAACGAAGTTCAACAAGGGGAAACATCCCGTGGAGCAGGCTTTCCCACTTTGGGGCGTCTGTCTTCCTGGCTGGGCGGCCATCAGGGGCAGCCCCTGACACCCCTGTAATGTTCCTGGGGAACAGCTGTGACAGCCCCTGACCTCGCTGCTTTTCAGCAGCCACAGCCTCTATGCCTTTGCATTTTGTCCAGGGCTCCTGTGGGCACACACGAAAGGCATGCAGGCTCCATCAGGACCTTTGGCTTGCTCTACCAGCTTTGGCACGGGGGAGAGCAGCAGGTCTGGGCGCTGTACAAAGGCAGCCCCTTCCACGGCTCCTCTCCCCTCTGCCCAGCTGTGCGGTGCTGCAGGGCCTGTCAGCACCTGTCCCAGGACTGTGGGTGCGACGAGAGTGCCAGGGATGTCGGAAGCAGTGAAGACCCCCAGCAAGTTCCTCCGTCTTCCCTGACCGCCTCCTGCAGGTACCCTGTGCTAAGCTGGTGGTGTCTGGGGGAGAGCACGGGGACTCGGGGGTCTTGGGTGTACCAGCTCTTCCCCCAGGGCCCCCCGACAGCTCACCAGAGCCCACCCCAGGTGTCTAGCCCGACCCGGCTTGAGCACTGGGGAGGTGTGGAAGAGATCAGTGCTTCACCTCCTGCCTACATCCCTCCCTCCCTCCCTGCAGCCCACCTCCAAGAGGGTGCAGAGACAGGGGCACATCCCAACCTGGCCCTACATCTCTCTTCCCTGCCCCAGGGCTGTGGCTGCTGCTTTCCAGCCCGCAAGGAGAGCCCTCGGGAGGCCCTTGCCTCCCGTCTCCCACAGCCTTCTGGGGCTTCCTTGGCTTTTCTACTCCTAGCACCAGACAAGCTCCAGCACTATGCACATCTCTCTCGGCAGGACATGGTGTCAGGTGCTGAGGAAGCCATGGGGGAGAGCGGCTCTGCTGTGAGGGATGGCAGAATGAGCCAGCCGCCCCAGGCAGGGCCAGTGTCAGTCTCTTCCCAAGTGTGATAGGATGAGAGGAAACGGCCTCAAGTTGTGCCAGGGGAGGTTTAGATTGGATATCAGCAAAAATTTCTTCACTGAAAGGGCTACCAAACACTGGAACAGGCTGCCCAGGGAAGTGGTTGAGTCACCATCCCTGGAGGTATTTAAAAGCCGTGTGGACATGGCGCTTAGGAACATGGTTTCATGGTGGACTTGGTAGTGTTAGGTTTACGGTTGGACTCGATCTTAAGGGTCTTTTCCAATCTAAATGTTTCTATGATTCTATGATTCTATTAATCTGAAAGTCATTACAAATATGGAGGCTTTGAATGCTCTAGTTCCTGTTTCCTTCATTCCTGCTTACTTGTTTCCCTCAGGCACCCCCATGTCATCATGTCATTCTTTTTTACTCCACTCTGCACCACAGATACTGCTGATTAGGAGATAAACATACATCATCCCACCTCTGGCAAACTGCTCCCTGAAGGCAGGCTCCAAGTCTTCCATCTCACTTTCAGGAAGGGTGGAAAAAACAGATTTGCTGCTAGATTTTCAGTAAGGAAAGCGCTTAAATCATGTTCCACCACAATTAAAACAAAAGAACAATTGCTATAATTTCTATTCTATATCARTCTTTGTGGTCCTCAACAGCAGAAGCAGCTGGGACACAGAGGGCACAGTTGCCAAACGTTAATCCTGAGACTGCAGGAGGTTTCCATTGGCATATTAGTAGGGAGGTTAGCCTGGACACAGACACATTGGATGCATGATGGATGGATGAATGATCCACACTGGCTCTTCACCAGCACTGTACAGCTAATTTGGAGAAAAGGCCAAAATAATCCCATGCAATTCTCATGCCACGAATGGTACTGCACTGCAGTACCTGTTCAAAACACCTCAGTAATGTAGCGAACAAAACTCAAACAGAAAAATACCACCACRCTCTTTATCTGTGGGAATTTATTTTCATGGAAGTATTTCATGGAAGTTCCTTTTCTCCGTACCTTTCATTTCAGACTTAGAAAAATGTTAGGACCTTCATGTCTAAAAAGGATAAAGAACTCTAGAATGAAATTAAGAGCTAATAAAATAAAAGTGGGGTGGGGGCTGGGGTGGGAGGGGAAACTCACATTCCCTGGCTACAAAAAATCCTGATGCAATGGCTACTGAAATTAAAATTCACTTTGACTTTGATGTGTTTCAGATAAGACTACTCCTCAGAGTATTGTTTAGTCTCAGATGAGTCTCAGTATTTACTATATACTCTTCAGGATGAGTTGCCCAGCCACAAGTTCTCTTTGGTGGTCTGCTTTTTGTGTAAACTGTAAYGCCAAGTTTTTCCACTGCTGACATTTCAGCATGTTTGTGAGTATTAAAATAAACATTGACAAAACATACATATTCATTAAGAAGTCACAGCACGCACACAAAACAGAAGTGATAGGTATGCACAGCAATAGGACCAACAGCCTCTGAGTAAAATCTCTCTACTATTTCTAAAAGATGTTCCAAACCACTCTCCAAAGGGGGAGCATGTATAGGCATACCAAGTTAAATTGAACTACTCATCTCAGATACAGAAAGCAGAGAAGGTGGTACATCAGGACATTCATTGGAGTTTAAATGTTGACCTGGAAATCTGACTAAATGCTCAGAAAACTAGACAGTGCTGAGCTTCATGCTGCTGTTCTGACAGTGCTGTTGTTACCAAACTATTTGACTGCAAAATAGTTCAAGTATAACTACAAAAGGTGTAGCCACACCATTGGGGTCACCTGTGGATAGAYGGCAGTAAGGTTGAAGCTGGAATCTGCCCAGTCAGAACTGAGATACAGCATCTTCCTGGAGGCTCCTCACCTGCACGCTCACCCTTCAGACTGTGGGACTGGAACAGGTCCTTGTTACTTCTTTCTGGAGCTTGAATTTTAGTGACCCTCAACTGTCTGACCTGCTAACACGTCATGGTGTTGGCCTGGACTCTCTTACTATCCACTGGCTGCAGTTCTACACACAGTTCTTCAATTTCCTTTAAAGCCCATTATGATACATTTTATTCTAGAAGGAAGTAATCTGTTATCCTGAACACTCAGTTTCAACTCTGCAAGTGAAAGGGTATTAGTTTTGACAAATTCAGTCTTTATACGTTCCTTTCTAGTAGATGAGTTATGGATATTATGTCTAGATTCAACAGTTAGCTTTGTTAGCGCAATTAGAGTTTGTGGATTTGAGTCAGAACTTCACTCTTAACTAAAATGAGGCACTCAGAAATGCCACTGTTGTACACAGGTATAGCACTGCTGAAATAAAAGACACAAATTTAACTGCCGCTAAAGATCTTTCTTTTAAGGGCTGTTTGCTTCTTATTGAGCGACCTAGTTTTCTTTTATTTTTTTTAAAGTTGTATTTAAACATGGCAAGGGAATAGAAATAAAAGATTAAAAGAAAAGGGGTTTAAATAAAATTCCCCAAAGATATTGGCTGCTGTAGAAGCCATTGAGATGAATTCTGRCTAGTTATTTAAAGACGTAGATTGGGTTCTGTCCTCCTCTTCATACTCTTTGATATAAAACCAAACTCCTTCATCCTGAAGAAGTATCAGCCCTGTTAGCAAATGTGCAAAGCACAATGAGTGACTCGGCACCATGTCAACATAGGGGTAGAGACATTGGGCAAGTGGTTCGACCATTCTTTGCTGATCAGTTACACTGTTCCACCGGAACCATTTTTTAGAAGCAGACACTGTCTAGAAGCTTGCAAAAAAGGAAAACTATTTTTCTTTTCAATCCTCTTTTCCATCTTTAACTCCAACTAATGAACAGCATGCAAAGCTCTCCTTGAAACAGCAAATTGCTGTGTGAACAAGGCCTAGTTTTCTATGAATTCATGCACTACAGCCTTCAAGCAATAAGCCAGGCTCCTCCTATTAGACTCGCACTTGCTCCATCTTCCAAAATTCTCACAAGCACCAACTCAAGTACCCTCAGCTTCCTCCTCATTCATTAATTACTGGATAGCAGGGAAACACATGCTGCAGCTATGCATTTACTGTTTGCAGGCTTAGAAAAATGGGCACATGTTGAGCTCATGCTTTCATGCAATGGAGGTACTGTGTTGGCTTGTTCTCCTCTGGGCACATTTATTTATCCCCATAAATGATTGATCAGACTGTCCATGAGACCCTCTTCTCTGAGAAATTAGGCCAAAAGTAAAAAGCTACCAGGGAGAGCCTGACAGGATGGTGACTGCATGAGCCAGTTTCTTTAGAAAACCAGGCAAAAATAGTTCAAATTTGATCTAGCACTTCACAGCAAATTCAGAATTCTCTGAAGTACAAGAAATACCACAAAAGCCAAAGTAGACTCTGGCCCCCAGCAGGACAATGGCACAGGTGGGCAGATAAAAACATTTTGAAGAAACAGTAGATACGGTGGAGTCTTGAGTGGTAAAAAGTAGGTGTCTGTGATAGGTCTGTATTTAGACTCTTGGATTCCTTATTGACACTACTACCTCTGATAGCAGCAGTCACGGGAAATACACTCCACAATCTCCAGTTTGTGAAGAGACTTCATTTCAGCACAGATAATGACTTGGCTGCAGCAACTTGCACAGCTGCAAGACCAAATAGCCTATGATATCCCAGAATTGCCCAGAATGTTTGTTCAAAAAGTCATCATTCTTTGGTAAACTTCAGTCACAACAAAACATTAAAATATATCTCCTCTTTAAGGTGCTGGATGCTCTGAACTAAGGGCATCATAAGGACTTCTTGTAATTCTGAGATGAAGACTATGGGCAATAATGCACTTCTGGCACAACAGACCCCTCTATAAGGAGACTAATGTTTTCCTGATGGAGGCTTTGACCAACACACTGAATGAAAGAGCAGTAAAAAAGGCTGCTCCAGGTGCAAGATTGGTTTCTTTGACTTTGCTTATCATACCTACAAGATGACCTCCCAAAAGACAACAACAAACAAATATAAGTACAGTCACCCCAGCTCGTAGAAGTCTATCAACATGTTCTATGTATTCTTTCCTGAGTATTATGACTTCTCACAAAAAGGCAAGGCTACAGCCCATCAGTGACCTCCTTAATGAAAATATATGTCATTATATGTCATATATAAAATTACCATATGCTACTGCTGTAAAATATCAATTAAAAGTTTGTAATTAAATTATGAAAAATATCAAGGCAACATTTTGGGAGGAATACTAGAAACTTCCACTGCCAACGCTCAATATTGGTCTACTCTAGCTGGGTAAGCACTGCATGGTTTCAGCTGCTGACCATTCTAACTCTGCTAAT
The DNA here is from genome assembly GCA_035582835.1 of Phoebastria nigripes. Lineage (NCBI taxonomy): Eukaryota > Metazoa > Chordata > Aves > Procellariiformes > Diomedeidae > Phoebastria > Phoebastria nigripes. The sequence continues at coordinate 258,966 of JAYKAV010003296.1, forward strand.
TCAACTTAAAGTTTTACCTGGAATGGGACAAATTCAGTAGTCTGAATTTATGAAAATTTGTTGCTTCTACAGAAATCCGCATTTCACAGATCAGTCAGAACAACTCTTACATCTGATTTTATTTTCTCATAATCCTATGAGTTTTCAGTCAAGATGTTCACTAAAGGTCAAGGAAGAAAAATATATTTTCTTCACTTTTTTAAAAGTATGTTTCTACGCTACACCTAATGCCTTCCTGTGATGGGTACATTTAAAAATGTTGTTCCTTTTCACCAGTTTATAGTTCCTAAAACAAAGAGGAAAAAAAATCCGCTAGTTGCAGTTTAGATGAAATGGCAGTGGCAGTGATGAGTGACTATCTCTTAATTCTTCAGAACGTAAAATGGAGAAGTTCAAAGCTCAAATAAATAAGAAGGCCTGATATAAAGAGTTTATAAAATATGGAGAAGATTTCTCAATTATCACTGAAAGAACAGCAGTGGGATCCTTATGATCTCTTAGATTTCACAAGTGGTTTATTTATAACTGTTTCAGACAACAAAGGTCTGATTTACTTCTGCAAAACAGGTTAATGGTGACAGATTTCAGGCAAAGTTTCTCCACCATGTCTAATATATGAAGAATTTTTGGTGTGTAGCAACATTAGGAAATGTTTGGACTGATGTAGTGTCCCATGGACATGCAAGGAGCCAAATATACACACAAAACATTAGATAATGGTTAAAAATTTCTTATCTATTTTGGAAGAATTTCTGAGTTTGAGATGGCTGTTATCTTTGGTTRGACTTCCAAAATCTTGCATTCCTTTTGGGAGTTTAATACCTTTCTAGGATCAGTAATAGAGTAGAAGAAAAATTATTTGGATTCACACTTCTCTCTTCCTCTAGATTGCTCCAGGGGACAAATAATGCTGAGCTTGTCAAGTCAGCACAGTTACAAATGTGAGGCTGTAAGATGGAGATTAAGTCCCCAAAGGGCTAAATGTAAGGCTTTACCCTTCAGAGGGCTGAAGGAAGTGCGGCTGGTTACTCGAGAGATGCACTTGAGCGTAACAGTAAAAGAGGGTCTGAAGTGCAACTCTCCCCATAGCCATTAAATTTGACTTTTAAGGGAGCTACAAATGCAAGCAAATATCATGGTTATCTTATATGAAAGAAAAAAATATTATGCAAATACGTAGGAAAATTAGGTACCCACTTCCCCTCAGGTAGCTTCCTCATCAGTGTTGCAGACAGTGGGTACTCCAGACATAACGCAAGAGTTTAGTATCTCACACATTTCCTGCATGCGGAACATTCTTACAAAACAGAGGAGCAAAACTCAGGAAAACTCACCTGGAAAGTGCTAGAAAGAATCTGTGCTGACCATACTGCTACCCTTAGCTTGCTTCTTTCATCTCTTGTATTTAGACAAGGATAAAGGTAGAATAATTGTTTTATTGAAAGGTTTGCATAGCAGTGAGCATAGTGTTACTGAGGTACCGATCTCCACCCTAACATAAAAAATTATTAATAGGAGTATGAATCTTTCTACAAAGACCAAACAGGAATGTGGTAGGAGACTTAGGGACAGTTGATTGATTAGTTTACTCATCCAACTATTTAAAGAGTAAAAGGACTGAAGCATGACAAAAGATCAAAAGCCATGTAGTGGTGAAACAGTGTTCCAAATAAGCTCTTTATTTGAACAGAGGTTTTTCTTCCCCTTCCCTTGTTTTTCAAAGTAGTATTCTGTGAGCAATGTATGAAAGTAAAGAAGTAAAGTTTAGAGCAAGTATCTTTTGCATGGAAAAGATGTAAGAAAGGCTCACTAGACAGCGCAGAATGATGAAAATACGCTGACTGAAACAATTGTTCTAGCACAGGGTGATATTTTAAGCACCCAACTTGTAACTTCAACATACACAGAAAAAAAATACTAATATTAGAACAATGTGAATATGCATTTTTTTCTAATATTCTTGTTTAATTAGGATTCTTGGAATCAAGATGTGTGCCTCTGTGAACAGCACTACAATTTTTCATTCTAAGATTCTTTTCTACATTTCCACCTTATCTAACACACCTCAAGGCTGAAAGAAATTAAGCATGCATGGAATTAGAAATATACATTTGATAGTGACTTCACATAGTATATTAAATATTTTGGTACTTTCAGGGTTTAGGATAATCTTAATGGTATACTCCAAACTGATGTAAATTCTGACATAATTACCATCAAGGTATAGGTATTACAAAGCCATTGTTATTGCCTCACATTTAAAGCAGATATTTACATTTTTATAGTATTTTAACAAATAAAATGGATTTAAACAATTGTTCTGTTCTCATTTCTTCACCTTTAAAATCACCTGCCAGTCTGGCTAGGCAGCTGAATGGTGATCTTAATTTGATTCATCAGATTACCTTTAAACGTCTTCTTTACCTTCCTGCATAAACATGAAGATTTAATTTCTATCCAGACCTTAGGAGAGGAATTTTTATGAGAAAATTATGCAGAAATAAAGGAAGAACACAGTAAATGTTTAAAAGTAAGTCATTAGGGAGGGAAATGAAGCAGAATACCATTTTCGCAAGTCATTCAAACAGACTAGAGTTTGATTGGGACACTAGGGTGAACTTTCTGACCTACTGAAAAAAATCTGAAATCTTACTTAATTCAACTGGTAACGTTGATGATTTTTACAACTTTTGTAGACAGTGACATCTCCAAACAATGTGCCATTCATCATACTGAAAGAGATGTGTGTAGTACTGTCTCAAAGGGAAAAGTGACATACATGGGATCACCAACATGTTTCTTCCAGTATGCTGATCTTCCTCACGGAAGTGCCCTGGCTGTGTACTGATGCCTAAGGCCGTATGTCTCAGACTCCACCTACTGCACCTCTAACCAGCTTACAGTCTACAGCAATCTTTCTATCACTCATGCTTGGGCCTCCTTCTCCATGTGTTTTCTCCAACTTCTCCATGAGAAGTTTTCCTCATGCAATCAAATGCCCATCTCTGATCTCTCCATCCTTCTACTGACAATCTAAGCATTATGCTGCACTGTTTTTTCCCCTGCACTTCAGAGTCTAAAACATGCTTTTTTTCATCTCCAAAGGCATTCCTGTTGTTCCACACACACTCCTGGGCAATGCTGACAGATACACAAAGCATATCTGTTAGTTTTTAAGCAAATTTCACTTTTACTATTTCTTCAACGTTGGTCTCTCTCCTTAGCACTTTTATCAGACATACCTGTCTTGGGTGCCAAGTTCCATATTTTACTTTGTAGCAGTTCAGTTTCAGAAGCATTTTTTTTTCTTTCAGATATTTCTGATTTCTTGCAACGTTTTTAGGATAACTACTGTGTTCCTGCTAGGGTTTTTAAACACTGAGATGTATTCTTTAACAGAACTGTAGCTTAATTAAAGTCTGTCTGGGGACAAATAGGGAATGTGGTAGCTTTGGGCCCAGAAGACTTTTTTCTGCTGGTGAGTTCACGGCCTGTATCTAATAACACCATCACCTGTGGGATTGCCCAATCTGTGGCAGGTTTTCTGTGTTCTCATGATTCTGAAAGCTAGTGGCCTTGCTAGCACCTTTCTCAGTTTAAGAGAAARCAATGTTTGCCCTTCTTCATGTAAATCCTCAGCATTTTGGTGACATTAGAACAAAAAACTGCTTGCTGAACAGGTGGTATTGGTGCTTCATCTACTCGGTTTAGGGAAAACACCATTTATCTCCCCTCTTGTATCAAAGAGTTATTTAGCCAAAGAACTGAAAAAAAAAAAAAAATCACAAACACACTTAAAATTATTATTAGCTTCAAAAAAATGTGATTTTAGAAATATTTTTCTTTGGATTTGCTTTCCAGAGTAGTTTTTATCTATACTGAAGACAGTTAGATAGATAGTTTTATCTCTACTGAAACATGCCAGAAATGCCCTCATTTATTCTAAATTGCATCTGACATTCTGATATCATCAGACTGCTCCAGGCACTCCAGCTACTGAAATATTTCCTGAGGAAATACTACTTGACCTGGCAACGCTATTACTGCCCTATTATAAGGCAAACAGATGCTTAGAAAAAGCACCACAGCGTTCATTTGTTATTCAGAGGCTTCCTAATACAAGCTTCTGTACTGAGGTCATGGAGGGGCATTGATCACTAAAAAAACCATTCTTCACTGATGCTAGGAATCCATTGTCTCTCTTCCACACCACCTTCCTTTTGGGATTCTCCTGTCTTTGGTAACCTTTTCACATGTCATAGTTTTCCTCTAAAAAGGTTTTTCTGCTTTGATCTTTTAAAAAGCTCAGAATGCTACTGGGAAAAAAAAAAAAAAGCCAGGCATTTATGGCTTAGAATTATTCTTTCCCTGGCAGTAGAAACCCTACGATTTTCACATACATTTAAGAAAAACAGAAGAAAAAAAAAAAAGGAAAAAAAGTTTTATGTTTTTTTTTTCTCTTTAGAAAAAGAAAAAAATCCACTAAAACAAAAATATCAACACTTCCTTCCACATCCTTGCCATGCTCTACTAGTCATTCCCTTGCCTCCTTTTCCAGGGAACTCTTACGCTGTCACAAATGCAACCATTGCCTCTGGCTAAAGATGTCTCTTGTCAAAGCAAGCATTTCTGCCTTAAAACAGATGGCATGGTTTGTATGGAAGCCTGCTCCCTCTTGGGCAAAGTATTTTACTGTGATTGGCACCCATTAAACCACCACACAAAAAGTGGAACCATTGGGGCTGAGCTAACATCTGAGGGAAAGCATTCAAGATACTCCAGGCAGACCCCTCTCTAATCTCCCGTTTTCCGCTGTGACAAGGTGTGAACAAACTTCTTTGGGCACAGTCAGACCTTCACCAACACCAGCTGTTAGCTCTGCAGTGACTACGGAAGAGTTTCTTTCCAATGCTGACCAAAAAAAGCCTGGGCTGGGGTGCAATTACAAAAGCCTTTCTCAGGGAGCCCAAAACTACCTCTGAATACTTCAGGAACTACTGAGCTGAGTTACATAATATATGAAGTTCCTCTCTGGTTTTGTTTCAAGTTTAGTGCCTTTCCAGAAATACAGTAAAAAGTAAAACTCCTCTACGTACCACAGAGGCTRCTACGGCTGCACAGAGCAAGCTGTGAAATGAACTTATAAAGTCAGTGAAAACATGTGAAGAGCAAAACAAAAATATTATCAGCCTACTTGCACAGAGAATCACTAAAAATAGATGAAACTGCCTACCCAACGGCCTCGATATTTTCAGGTTCAAAGATACAGTGACATTAAGTATGTCAGCATAGCCTGTTTCCAGGTGGAATATATTCTTATTTTTACAGAAGACTTTTTACAGAGACGGCTATGACAAAACTGTTATGGACAAGATAGCACAGTAAAAGCAAGACACATCAAACTACCACTAAACTTTCACAAAAAATTACTCCAAAATCTTTTTTTCAAGGTTCACTACTGTCAATTGTTTTTCACAACTCAGAAAGAAGTTGCCAGAAGAAGCAGATCTACCAGAATGTTGTACCAACAACAATATTGAACCAAAATGTTCCTGATTCTCCAGGAAGGCAAAACCTGGAATATCTGCCCAATTTCCAAACACATGCAAAAAGAGAAAACTGCAGCCCTGAGCACAGAGCTGGTGATACTATGGATTTTTATTACCATGAGTACTGAGAAAGACTGGCTTCATTCAGAAGGATCAGGCCCCAAGTGTGGATACATGCACAATCCATAACTTTGTTTTTCATTCTGTGTGGTATTTTTAGCAAAATCTCTGGTAAACAAGACATCTTTCAGAACTAAAGCATCATCAGTTCTAGAATGAAGTCATTACTATCGAACAGAAGATGGAAGAAAAGTAATACCTCCCTCTTGAAAATAAAAGATATCCCAGCAGAAATTGAACATTATTACAGCAGTCTCAAAGTTCGAAAGCCATCACAGGACTAAAACAAAATGCCACGTTTCATTCAAAATTTGGGATAAACACCACTCTGGTTTTACTAGTGGGCAGACCCGAAAGATATGTTTGCTTTTTGGTTCCAATAAGTATCTTCATTTAACTTTTTTTTAAAGAGTTGTTTAGTTGTTGCAGGCTGACATTTTCAAAGCTATTATGAGGGTATGAACTTCCCTTCTTTGTGCAGCTTTGTCTGTCTCTACTTAGTTGCCGGTCCAGAGGCTACAAATGTAGATAATGATCTCAGTTTCTCAGCCACAAATATTAGCAATCGCATATTGTTAAGTGAACAACAAACCAAGAACATTTGGATCCCATTATACTTCATTCATTTCTCTGAAATGTATTGCTTTATATCTCTAGGATCGCTAAAACCTGTTGCTGAATGGATGCCTCAATGGACTGGCCTCATTGTGAGTTAGAGTGGCAAAATTAGGCAGGTTCCTCCTTCAGGCCAAAGTTATCTGTCATCTGAAACAGTCTGCAGTATCCTGCTTTATATAAAGTAGCGAAATTATTGCAGGAACAAAAATAACTTGCTTTTCATACTCCTAGAATAGGCAAGTTTCTACAAAACTGATCAAGACTTCTCAGTGCCACTTTCTAGAGTCTATAAAAACTGTGCCATGTTACTTTATTCTTTGAAAAGCTCCTGGTAGGAGGATATAGCAAGGTTAATGTTCTGCTATGGAGGCACTGCAACTGACAACGGCTCATCTTTTGCTGGCAATTACAATCAGAAAGAGTTGACACCCACAGAGGTATGGAAGAAAGGACAAGCATTTTTATTTTATTTTTTTGAAAGGAAGATGTGATACTAGCTCACACAGCCAGACTGCCAACATTAAGGATCAGTTTCTTAAAATCTATGTAATAGTTTTCTAATTAGGAGCCAGATCAAAGGAAGGCTTCTCTTCAAAAATAGTATCCTCCAGCAACGGAGCCAGCTCTTCCTGACTAGCTTTTGTCAGGACATGTACCTCAGAAAGGCAGCCTGCATAGCAAAAAAGCTCCTCATACCAATTAGTGCATCAGTGAATCAGCGGTCCAGAAAAGACGAAGTCTGCATCCGCTCCCCATACCATTCTGTATCCTCAGAACAAGCAGCACAGCTAAAGCTTACTTCTCATTGCTACGAAGAACGGATCAAACAGTCTTTTAGTGGGCAGGAATCCCTTTTAGCCAGCAGATGACCACTTGGATTAACGGTAACCTCTCAAGTAAAACATGAGAATGTTCCAGAAAAGCTATGCAGAGAGAAGTACGAGCCTTCTCCTCCCCTCCTGCAGAGGAAGCCTATTTGCAGCACCTGGACCAGTGAAATGCTCTTGACAAGGCCCATTTATCATTCTGGGCAGAGAGAGGATGCACCTGGCCGCAGCATGTTCTGGGCCAACAGGCAATGTTTCCCTAGCTCTTGCATGACAAACTGCCAGGCTGGAAAAAAATAGCTCATAGTCAGGCTTCTTTTCTCATGTTGTGCCGTTCTCTGCACAGCATCAATGGTTACATTGCTCAATGGTCCTGTGGTAATTGTCGCTACAGATAGTTGCTACACCAGGATACCAAAAAGCTGCTTCCATTTGATGAAACTTGTCCCTTGAGAGTCAGAAGCAACTGGATTTCACACTAGCAACATCAGTCCCTCAACACACCACTGCTTCCAAGTGAACACAGCTCTGCATCCTTTGCAGGAAGCAGGCTCCAGTGGGTTTGAGTTCACTCTTCCCTTACCGGATTTTTTGCTGCACTTCTGTGCATAGGAGTACCTGCAGACCAGATCTTTGTTACATCCACTGGATGAAGACTGTCACACAGTCGTTCAGCTCACCTGAGGCAGCATGAGATTTCTTACCAACTGCACATGATAACTGAGGACAGAATAGTCACTCAAAGCCTCCCTCGATGCCCACTTCGATTCTGATGTGTCCTGCTGCGTGCATGACCAGAACCGTTCAGAGCAGCGCTCTTCCTCTTGATACTTATTTTAAATAAGTCATCATTCTCAGAAACTTGCAAGATGGTCCACTGATTCAAAAGATAGCTAATCCCATTATCTGATCTACAAAAATAATCCTTACTTAAACATTCTGCTTGCTTTACTAACTTTTGAGCAAAATACTGTGCAATTCATATGTATTCTTTGAAATGCAGCAGTAAAATCTAACACTTTATGTCAAAGATGACTACATTAATGCTGCTTCCTTTACTTACAGTCCTCATATTTCAGATATTGGAGATTTTCACCTTGCCAAAATCTTAGTTTTTTGCTAGCTTTTTGCATAGAGTGAACCTGTTTCCTTGATTCGAGTTATCAAATTTGGGCTGAGTTTCCCAGAGTAGGAACTTATCCATAAACAACTGGTTAGTACACTTACTAGCTTCCTCTTCTATGTTCTCTCCAAACAAAATGACGAAAAGGATTTTTCAGTTGAAGTTTTCCTGTAACGTATTTTAAAAGAGTTTGGGGCGGGCGGGAATTGTCTTTATAGCAGGTATCTAACGTCAGTTTTCCAATCTAGATCAAGAAATCAACTTTTCAGGCAACGCTACAAAAAATCAAGAAAACTAGTTTCTAAAAACCATTAAGACATTGTTTTAAACTGACCTTAATTCCTCTGAAATTTGTAAAGCCAATTTTTAAATCAGCACTAGAATTTTTAAAAGCAGAACTACACACTCAGTGGTCAGCAGTGGCACACATTTGAACATTTTAGCTCTAGCATCCCACAGATGCTCTCAGTTACACTGGCTTTAGCTAAGAGACAGTACACTGGCTTCTACATGTTCTAGAGGCTGTGGTCTCAAGTCTTGTGTTTTTTCCTTTTCTTTTCTCACTTACTTCATTATTTTATCCAAACAGGGAAAAAAAAATAAGAGAAAGACTATCCAAGAGGGTAGGGGTAGGTTGTGGCTAATGTATTTGATGATGCCCTCTGGTCCTTTTACTCATTTTACTGAATCTGTTGCTTAAGATAAGGATTTTTAAGTATTAAAAAAAAAAAAAAAAAGGCTCTGTTTTTTTTTATTTTATGATGTTAAAATATTTAGGCAATTGTATGCCCATTTCCTTGGTACATATTCTACTCTAGCACTTCCTGCCTGTGTTTTCTCTAGCTACCTCTAACCACAATTGTGATTCCTGCCAATTTCAACTCCATCCCCAGCCTAGGAGTTCCCTCATGGATTTACATGGCTGGATTTACATACTAGGGTGCCACCAGTCCTGCTTCTTTACAAAAGCTTTTAGCACCTCACATCTTACCTCTACTGAGCGTCAGTGCTGAAAGATTCCTTGCGTTGCCTCCTTGCATTTTGAAAGGATGAGAAGTTGTTGGACATATTGTTGGACATATTGTCCATTCAGGACACCTGGCATCCCATATCTGTTCTGAAGAACACTGTCCCAAAGCAAATTAGGACAAAGCTGGAGAAATTACAGGGTAGTCCGAGCTGGTCAAACTAATACATTCCAACATCAGCTAGTTACAAACTGAGTCATTGTGAAACCGCACAAACTATCTGTATCACACTCCTGTACACTGGTTATTTAGGTTCTAATACTTGTTAATTTTTTATTAGTTGCTCTGTTACCTGGTACAAAGGGAAGGCTCGCGGCATTTTGCATATACTGAAGTCTCCTTAGAACACTAGGATCCCTGTGAGTTCAAAAATATTTTTCCCCTTTCTTTCATTTTTACAACCACCACGTTTAAAGAAGTGGCCATTTAGTCATTGCATGTACAGGGACAGGAAGTTATGACTTAATTTTAACTTTGGAATGTAAAGACAAACTACAAAATTTTATTTTATTTCTTTGAGGCAGGTGATTTTGTGTCAAACATTATGAATATTCATCAATTATCCTTTCCTACAGCAAACCCTGGAATCGTTTCTTTTGGTGTAGGAGCATACAGGCTCCTTCACACTTCTTCCACTTGCAATGCTGATGTTTCCCCATCACCGCGGCAAGCAATACGAAGTCAGTGGCAAAAGGTTTTCTTCTACTTAATTGTATGCCTCCACATTACCCTGTGTCATGAAATTAAAAGCCAGACAACACCAACTACATAACCTTGCTGCTGAAACCTTAAATTAACGGAGGAAAATGCGAATACTAACCAACAACTTTGTGATCAAATTATTTTTACTATGCTCAAAATAAATACTAATAATTGTGTATTGTACTGTCCTCTACTGCATAAAAGAATAGGGAATGATCCTGCAAAGCCCAGGGCTTCTTTTTCTCACAAGAGTGATCAAAGGGCTTAAATTAAACTGCAGAAATTAATAATGTTTCTCTGTAAAAGTGGTGCAAATATTAGGAATGTTTCTCTGTAAAAGTGCTTCTAGAAATGCCAGCTGAGACTTAAAGTGAGCTACCATCACCTCCTCCCCCAAGATTTTCTTCTTTTGTCAAATGCAGGCAAAACTACTGTTAAATTGGATTACAACCGTTTCCCTGTAATAAAATGCTATTTTTTTTCCTAAACTGGAAATTAAGAAGCTGATCCTGCAAATCCTTGCAAGGTGAGAAGTTTTCATTCTTATGACTGAACCTTACTACTCACGCTCACAAATGCCTGCAAGACCTTCTTCAGCTTTTAAACAGGCACCTTGAACGGTTCAAGTACTCTTGCCCCAGTGGAGTAACTCACTTAAGCACGTGTTTACCTTTAAGTAAAAAAGAAGTAACTTTAAATAGCTCATTGGAACGATCTTTCTGTAACTATTACTCACATTCGAAGATAACTGTTGTATTCCTTGTAATTATGATATAAGAACAGACAAGTTCCCCTTTTCAGCTGTGTTATTCTGGAACTAAACACATGCAACTGAAAGCAAATTCTGGCACAGCCTGTCTGATGTGCACACAACAGATCTTGAGGCACTGATCCAAAAGTCTATAAAGCTGGAAAAACGATGACACTACCTAGTACCTTGAGTGGATTCAGATGCAAATACAATTTCTTACAGTCACGATATTCAAACCGGCAATGGCAACAGACTCATTGCTTTCTGCTAAATACTGCATATTGGGAAACCGTTAGGAAGGAAAAAAGAAGTGTAACTTGCAAAAAATAATTATGATTGTGAGACCACGACCTCTGAACACAACATACATTTCAGAAGTGACTTCTCCCACTTGCAATGCCTCTGGCATAACAGATCCAAAAGAAAGGATGGGAGACTAAGGAAATGCCCCTACCTCATTTTTTTTTTGGTCATTAGTATCTTCAAAGGTGCTTAAATACAGCTTATAATTTTACCATAAGTCTTCTAAACTATTATTTTGTGCTCAACGTAACCCTCTAGCTGGGTTTATTCTAGAAATAAATTTCAGTTTTTGTCTTCCTGTGACTTCAGATCAAATTCTGCTCTTGGATCAGAATCACAACAACATGCAAAGGGGAGACCTGCACAGTTCACCTTTGCTTTGACAGAGTGTTAATATTTTTTAACAGAAGCAAAACCAGAACACCTCACCCATATTTCTCTTYGGATTTTGCAGTTATTTCAAGTGAATGTGAAAACCGAAGCAATTACTTACTTTTATCTATTTTAGCCATTTTTTAGCATCCTAACTGATTCCAAACCCTTTAGTTCAAACTATTTTGTCTTCACCACACTATAGTCTTTCTCCCCCGCAGGATAACTGTCAGAATATAAAGAACATTCAAACTTCCTTATTTGTCCGTTTATTGCGCAATGCTGAACAGAGGGATGAAAAAAAAAAAAAAAGAAGTCACAGTTCCTCTAAGTGGACTGCCTTGATGTACTCTACGCTGCTACAGTTTATGGCCTCCAAGCCTGTAAAAATACACAGCTTTGCATGCTGATACTAGCTCTGTACCGGATGGCTGTGCCCATGGATTAGGCTGCAGATTCAACCCAAGGGCTCAGAAGATCTAAGCTTCTGTGGATAAAAAGAGCACGAAAGAAGCCTAACAGAAAAGAACATTAAGAAGAAAAAAATTAATTCCCTTAAAAGGAATAATTTTGTTTTAAAATGGAAGTACTTTACAAYATATCATGAAATTTGGCCAGACTGGGACCTTCTATTGCCACTCTTCTACTTGAGTCAGTGGCACCTAACAAAAGTATTGCTCATCTTTGTCCAAAATAACATCACTTCAAACTAATCTGGCCAACTACAACACAAAGTTTATGCAGTACAGTGCTAAATAAGAAAACTGAATAAYGCTGGCAAAACACATGAAATGAAGAGCAAGGACTCTGGCATCAGGCTTTCTTTCAGCACTTCTAGCAATACACTACAGTTTTTTCTTGGAAACAAAATAGGGAAGTTCGATAAGAAAGAAACACATTTTTAAAGACATTTTGTCAGGCATCAAATCTTTGACACATTATGCACCATTCAGACAGAAGCCTGCTTTGCTTTGTTTAAAACCTACCACCACAATACCGTATCAAGATATAATTAAATCTATTTTTTTTTTTTTTAATTTAAGTTCCAGATTTAAGTTCCTCAAACGGTGGGCTAGTGGTGTTTGTTTTCAGAAACACTGTAATACAGGAAGGTTTCACGCTTGCTTTCAAGCCGGTGCGTTTCTAGCCGACACGAGTGCCGCCGGTTAGCTACCGCTCCTCACGACGCTCCCGCTTCCCGGTGCCGCTTCGCCCTTCCCTCCGGGCAACCGCCGGGCGCCCCGGGTTGCCAGTCACCCAGCGGGGCCGGCCGGCTCCTGTTTCTGCCTGTCACCCCGCACTCCCCAACACCCGCGGACCCCTCCGGAGCCGGCAGCAGCGCCGTCCGCCCCACCCGGCCCCGCCGCCGCCGCCCGGCGCAGCGCCCGCGGAGAAGGGGCGGTGGCGGCGGGCAAGCCGCCGGCGGGCCCCGATGCTGGCGGCCCAGCGCCGCTACTCACCGCTCCCCGCGGGTCGTGCGGCCCCGCGCCGCCTCCTCCTCCCGCCGCCCGGCGGCTCCTGCCGCTGCTGCAGGGAGACAGCCGGCAGGGAGGCAGCCCTCGGGTCGGAACGGCCGGGAGCGGGGCTGGACCCGCGCTTAGCGCCGCGGGTGCCGCCGCTTCCTCGTTTTCTCTCGCAGCCGCGGCCACTTCCTCAACGGGGTGTTGGCGTGCACTCCCTCCTCCTCAGCGGGCGCAGCCGCCGTGCCCCCGGTCCCCTCTTTCGGGCGGCAGCCCCGGCGGGAGGGCGCCCGGCCCCGGCGGCACGGCACGGCGCCGCACGGCGCCGCACGGCGCTGACCGATGCAGCCTCCCGGCCCCTCCGGCGTTGCTTCTCCCGGGGACGAGGAAGACCCCGCGGCATGGGGCTGCCCGGGACACTGTGATGTGGGTCGCCTTGGTGCTGCATGATGTGGCTGTCCTTGGGACCCCATGATGTGGGTCTCCTTGGTACCCTGCAATTTGGGTCCCCATGGCAGCGGTGTCTCCTTGTAGGCAGCTGGCTTTGTAAGATGGACGGGCTGCTGCTCAGCACCACGCTTAGGACAGAGGATCAAAGTGTATCAAATGTGGGTTTCTCTTAGGGAGAAAAGGAGTATGCACACTTTTGGTGAATATTGAAGTTCTGTGTCTTTTGGTACTTGTGCATACTCTGGTGAGAAAATGACTCTTGAAGGGTTTCCTTTTGGACCAACACAGGGGCCTACCATAGCACAAGATCTCCCCTTCCTGTTATATTTCACTCAACCCCCCCCCCATATTTCAATCACAAATAGTTTTGTAGCAACTCCAGGTGTGGAGGAGACTCCAGCGTGCCCAGACACTGAGCTGAAGGAAAAGTCCCTCTTCAAGGCCTCCTCAGCACCCTGCGTGACAGGGAATTCCCACTGCAGACGACCCCACACAGCCAAAAGGTGGCAACTGTCCTTTGCCAGGGACTGTCCAGGGACGAACTGCTCCTTCTGTGGGTCATACAGGGCTGATGAGTGGCACGACAGGCCTCCGCTGAGGCCCGAGTGGGCAGGGCTCCTTCAGCTGTGACCGTGCTGCATGACACGGCATCATGTCCCGTGATGGGCAGTGCTAGTGGGAGGTAAAGTCTGCTTCCTTCTTCCCCATAATAAATCAGTGTTAACACTAATGTGGGATACAGGCATTATTTTCAGTGGTGAAACACTGGCTCTCTTTCTTCATTGCAAAATCGACCATATACCCCTTACAGTTAATAGAGCCGCCAAAGTACGAAACTCTCATATTTCCTACCAGTTAAAAAAAGGTCTCTGGTTTTGGTCCATTTCAGTGAGACTTTTGGTATCTGCTGTAGTGGCTATGTGTTTCTAATTGGCACTGCCTACGTGTTAGAAAAAAGAGAATAACTTAGAAAACCTAATTCTTGGATGTGTTTTGATGGCACAGTTCTTTCCCTATCAACACCCAAGTGTGAACAGAGCATAATCTGCAGGAAATAGCTTTTGGAAAATCATTATTTGGACTATGAACTCTTTTTTAAGGAGAAGTCTCATCTTAAATTGGTGAAAAAATCATCAATACTGCGTGGCTTTGAATTATGCATAAGCAATTGTACTGGACCTGGCTGGGATGGAATTAACTTTCTTCATAGCAGCCAATATGGTGCTGTATCTTGGATTTTGGCTAAAACAATACTGATAACAGACTAATAATTTGGCTATTCCTTGGACACTGCTTGCACAACATTAAGGCTTTCTCCGTTTCCCACTCTGCCCCTGTCCCCTGCATGTAAGCTAGAGGCGGACAAGAATTTGGGAAGGAACAGAGCTGGGACAGCTGCCCCCAACTGACCAAAGGGATATCCCATACTATACTCAGCAGGCAAAACTGGGGGTAGATGAAGAAGGGTGGAGGAGTGGGGGTGCCTTCCAAGGTGGCCACTGCCCAGAGACTTGCTGGGCATCACTGTGCTTGTGGGAGGTGGTGAGTGACCATCTATGCATCACTTGGGGTTTGTTTTTTGTTTTTCCTTCACCTATTAAACTGTCTTTATCTTGACACATGACTTTTCTTGCTTTTGATCTTCCTACTCTGTCCGCAGTCCTGCTGGGCAGGGGGAATTAAGCAATTGGCTGTGTGGGTGCTTGGCTGCTGGCCTGGGTCAGCCCGTAACAGCAGTAGAGGGGAAATCCACTAAGGGAAGTAAATACTTTTTGATGCTGTCCACAGTTTACTTTTTCTTCCATTTCATGCRAGATTTAATACAAATAATTGTGTTAATGGGGTTCTGCTATACTGATTTTTGGTAAGGGACTCACAACACAAGTGGAATATATTATTTAATGTGTCACATGTAATGTTACATATTATCATATCTTAACACATATGTTTATCATTCTGAAGCTTTTCTGTGATGTGTGGCTGACTCTATAGGAGGCCAGTAATCAGTAAAGTAAGATAATTCCTCTTTCTGTCTCGCAAAATTTGATCAAAGTATATCTGGGGTTTCTGGAAAGATTCAGTAAATTTGTGGAATCTCCTGCCCAATATGAACACATACAGTAGAAACCAATAGATTGTCCATAACCTCCCACTAGTTGTGCTGTATAATAACTACAATAATTAACTTTGTAATCCTCCGTACTTTTTGGGAACATCTGAGGGAGTTTCAATGCTTTCGTTATTGCAATACGATTTGAAAGACCTCTGCTTTCAGGTGGTATGAGAGTTTGCTTAAGGCCAGGATACATCTATTGTGGTGGGAGGCTTTACAACTACATGACCACGTGCCATGCCAATCAATGCTGGTAGAAGAGGAGAGAGATGGAGCCTGGGTGAAATGCCGTGTCTCTTTCTGGTAAAACTTCAACCCTGAAGTTGGAATTAACTTTTACTGTAGACAAAGTCCAGATTTCTCCTGATATAAAAAACCTGAATAATTTCTCATATCCTATGGCAGTCACATGGCACTATTACAGTCATCAGCTGCTCTGGTGGTTCCACATGTTTTCTGCCAGTGTTTTCTGCATAGTGAAAGCAATTTGGATGACCCCTTGAACTCACAGGACATAACAGGTGGAAACAGAGAGGTATTGCTGTTGGTAATGATGAAATTTACACCACTGGTCTGTTTCAAATCTATTTTTTATCCTATGAATCATGATAGAGTTGATTAAATGATTTAAAAGAATATTCCCAAATCTAATTTCTTTACTACACTGACTCTAGGATCAATATAGTTTATAAAAAGTAATTATGTAACCGAGCCTCTCCAAACTTCAGAAATTTGGAGTTATGAAGTGTCTATTCTGTTGCCTTGCCACTATCTGTCTTCATTGTTACAGGGAATAGATGGTTAACAGAAAATACAAGTAGGTATGTCAAAATAGACCTTTCTTCAGCTAAGCTACCATACTGAAGCATTATTATTTATTTCATTCTCCAGAGGGAATTTTTAGGTTGGTTTGTGGCTTACAGGTGTAGTGGAATTTGCAGATGTACTTTTGCAGACTGTCCT
Organism: Phoebastria nigripes; assembly: GCA_035582835.1. Lineage (NCBI taxonomy): Eukaryota > Metazoa > Chordata > Aves > Procellariiformes > Diomedeidae > Phoebastria > Phoebastria nigripes. The sequence continues at coordinate 275,345 of JAYKAV010003296.1, forward strand.
GGTTCCGGCTGGGACAGAGTTAACTTTCTTCCCAGTCGCTGGGGAGGGTGTGCTGTGTTTTGGGTTTGGTATAATAGGAGCATTGATGGCCCATTGATGTTTTGGGTGCTGCTGGGTGGTGCTTGCACAGGGCACTTTTTGGCCTCCCATGCCCTGCCAGGTGCATGGGAAGCTGGCGGGGGGAGCATAGCCGGGGTGGTTGACCCAGCTGGCCAGTGGGGTATTCCATACCATGTGACATCATGCTCAGTATAAAAACTAAGGGTGTGTGGGGGGCTCTGGGTCCCGGCACAGGCTCTTGCGAATCAGGCAACGTGTCGGTTCAGCGGGTGGTGAGCAGTTGCATTGTGCATCGCCTATTTTGTATATTCTATTGTTGTTGTTGTTATCACTGTTATTATTACTGTTCTGCTCTGTTTTATTTAATTATTAAACTGTTTTTATCTCAACCCGCGAGTTTTCCTACTCGTGCCCTCCTGATTCTCTCCCCCATCCCACCGGAGTGGGGGGGTGAGCGAGTGGCTGCGTGGTGTTTAGGTGCTGCCAGGGTTAAACCACGACAATATCTCATACATTGTAAATACCAGCTATTTGTGTTTCCATAAAGATTTCACTTACTTATAACTGAATTTAAGTGGAAAACAGTAGTGGCAATCTCTGGGGAAAACTGAGTACAATTACATAGAAGTAAACTGGGGGAGATGTGCAGCAAATTAATTGACCTGCCTGCTCATTGTGAGAATCTATAAATTATGATTATTTTAGTTATATACTAATTTACTGCTTTGACTAGAAATGTCAGTACCAATATTCTTTGCTGTATGAAGATGACAGTAACACTTAGAAAATTCAGGGCCATCAAGGTATTTTGTTTATCAACTCACACTAAATGTAATGATATCTGCGTTATTTTATGTGCTTGTAACTATAACAATTTAAATACCATAATTTTACATGCAATAGCCACATTTCTCACCTTTCCCCTCTATTTTTACCTTAAAACAAAAAATGCATCACACTCATTATCTATGTCTGTTATAAAACTGTTGATAGTTTTGCTCACTAGTGATTAAGAGTAGTCTCAGGATGTATTCATTACACGTAAAAGATCACGATGTGAGGAGGTATGATATCTACATTTTTAAATTTATGTGGGACAATGCAGGCTAAGATTGTAGATTAGCTGAGAAAAGATGTTTTCTGAACTTATGTGACTTTACAAAATATGTAGTTACGTTAAAGTGAAGATGTAGGCTTGGGCCAGTCTGGTCTTTATGACTTCATATACCACACGACCATGGTTAGTTATCAATTCTAGCTTTTGTTTCTATAGCAGTGATGTATCTGTTTAAACCAGTATTAAAGAATGGTGCATTGTTTGAGAACAATGGCTGAAAGAAACAAAAGCATATACAATAGCAAGTTATGATAGGACAAGAACCAGGGCTTTTTTAAAGTAAATTGTTCTTTAAAATAATTGCCTGATTATAGCACAAAAAATAACCAAGTCAGTGGGTAACAAGGAGCTGATAATCACATTTTTAAGAAGTCTTGAGCAAAACCTTTAAGAAGAATTTATTAGCAAAAGAATGGGTAAGCTCTGCTTTGGATGAGAACCAGCATAAAGGGGAAAAAAAAAAAAAAGAAACTACATAACCACCTTTTAACTGTGAGAAGATTGAGTAACTATGGGGGAAGATTCTGTTTCAGCACCATTCCCAGAAGCATTTCAGTCTGTAAAATGCTGGATCTGTAGCCTTCCGAGAGCCATCTTGGACTGTCTCAATCAGCAAACAAGAACAGTGTTGGAAGCCAGTAAGTCAGAGCTGAGGATCGCGTTGGCATAAAGTCATACCATCTACGGAAGCCTTTTTTTTCATCATTGTTTGTGTACTGACATGCTAGCGCATGGAAAGCACATTTTCTTGGTCCTGTTCCATTTGGGATTCCCTCTGGTTGGGGGATCAGTTAATGGATGGGGTAATCCACCTTTCCACCTCTTGTATACTGTGATGATTAATGCCTAGATAGGCATTCCTGTGCCACCATCCTAGGAATATAAGAGCAGAGCACTACTGGATGGAAACATACTGTTAAGGGGGACTGCATTGGGTGAGACATGGAGTATTGTTAACTGTCATGCCTCCTGGTCGTATGAATTCGTATTTAAGCGTCTAAAACTTCATTCTAAGACTATTGTATATTCGTGTGGATAATAAAAGCAGCCACACTTATGCTGAACCTAGGACGCCAGTGAATAGAGACAAATGCACAAAAACTACAGATTCTTAAGAGTATGTAGAAATGGAAATAGAATGAAATGTTCCCAGTGTAAGCCCACTAGTGGCACACAAAACTCCTAATTTTTTTATTTTCAACTGAAACATGGTTGGACTTATTATAACCTGTAAATAGTATAAAGTACTTAACTAGTATTATATATGTATTTATATCCATACTTACAAATAGTGTGAAGCTAATTCAGTATAAGCCAAGCTTATGGGAATTTTCCACAGTATTTCTCCCAAATTCCATGCTCCAGAGAGACTTTTATTAGTTGGGTGTCTCATGTCATGTCTTTGTTAATGAGCCTTTCTCTAATCTCAAGGATTGGGGAGCAGATATGAGGGGGAGAGAGAGAGACTGCAAGAATCAGCTTGGATCCAGCTGTGGTTTTACTCTGTAACATTTGTCAGCTGTTTCCTACACAGCCAGTCGCTATCTTTGCACTGTGGTCTAGGACCTTGTATTTTCTTAGATGCAGTGCTGGCACAGTCTGCACYTATGCATTTATGCTTAATCTACTAAACCCTCCTAGAAACTGTATTAGCTGTCATCCATAGAGCCCAGAGCTAATAATCTAAGATGGACCCACACTGCTTCCTGAGGAAGCAGAAAGAGTGTTCCCAATAGCAAGAAGTACTCCTCTTTGTGAGAACCCAGTCTGTCTCTTCATGAAGCCAGTTTATAATTGTCACAGATTCTGACTGATGCACAAAAAGCAGAGGTACTCTTTCTGGATTCATGCTAGCCCTGGAAGAGGTATGATGCATTTCCACATCACTGAACCTGAACTAATGAGTCCTGTCAGATCTGAGCTGACCTTGCATCCCAGTCATAGATATTCTTCCAACGAAACAGCATGGGCACCTCTAACTCAGGATTCACTGTAAATGAATCGGGCTATAAAATTTTATAAAATATTTTTTATAATGCAAAATATTAACCATCTGTTCTCATAACCTACTTGCCTGGCTTTACAGTTGGAATAAACACTTCCTTAATATCAGAGTCCTCATGTATAATTCAGTTTTAGTTTGTTTGCTGCTGTAAGGTAGCTGGGGCCTTCATGCTGAAGCAATATACCTGAGATGTTGTAATCCAAGGAATATCTTAAAGTTGCACAAGTAGCACTTTTCAGTTTTCCATCATATTTTGTTTTCTGAGACTTGATTTAGCACTGACTTAACTTTTCCACAGAATGTCTCTGAACAAAAACTACACTAAAGTTAAAAAAAAAAAATCTGAACTGTTCTGAATGCTTTGAACACCACTGTCTTTTCCGTGGTAGAATTGATTTGGGAATCCCTCCCTCACTGGGTTGCAAGAGTGTTAACATGCCTTCCAGTCTATAGGAGGAGGAGAAGTATGGCTGTTCAAATGAATATGCCATTTATACTGGTACTCATTTCCTAATTTTGGACATACAATAGGATTTTGCCAGAAAGAAACTGTCCTAACAGCTATAAAAATGAATGTCATCAAGAAGACAGATTTTCTGCCAAAAAGCAGAAGGATTTCACAATCAGAGGTTACTAACCCTGACATTTTAGGCTGGTTTTCTTCTTTTTCTTTAATACGTACTATAAGAAAGATACAAAATAAACCCAAAATTTGGTAGGGTCTAATAACATGTTTTTCTCTGTATGTGTACATGTATACACAAGCATGCATATTTTAAATGTCTTTAAAACAATCTTTAATGGTCTATCTTGAACTAAATCAGTTTGAACTCAAACATGCCTTTAAAAACACACTTGCCTTTAGAATTATGCAAAGCCATGAGAAAGAATTAAAGCAGCATGATAACAGTTTTTTTTTCCTCTATGACACTACAGATAAGGTCTGGCTAGTCTGTGCAAGAATGGAAGCAGCATATGGCCATAGAAAACCTTTAGAGCTCTAGGGGACAACCCAGGAGCAACACCCCCGTTAAGTTAAAAATGAGGCTCCAAAAGGCAAAACAATTAAAAAATGTTTAGAATGAATCATGAATAGGGCACAGCTGAAAGATCTCTTTTATCTTCCCTTCAGAATGTGAACATGGGAAAAATTACCTCAACCAAGTTTCTGTCAAAGGCGAGACAAGTGCACATATAAAAACATTTGTAACTTCTTGAGAACTGAAACTGCCAGGGATCTCATAGCTTTAAAACAGAAAGCAGAAGTTATCTTGATTTTAATCTTATTTACATTGATTTTATACAACAATGACTTCTCTATGTCTAGTAGACGTCTTGATTAATGCTGTCAAAATTATCCTTTATGCCTATAATATATGTTGTTTCTAGCCATTTTCATAGTGAAACAAAACTCTTAAGAAGCTGCACTGAGAAGCTGAATGAATGAGCTTTATATGAAAAAGGAACATTTATCTAGAATATTTTTAAAATGTAGACATGATGGTTGAGTCAAAAAGAAACAACAATAGTTAAAAAGTAGCACTGAGGGGTCTTAGTCAGACACTGTACTGCAGGCAGCCCTCATTGCGGGTGGAAGTAGAAGCACTAAAGTATGTCCAGCAACCTTAACCACACATGAATAATGTCCTTTCCAACGTGTCACGACCAGAGCACTTCTAATAGCATGTGAGTGGTAAAGAAATAAGGCATGCTATATGCTAATTATCAAAAGCTTGTTCTTTTGTTGATAGTCTCTTTTCTTTTTTTTTAAATTTCTGAATGTGTGCTGCAGCAGGCATAAAAGATTAAAATCAAACAGTTTGAAATTTGGAGTTGTTTAAAAGGACCAGGTTTCTTCAGCCTCTCCTGTGTAGCAAGATGGGGTGTTTTTGATGGGGTGTTGAGCAAAAAACACTCTTCTGTATTTAGCATTTTTCAAGCGCAAATCTTGATGGACCCTGTGTGAATGCTATACTTACTATCTTCATGTTATAAAGGGGGAAACCAAACTTTGAGACTGGAGACAGCTACGTAACAGAAAAAGTTTGAAGGCAGATGCATTCAAAAGGCTTCCAGTGGCTCCAGATGATACCCAAATAATACTCAGATCTGGGCTGGGGTGTTGGAGTCTCACTGAATCACCTGGAGAGATGATGCTTGGTCCCTAGTCCCTAGTCTGATTCATCTCTTACAAGTCATACAGCAGTGTAGAGCCCAGGTTGCCAAAGCAAAGTCTGTATCTGACCTCTAAATGATGTGGTTGCAAGGGTGGAAGACATGGACCACGGAAACCAGAAATCCCACCAGGTTTTTATAAAAACACTATAAACAGATACCGTCACCCTAGATTGTATTCAATTATTCTTCCATCTTGCAGTTTTTCAAAGAAATTAAAGGCAGTTCCATGGTGGTTGCTCTTTTTATCAATCTCATCAGCCAGACAAGAAAAGGTTCATAAAGAGATGCTGACGGATGAAGGAGATGATTGTGTTTGCAAGATTACCGGTTAGAGAAATATTTATGCTCTATCAGCTGTCCTTGGACTCTATTTTAAAGAGGCAGTATTTCCCCTGCATTTGTGAGATGTACTGTATTCTCACTGGGGACTGTACCTTTATTTAGACCACACTTCCAGGTCTTTTGAAATCCAGCTAGAAGAACATTCTGGTTACATTTTCCCTCACTTTTTTGGAAAATAGCACTTTATTTTATCTTAATGAATTATTCTTCTCTCTACATGGGCTGCAACAGTTACAGCCAAATGGCTATTGCTTTCCCAGCTTAATTCACGCACCTTTTAAAGCTTGAAAAATAGATCAATAGCAAACAGAGAGAGGTGCTCCTAGTTGGCCTGTGTAGCTAAGGAGCCACAGAGGTTGCTGAGACCACTCATTGGGTATCTCAGGAGGATACCAGGCAACTGGTCAGAAGAGACAATGGGACATCAGGATTTGGGACATCCCAAAGATACCTCCAGGTTTCTTCATAAAATGTGTTAAAAGAAACAGAAGACTTCTGCGATGATTTTGATTGCATGGAGTCAGCATTTTTTATGACAGATTTCAGTCAACTTTGAGGCTAACCCTGTGTTAATATTTTTTAAAACTGCAGGTGCCTTAGTTTATGACATGTATATAGTTGTAATTGCCTTTTTCTAAGTTTCCATTAACTCATCTTGGCTCATTCATATTTAAACACTTAGAAGTCGGTGATGAGCGTTGTTTTGAACATACTAGGAGTTCATCTGCGTGTACCTATATTGCTATAAGGCAGTGGCAGAGTCCATGCCTCTAGGGATAGCTGATTTACTTTTTATGACTTCCTACATCCACACACGCACATGTGGACATTTGGAGTTCCCAGCTTTGTCCTCTTGCTTCTGCTCTCTCTCTCTCTCTCTCCACAATATATATATTCTTCATTTGTCATATCTGTAACTCTTGTAAGATGAATAAATGGGCTTTCATCTTTTTCAGTAGACTAAATGTCAGTGAAAGGACAGCACAGGTTTTTGAACAACTGTGCACTACATTAATACATGCTGCAAGTGTTACTGCTTTTGAACTTCTGTCTCCTTAGTAGCACCATGTGCTGCATTAAACCAACTAAGGAAAAGAATTTATTTTGTATTGAATACAATAAAGTACAGAAAAATGTTATGACAGGGCATCAAATCTATTTTTTATTGTACCAAATCAATAAATATCTCATTCAGAAGTTCTGCAAAACATCATAATGTGAGTGCACAAAATAAACTTCTGATTTATTTTTCCTATTTGTTATTATTTTTTATATAGCACCATAGAGGTGTATGACATTTTAGGGATTTAGAAGGCAAATCCTCAGCCCTGTGGGTGTAAAACCAAACACAACAAATAAAAATGTTGAGGTGTGTGGACAGTAAAAGGGTGAAAATAAAAACCAGAAAGAAAAAAGGCAAGAGACCTTACCTAAGGAAACAGTATGTAAGAAAATATATCTGGTATGCATTGACACGCATGTAAAAGTAGTACAATAAAAGACCATTGAGGTCACAAAGTTAAATAATTGGAGTGAAGAAATGCTCAAATTTAAGGTCATGTGCAGAGTTTTAAGTCATCCTGCTTGACTGCACCTGTTTTTTGAAATTACATGGCCCATAAGCCATCTTTTCCAGGAACCCCGACTCATGGCATGGACAGGGTAGGCTTGCTCTGGCAGTGAATCAGGTTGGGTAGAGATGAATTCTGCCAATGGGATTCCTGTGTTATTTTTAGCTGGACTGGACATTATTTGATGAATGAGGGTTTGCCTATGAAGGGAGTGCAATACCGTATACACATGTAGATGTTTAAAGGACAGTAATTCTGCACTGAGCCTCCTCTGCAGATACTCTACACTACAGCTGAGAGTGACTTTCTGTGTGTTAGCTTACCATACTTTCAGAGAGGAAGGCCCTTTCTCCCACCTCCCTGTCCTTCTTCCTCTTTGTACTGGGAGGGTGGCTGTGAGTGCCTGCACAGGGATGTTGGGAGGACAGCCGATGCCCTGCCAGCCTGGATTATAGCTTACTGCACTGCACATTCTGATTGTAGACGGGCATTACGAAAAAATGAAATATTGAAGAGTTGCTTATTTAACAACTGCCAACCCCCTTATGAACTGAATGAAGTAGGGGTCTTGTGGAAAATTAGTTTGTGTTGATACAATTAGCGATTGTGTACTGTACAGCATACACACAGTGGAGTACATTATGGTTACACATGTGACATCAGTCCTGACTTAAGTTTTGAGAGCCTAACTTTGCAACTGTTATACAGAACTTAACCAGACTAAGGCAAGAAAACAAATATCTTTCTCACAAAATACCCCATGCCATATATCAAATCCTTGCTTCACTGCACAGAGGTACTAAAATTCATCACTGAATGGCTTAAAATATTTTTTAACATAGGCAAAAAATATCTTTATTCTAGCATTTTGAGGGGAAAAGACAAACTGTTTCTGATAAAGTTTAAATGTGAAATCATGAAAGATTCAATTTTACACAGACAATGGAGCATGCAGAAAATCACTCAGAGGTCATGGTCTGATGAAGTTATAAGCAACTGACATCAGAGCCTTCTGGAAGGGTCATGAACCTCAGCTCTATATAGGGCTATGACTCCACCTACAGCATTTGCCTTGTTCTATTTTTTGTTTATATTCCGGTTTCCCAAAGGCTAAAAATATTCAGAAGTGATTTCAGGACTAGAAAGTGAGAAAGGGGAAAAGCTAAATAAGGGTTTAATATGATTTTCTTTTATTCAGATGTTCTTTCCTGTTTTGGAAATGTTCTTGGAAGCTCTCCTTGTCAATTTAAGGGTCTACAAGAAAACTAGTGAACCATGTGATCAGCTGAACTCTTTCGTCCCAGGAGCTCAAACTGAAGAGAGGCAATGTATACATCAGGTAAATATGAGTAACTGAAATTGATGGCTGATGACTGGTGGTTTATATAGAAGTCTTTGTCTACTTGAAAAAAATGAAATATCTGCATAATGAAAATCATTACCTCCACAAAGGTATTTAACTGATAGCCCAGTTGGTAGTCTTGGAGAAAACAGAGAATGATGGGCACTGGGATCTACGTACACTGGACAATAAAAGCAATTGAGTTGAGTTTTACCTGAGGCACAGTATTTGGATAGTGTTACCAAGCTGAAACTATGCCTGTTCTGTAAATCAGTTAAAAAGCGTCTTTCTCTTGGACTGCCAGCCCAGTACTAGTAATTACTGCCATGTCTGTCCACACTTTCGCTCTTTTTTATTTACTTTCTTAATGGATGACAGTGCTAGGTTACCTAATATGGAGATAGCTGTAGAATGTCAAAAATAGCGGATTAGACCTTGGGGTCTAAAACTGCTTTTTCAATCCACACTTCAGCCAATCTGAGATGGCAGTATATAATATTTAGTTATGCAAATATTTGTTAATTTAGAAAAAGCAAACATCAATGAAGAAAGGTCAGCTGCTGTGACGAGGACGACTCCCCGAATGTCGTTCTGATGTCACCATAAGTCTTACTCAGTCACAGTAACAGGCAATAACAGCAAACTGCCTTCTCACTGCACCACACACTCCTTAACTAAGCTCTGGTGTGAGAAAAAGATTGCCTTGAAAATGCCAGTGAAGCAGAGAGCTGTGTGACACAACAGTGCAATTCACCACAGTAAATCTCTGTCTGCTGCTGGTTTATCTTTAAAATGTGGCAGCTAAGATAAAGAAGTAGTTTGCACAAAAAAGAACATAAAAACCCATAGGATGGTCCAAACTTCCCTTACAGCAGTGGAACAACTTCTACAGTCCCTACCTCATATGCTCAGAGAGGTGTGGTTGAGTATGTAGTTATACAGAGCTGCAGTCTTTTACTCAAATGACAAAGTAGAACATGGAGCTCATGGTATTGACATTTTTCTGCACAGAATATTTATCCAGTTATGCCTGAATACAAAGTGTGCTTAATAAAATTGTGAATAAAATGAAACTGGAAGGCATTGCAGGTTGGAAAACAGTATTAGAATTCAAAATGGAAAACAAATTGGAGAAATGTTCAGGAAAATTAACCCCAAATTAACAGGAACAAATACAAGGAACTACATGTAGGAAGGAGTATCAGTGGCACATATGGGGGAGAAGAGTCAGCTGGAGATAACAGTTCTTCTGAAAGTGATTCAGAGGTTATTATTTTATAACCCGCTCAATGTGACTTAACAGTATCATGATACTACAAAACACCCCAACCATTGTACTGGAATTTATGAGGAGAAGAACAGTCAGCAAGGCATGTGAAATCCTCCTTCTGCTCTATTACTTCTGCAGCATTACTAAAGCTGTGGTTGGACTGCTATCTTCAGTTGTGGCCATGTGCATTTCCAGAAACATGTAGGGAAACGGTCTAGAGCAGAGAGGTTCAGAGATAGTCCAATCCAGTCCACAGAACTGGTGAGAGGTCCATGCCCTGGGGAGCCGTTAACATGAAGAAGAGAAGACTGAACAGAAGACATGATGGTGACCTTTATGTAACAAAAGGGCTACGGAAAAAGGAAAGAAATAATCTGTTCTCTCTGTCTCTGAAAAGTAGCTAGGACAAGAAATAATATGCTTAAGCTGCAACCAAAGATGTCCAGGATAGAAATGAAAAAAATCATTCTAACAAGGAGGGCAGTGAGTAACTGGAATAAATAGTGTGGGCAGGTTGTGTAATCACTGTCTCTGAAAATCTTCAGAAACAAGTCTGGCATACACCTCGTATGATCCTGTGTTGGGAAAGAAGCCTGACATGGAAGTCCTCTCCCTGTTCCTTCCAGGTCTAGTTTTCTACAAGTCTGTGCAAGGGAATGTATTAAATTTTACTTCTACAGTGAATTTGAGATTAATAGAGATCCATGTTAGTTTGCTTTATGTTTCCAGCCGGCGGCTTGTGGCACTGTGGGAACTCCTAGCCCCAGCCAACAACATAGGCAAATGTTCACAATCCTTAGTTGTTTCCTGATTGCACATGGAGTAAGCTTTTGGCCTTCTTGGGTTCAGAAGTCCAAATCAAAATCTTGTTTCACTAAAAAGGTATAACCTAGAAAATGCTCTCAAAATGATATTTTGGTAACTGTTATTCAGGAAGTTATAAATTGCATAAAATAAGCTGGAAAGATGTCTACCACTGTACAGTGGTAACATGTCACTTTTTGCAGATTTCTTCCATTACCATCATATCTTCCAGCAATAGTTGTTCTGATGTCCTTAGCTGAATCTCTGTAAAGAAAGGGGATTTGAAAGATGAAGCTGTACTTGTACAGCTTCTCAACAGTTAAGCTATAGCCTGACATTATTCATAGTATCAGCTGATGCTTTCAGTTTGCCTTAGTTTATTCATTAGGATGTTTCATATAAAAAGAAATTAAAGGCCAAGGCTACAGGTAATGGACTTTGATGGTCAATTTTCATTAAAAGGTACTATACTAGGATATTTTTAAAACTATAGAGAAAAAGGAGGGGGCTTAAGGGCCTGACTAATCAGTTTAAAGTAATTCTGGGTGAATCCACAGGTAAATTCACTGGGAAGGATTTCAAGGGTAATGTTGTACTGTGTAGATCTTTGGCTCTAGAACTCAGACTGTCTCTTGTGGGTTTGCCCTCCTCAGCAAGCTAGCACAGCCTTTACTGGCTGCTGTCACAGCTGGAATTTTTGACTCCCTGATCACTGTGATATCACTGACATTTTTTGCATCGGTTCTTTCCCATTACTCAGTTTAATAGTCCAAAGATAACAGTTTATGCATGGCTTGTTTGGCCAACATGGATTTACATGTGAATTCTACACAGAGTTTCAATAATATGTTCAAGAGACTATATGAACCAGCTTACTTTAGGAAGGAACAACATTACAAGATTACTTTGTTACTTAACAACATTCACTTCTTGGCCATTCTGGAGGCACCAGGGATGCCTGACGTGACAAAAAGTACAACACTTAGACACCTGCCCTTTGACAGTCATACTGAAAACACCCCCTCATTTCACACAAACCAGTGATAAGTCAGTAGAAGATAAAAATTTGATGCTGAACAAGGTTCAAGATTTCATGGTGATGCTCTGGTGACCCATTTGTTATGAATTCATGAGGCATTGAGTTTCCCCAAATTTCACCCACACCTCACATATTTACATCGTCTGTTACGTACAAGAGTGAATTCCATTGTGCCTAAACTGAGACAATGCATGGCTCAATCTTTTGAAGTAAAATGCCTGGGTGAATAGATGAATCTGTAGGGACACAATTCTAGGTGATAGAATGAGTGTGTGATGCTTGGAGGTAGCCTACTTGAGGAAAATAATTTGTGATGTGTTAGGATGCAATTTTACACTCTACAGTTCATACTCTGCATGAAGACTCCATGTTAATCCACAACACACAGGAAGGGTGAGAGTCATCCCATCTAATTTCAGACGTCTTTCATCATCGAAATGGTATATATATTTAGTATAGGTCAGTTATCTAGAATCCAACAAAGGAGAAAGACAGTGCTGAAAGATGATTAATTATATAGCAAGGTAAGTGTCTAATGTAACTGGAACAACTCATCTTCTTCATATCTCATTCTTTCTCTCTTTAGACTGTGGAGACAGTTTAGGCTAGATGTCTAACTTCTGAATGGCTGAAGTTATGTGAGTGGGATGCCACATGAGAGCTGTGATTCCTTCTTCATTGCAACTGGCTGAATGAAAGCCTAACTGAAGGTTTACATGTGGAGCCATCTCAGTTATAGGGTTAGCAACTTGTACCCATAGATGACGCTGTTGGAAGAATAACAAACTAAAGTTATTGACATACATTTTGACATGTGGGTTTCTGTTTCTTAGGTTTCTAAAATCATGTCCTAACTTACTTAGATTTTTATATATAAATAGTTAAGAAAAGAGACCAAAATAAAGGAACAAAAGATGCAAACTATTTTCTTGCTCTTGGAATAACATACTGCAGATAAATATTTGCTCTGATAAAATAAATGAAGTTCCTAACAACTCAGAAATTATTTTTTCAAATAACCAGAGATTTCTCCTTAATTATTCTTAGAGAAGGACTGTGATTAAGATGACAAGACAGCAGCTTACTTGAATTAATGAGCTCAACTAATGTTAGAATTTCTTTCAGTGAAGTGTGGGAACATCTACTAATAATTAAATAAATCTGCATGTTCTGTTGACTACATGCATTCTTATAAATTACTAGGGACATTTACATATATAAAGTTAAGGATTATCACACTATCGATTTATCTATAAAGTAAGCATAGATATTAAATATTGTACAATGTATTTTCCTTAATATTGGTATAGTTATGAAGACAAGCACGCAACCTCCTTTTTAAAAAAGAAACTTATTAATCTCTTCAATGCCCAAACTAGTTTGTATTGTCTAAAAACAAAAGACTAACTTCTGCTTTGGGCTACATTTTTTGCAATCCAAATGAAGGTCAATGGAATTATATGTAAAGTCAGATGGGTTTTACAGAGTTTATTCTGACACCGCATCTGCTGTCTTGATGTCTTAACTGCAAGGTGTGACAACAACAAATGTAGGTTCAGAAGATTTTGCAAGTATCAGCATGACAAGCCTTTAGTCTGTCTTTTTTTTAATTGTTTATTTTTTAACATGAATAGGAAGATCAATCAAGAATACTGTCTTCCAAAATATTTGGAGAGGAAGATATCAGTATATTTTAATACCCTGTTAATTAGAAGAAGTCATAATGAGCAAAAAACTCTGTTGTTAAACATCAGTAAGTGAACTACCACTGACCTCAAAAGGCAGAAGAATTGATAAAGAGAAGGGAGAGGTACATTTGTGGCAAGCAAATGTTGCGGATTTAGAGCTAGCTTTAGTCAAAACATCTTTGCAGAGATGCCTTAACTGAGTGTGCTGGTTTTGGCTGGGATAGAGTTAATTTTCTTCATAGTAGCTAGTAGGAGGCTATGTTTTGGATTTGTGCTGAAAACAGTGTTGATAACACAGGGATGTTTTCGTTACTGCTGAGCGGTGCTTACACAGAGTCAAGGCATTTTCTGCTTCTCACACCACCCCACCAGCGAGTAGGCTGGGGGGGGCACAAGGACTTGGGAGGGGACACAGCCAGGACAGCTGACCCCAACAGACCAAAGGCATATTCCATACCATATGACGTCATGCTCAGCAATAAAACCAGGGGGGAGGTTGGCTGGGGTGCTGCTGCTCAGGCACTGACTGGGCATTGGTTGTTTGGTGGTGAGCAATTGTTTTCATTTGCATCTCCTGTCTTTCTTGGGTTTTATTTCACTCTCTCTGTTATTTTCCTTTTCTTACAATTTATTATTATTATTATTATTTTCATTATTATTTTCATTATTATTTTATTTTATTTCAATTATTAAACTGTTTTTATGTCAACCCATGAGTTTTCTCACTTTTACCCTTCTGATCCTCTTTCCTCATCCCGCTGTGGGGGGAGTGAGTGAGCAGCTGTGTGGTGCTTAGTTGCCGGCTGGGGTTAAACCACAACACTGAATATTGCTGTTTCTGGTTTACAGGGGAAGATTCCTATTCAAAGTATCATCATACACAGCACGGTAGCCAAGGCCATTTCAAATAATCAGCAGAGCGCCAGGTGAGCGGTAAGGTCTAAAGCAGCATTGTAAAGCGCTCCTGTAAGATCTCGGTGAGTTCGCAGCAAATACTTGCATATATTATCCATAAAGGACAACTGGGTAAAGAGTCAAAATATCCTCGATTCTCAATTCCCAAACGTGACCTCACTTCCCATTTCACCTCCTGATTTACAACTCCTTTTATGATTCTCACTTCTGCGAGTTAATTTTTGTTCAGTTCATCCCTCTACTGTTATGTGCCACAGCTCCTACTGAGGTCATTACTCTTATTTTGGGAACCACTGCTTTTGATGCAATGTCTTAACTAGCATTTCACACTTTTTAAAAATTCATATAATATCCAAACTAGCACCTAGAAGGCAGCTTTTACAGATAAAAGACAATTGTTTCTTAGAGCTTGTATTAGTCCACTGCAACCTGTACTCCATAAATTATTTATCTCCCCTGTGAGCATAAAGCATGCTCTGCCGTGTCCATTAGGACACAGCCTTTTATGTAACACCCCTTCAGGGAGATATGGTGATGGCTGCTGTTCTGAAAAAGACCTGAAGTGGGGACTAAAAATTCACCAATTCTAAGGGTTATTTCTTTTTTCAGCTGGCTTGAAAGGTACTTCCACAATCAGATGTCTGTAACAGTTTCTTACATACCATAGCATTTTATAATGCTATCATCACTGAAGTACCACTTAATGGGCTTCATGGAGTCTCCATCTTTCTTCACTGTCAGTGGGAAAGCACCTTCCTGAAGTACTTTTTTTTGGTTCCTTTGTACAATTTGCTCTGGGGGCGAGCATAAGCTAGTATTCAAGCAGGAGACATCATACTGAGATTTCTGTGGAAAAACATAGATATATGACTTGCAGCATTTTGACCCAGTTACAGCATATTGTAATAACTTGTTATCAGTATTGCTATAAAGTATGACCACTGCAAATACAGTCCATTTACTTAGTCCATGTCTTATCGCTCTAGGCTGGTCAAAAGGTAAATTAATTGGCTATCAAGAGCTGTATTCAGAACTTCATAATGTAGCACATAACGTCTGGAAAACCGTAAGCAATCCTTTTAAAATAAACAACGCTTCCTAGCACATCATATTTCAATACTGAGCAAAACTTAGCAGGGTAGGCCCTTAGTAAGCTTTAGCAGGAGTAAGATGTCATATTGAATATCAGTAAGGAAGTTCCCACTCACCTTGAAAGGCACAGAAGTTCACTGAAAGCCCTCCCTTCCTTTTCCTCCTCCATCTGCACTTTTCTGAGCAGCGTCACAGAGGCAGATTTTTCCTCTGTCCCCTGCATATCTGTTTGATGCCATTTAAATCATGTCAAATCCTTTGATTTTCAGGATGGTTACAGAATTCATTACTGCATTTGACATCTTGCAGGAAAAGCATTTCCTCCGATGCTTTAGGGGATTGTCAGAGATCTCAGTAAGGTGCTGTTTGCCGACATCCATGGTGGAATGAGTGTTAGGTACCAGATTGTTTGGTCGCTTTCCTCCATTCTGCCAGGCCAGGTTCATGCACTGGGAGACAGCTCACATGCCAGATTCACAGGGCTATGGCAATCAGCACCATTAAGTGGTGTCGGTGCTCAGTTCCTCACTTAGTGCTAGATAAATACAGTATTAAAGGAGAGGCAAACAGTTTGCAATCTCGCTGTAAACAAGCCTCAGTAGAGAAAACTGGCAGTACTCCACACCTCACTGCCTCCAGATTGTTCCTGGTGCTGTAGGGCTCAACAGCATTTTTAAAAGTTTCTATTCTTTCCTCTTCTCTTCCCAATTACAAGACTTCTGACATATTCTTTTCACCCCTCTTGCTTTTGGCTCAGCTGCTGATGACACACAGCATGGAAAGCTCAGCTTGACCTGGCTAAGTGTCTGCCTAGGGATTCCTTGATGGCACTGTCTCCTACCCGCCTGAAATCCTGGTTCCTGGTGTACTCTGCAGCAAGTACTACCTTGGGCTCTGTGAAATGTCCCAGCGCACCAGTATTCTGTTGATAGGCCTAACAGTCTTTTTGTATACACAATAGCAGAAATCATGTTTGGTAAACCAGGCTGCTAAGTAATCTATAAAAACTTAATTGCCCACATTAGCCTGAAGTTGATGTATCAGCATGATGATTTTGGATTCAGTTCCTGCTTGTTTTTTAGGTTGTCTTCTTCAGCTACCTGTCCAACAATGCAAAGCCTTTCTCATCCATGTTTTTAGGTATGCAATATGGGATGTAGTCTGGTCTGAGTGCTAGCACAAAGGAGAAAATGAGGGTTTCCAATAACCTGGGTGATAATTCCTATGAAGTAGTGCACCACAATGGAGAGCTACAATTTCACGTTGAATACACCTGAAAGGAAACATTTTGTTTCAGTTTTACAAACTGACACACTTTTTTCCCTGAAAAAATAAAGAAAAGCATTTTTTTGCACAATTAATTACTCATTCTAGATAGAAATTTTTATTTCGTGCTCTCTATACATTGTATTATATAATCTATGTTCCACATCTGGTCTATAATATAATTTTTGGAAGGCCTGTAGAGGAAGCTGTGCCTTGTATTTCTCCTTGGGTACTTTGGATTCATTCTCATTTTTTCTAGGCTTTTCTGTAGAATCTTTAGATTCTTGGTTTTGCATCTGTTTATATTGACCTTATCAAAATTATCTAAGGCATATTTGCACATGGATGCTTACGTATGAGCATACGATCTACTTTTTAGTTACATTTCTTCATTTTCATTTGCCAGATGGAACACATCTTTGGATATTTTGTTTTGTTCACATCAGAAAGGAAATTCACATTCCACATCAAGAGGGKTTTTTTTGAGAAAATGAGCTACCAACCAGAGACTCAGTCACAAAAGACATTGTTGTAAACAAGTAGTCTAGTATGACAATGAACTTCCATGTATTTGGAGGAAAAATTGTAAGTCAGTCACATTTCTTCTGCCATAAATGGAGGGAAAATATTGTTCAGTGCTTGTTGAATGCAAGTGTGTGGTGTGTGGTGTGTGTGTGTGCAGGGGACGGCATTATATCCTAAATTGGTTGCCCAGGTGTAATGGTGATGGGAACCATGCAAAAACTAGAAAAAATGTCTTTCTTGTTATATTCCATAGCTGGAGTTCAGGGGGATCTCTGGCTGAAAAATCATAACGTAAAGTACAAAGAGGCATGAAAAGTGGATTCTGAGGCAAATTTATTATGACATTTTCTCTCTCATGGTTAGATAGGTCAGGTAGAGGGGCAAGCACAGACCTTATGATTTTGTTTATGCATCACTATATCACTTAAGGGGAAAAAAGCTTTGGCTAAGCATAGTCTTGTGTCATATGATTGTTGTAGAAAAACCTTCTACATTGCCACTTTACTGTTTTATGCTGGGTCCTTACCTTTGCATTGAATTTGTACTTTAAATGCAGCTGTTTACACTATGATAGCTGCTATAGTGAGGGGTTCTATTTTGAAAGCAGTAATAAAGATAGAGGGGAAAAAACTAAGCCTCTTCAGCCTAGGAAACAGCCAAGCGGAGAAGATTTGATAGAGGTCTATAAAAGAATAAGTTGCACAGAATGACCGCGTAAGGGCACCAATTAAAACTGAGAGGACAGGTTCAAAACAAATTAAAGGCATAGTTCTTCACACAGTGTCTAGTTAAGTTATAGGAGGCCTTGCTACGCGTTGCTGTAGACTTCAAAGAGTTGGTGCTAGATTAAGAGGCAAATGGCCATGCTTATAAAAGAGAAATCCTCTGAAGGGTTTTCAATACAGAGATCTTTCTATTCGAAGATACCATGTCTGGATCAGGAGGTCCCTCAGACTCAAGTAGTTGACAGCCGGGAAAATATTCAGCAGGTTTGCCCTTTTCATGAAGTCTTCCCCCCTCATTTGCTTTTGGTCATGTTGGAAACAGGATTTTGAGCTAGTTTCTGTGTGGTCTTGTATATTCTTGTTTTTAAAAAATATAAACTGCTGCCTAAAATATTATTTTTAATAACAGAGGGAAGCCTAACTGTCCCTGAATAATTTTCTGCTAGGAGCAGGGCTTGTGAATGAGTAAGAGAGCTTGTGAGTGAATATATACAGCCTTAGACTCTTGAAAAACAGAGCACAAATATTGCTTTTACATACATACAAAAAAGTTTTTCATAAAGAAGGGTTAGATGTAAACAGTTCTACTTCAGATACATCTGGCTAGCTCAGTTAAGCTGGTCTGGCACAGACGTGCACTACTTTGAGTAGGATGGGAGCATGAAACCTTATGTGCAGGTGCTGTCACTGCTGTCCTAATTGAAAATATAACTACAAAGTTCAGGAGGCCTCTTCAAACTCAGTAAGGGATGCAAATAATGAATAAATGATCGTCATTGCCACTGATATTAAGGAGTCACCTTGCTTTATTAGACACACATAAAACATTCTTAAAAGCTGAGTCAGGTTAAAGGTTCTTTGCAGCTTGCTTTCAGAAGTCTTCATTTGCAACAGTAGACACACAGTGCATTTATATTTTGGAAAACACATTCATAAACCATCTGTTAGTAAATGAATTGCCTATGCAACGTGTTCGCTGTGACAGAAAATGTGGTATAGTATCCTGTCAGTAATTTACATTTATAACTTCCCTTCACAAACTATGTGTTCTCTCAAGCCTTGCAAGTGTTAGCGTTTTAGTTTTAGGACTTTGCCTTTTGACCATCCTGCTGATTTGCCACAATTTCCTTTAGTGCCCTGAGATTTACTAAGTACTTCCCAAAACAAAAGTTGATAGCAAAAATGTTACAAAATGTGTAGCATAATGTAACAAAAGGGTAAAAAGACAATATGTACAAGGTATGAAGGGAGAATAATGTAAGAAAAAACTGATATGGGACTCTCAGCAAAACATACCTGGAAGTTACACAGAGGGAATGGTTTTATTTCACTTTTTGGGCCATTGGGATTTTTTACTGAAGGCCTATTTTATACTGCTGTCATTGTAGAAGGGGTTGCAAGGAATGAAAGAGACTTGAGCTTGCCTCTGCAGTGTTTCTTGCACACAGACTGTCATGGAAAGGTAACAATGTTAACAGGAAAAGTTAATTAACTATGCATCAAGGAGAACAAAGGAACAGGAGGAAAAGTTGAGAAGAAAGCATGTCAGCCAAGAGTAAGACTCGAGCAAGACTCTGGGGGTCCATCTCTGTGTTGTTTCTATGTACAGTTCCTTTCCAGTGGGGACTCATGCAAGATAGTTAAATAAAGAGGAGAGATGGAAGCACACCATGTAATGTTTTGAAACTGATGTTAACCTTTGATGTGGTGAAGCGGGGTATGAAAACATAGTGATGACCAGATTTTATATGATAGAGTATATTCACACACAGTGTGAAAACTTGAGTTCCTAATTCTTTATAGGTCATAAATTAAAAGGTATTTGCTTGTTTCTTCCTAGGATATTTTTGTTTCATTTTTGGCTTTTTATTTTGTTTTGTATTTTTGTGAGTTTTGTCCACATTGTGTGCTCCTCTAACAATGCACCACAATGGATTTTGAGCTCAGGAATCTCAAACTGTGAATAGGGGAGGTGTCATGTGTAGCTTTAAGTAGTTGTGGTAGGGGCAGGTTGGGACTTTTTGTACATCAGTTTACAGTCTTTGGGTGAAATCAATATTTTTAGTATCTCATTTTCGTGAACCCCAAAGTCTCATATAATATCTACAAGACAGAAGAAAATGCTCATCTGAGTTATAATACAAAAAGAAAACGTAAAAGACAGAAGTTTTACATTAAGGAAGTCTATCAATAAATTTTGTTATTGTTTTACCAGCTGCACAGACTTTTTGCCCTGCCAATATTCACTGGAAACTTCTGATTCCTCTCTTGTTTATTGGCTGTTTCAGTCACTGTAATTTGATTGTGGAGCCTTTATATTGTATCTTCACTTGATATTCATATAATTTTGTGAGAGTCTGGATGTTATAAAACAAAGAACTATTTATCTTTTTTTCCTACACTTTCAATTTAAAATTGCTATTTTCTCCTCTTATACTCTACCAATAGTGTCCAAGCTGTGTTCACATCCTAGTTCTAGTCTGTGAGGCTGTTGGAAGTAGTCTTCAGCTGGTCCCCAGATTGTGAAACCTACAGAGTAGTTTTTTATGGCATGCTGGGATGGCAATGCAGAAGAAATTTTGCACCTCAACATCGGTACATAGCACTACATGCTCAGAAATCACAGTACATGTAGTCATTAAATAATGCATTGTAAAGAAGTAAAAGGTTATATTGGATTCTCACCTGCACTGTACTGCTGTTTTGAATCTTCTTTCTTCTTTTACTTTTCCCTGTACACAGGCCCAACGCTATTGTCTGTACTGCTGAGGAGCTATTGTGCTATTATTTGCCACCATTAAGCTAATTTTTAATGTATTTGACATCGATGTCAAACTCTTACTTCTCAAATAAGCCAAAAGAATTGCTTTCAAGCTGTGGAGGAAATGACTTATCAGAGCTTTGATTATTACTGATTTGGTAAAAAACATGGGCATGAAGGAACTCAGGATGATTCAAGATGAATGAATGAGGGATGTCTCACATTTCTACATTATGTAATGATAGACAAATTATTAGTGTTTATTATAGATAGCAATTTAGGGACATTATTAAACCATCAGCCTGAGACAATTACTGCATACAAATCTCATCTTGTCGATGTCAATCTAAATGGACAAGCAAGATAGCAATGCCAAGCCTTATGCAATTTCCTAACGAAGGAAATTCACGTCTCTCTCTCTTAGCTGCATGATTATTTCAGAACCACAGAGTAGCTAATGGCTGCTGGAGACATGTATCTCACTGATGCTTACAGCCCTAACGATCCCCTTCGTAATTAGGTGGGGAAGCAAAGAAGCACGAAGTAGTCATCCTGCAAAATCCTGATATAACATCATTCTTGACACTGCATCCCTGTGCTGGAGTGTTCTCCTATARTTGTATAACAATACATGTGGTACAGCTGTCTCCCTGTCAGCGTGATTTCCTCTTCTGATAAAAGACTCAGGATGGGGATATGATGCAAACTAGCTTTTACAGTTTGGAATTTTCTCAGTTTCCCTGGAAGAAAGGAGGAACTACGTGCCAGGGAGAGTTTGCATGCAGCAACAGTCTCTGCTGCCTCTGCTGCTCCAGGCCTTTGGCTGCCTGTCCTCAAGGCCAGCCCTGATATTGTGTGCCCTTACATCATGCCCCTGGGAAAGAGCCATGTGAGAAAGAGCTGGGACATGTCTCAGTAGAGCCTCCCTGCCTTGGCCCGGGAGCCACAGTGGAGCTCAGGCCCTTGCCAGAACTGCACCACAGCCATGACCATGACCGTGCCCGGCCACCCACCCTGCTGGTGCTGGCCGCCAGACCTGACGTCTTGGCTTGGCCTCAGACCTGCTTTGACCCTGTGACTTGCCCAGCTGTCACTGGCCTCTTGGCTGACCCTGATTACTGTCACTAGCCCTGCCCTGCTCTCCCAGTGGCCAGGGAGGCCACTGACTGTCCTGCCCCATCACCCCAGCTATGGGGCATGCGTGCCCCTGTGGAGCAGCTGCCCCTCGCTGCTCCCCGACACTACAGCCTCAATTTTCAAGGAGAACTGCATGTGCAGAATTATGCCTATCAAGTACTAACTTTATTAATAGAGTTATGTGAAACCTTACTGGATGTAACCGTCTGTCAGAAAAGGCATTCTTGTCAAATGCCTAATCTGCTGCCAGGAACTGTCAATAAAAAAGAAAATATTAAAGGAAGAAGCCAAACTCTTTGCTTCATTAATGCCAATTTCCTTGATTTCTAGAAGGTATTATAGCAGAAACTCCTGAATAAAAGTGACTGAAAGACAGCACAGTTTCACACTGCAATAACAGAATGTTTCAGTAAGTTCATTCTGAATTTAGAAAATAATTTTTACTTTTCTCTAGAATTGTTCATATTTTGGTTTTTTCCTTCTAGTTGAGAAAGGAAAAAAATAAAAAAGGAAAGAAAAAGAAAAAAAAAAAGAAATGGTGGAAATTCTAGAAAGCAAGAGAGATATCTAGTGTAGAGATATTACGGAAAACATAACAGAGGTATGCCAAAATCAGTTTCCATGGGTATTTTACGCAAGCAAAAGGAGTTGTTGGAATCTAAATCTTTACCTTTAGTGCTGGCAGCACTGAGCACGAAAAATCATTTTATTGTTCAATGCACATCATGTAAAAAGGAATAGAATTTTAAAATAACAGAGTTTTGTATTTTTGTGTGATTTCTATTTTCTTTAGAAATTGGATTTTTACCTAGTGCCAGATACTTTTTTTTTTTTTGAGGGAAAAATTCAGAGGTGAATCACTGACCTGCTGTAGCTGATAGCAAAAGCCAGTATTGATTCAGTGGTGTGAGAAGAGTCAAGGTGGACATACACATCAAGCTCCTTTCTGCTTCTGCCTCTATCCCTAGAACTCTTCCCAGAACAGAGTTTGCCTCGGTATGAGAGCAAAGACTTACAATGCAGCTGTTTTCAGTGCCCTGACATGAAAATGTGGGAAGAGAAAAAGAGAGATAAAAAATCCTGGAGGTATTTTGTCATCAGCAACCATGAAAGTCTGTCAAAGCACGTTGGGATCAGCTGCTCCAATGTGAAGCAAGAAAGACAGCTGGTGAAGAATCAGTGCCCAGACTGCTATACCAAGGGCTAACAAGATGGCTTAATCAAATGCTAAAGGCGGAGGATGCCAGAGCCCAAAACAGGATTTAGTTCATACGTGGTCACAAGGGAAAAGAAAAAGAGGGTGCCAATGTCTAGCCTGAAGAACAGCTATTTGCTTAAACAACATGGAAAATACTGCTCGCTAAACTTCAGCAATATATAACTCATGAAAATGGTTAGATGAGTTCTCAAGAAACAAAGCCACCTTTGTGGTTCTGGAACTCAATAACAAAATCTTATGTAACCAAGCAGAGCATTAAAACGCTTCAGCTGTCTGTGATAGAGTCAGATAACAATAATTTTTCCAACCTCTCCCAGTCTCTGCCACAGATCTGTGTGATCAAGAGTAGATTAAAGTAACCTGTGGCCAGTCTCGTGCCTTTCCTCTAATGCATTTTAACTTTCATGGAGACAATGCCAATAAATTCTATGAAATTTGTAGGCTTTGGAGAAGAGGTCTTCAGAAGAGAGAACTTCGATCTTACAAAAACATTAAGCAAGGTATAAAAGGGAGTAGGTCCCAAATTATTTTATGCACATACACAGAAACAAAGACACATACACATTCATCAGTATTTAAATAGAGAGTGAAGAATATTGAGGATGCAAAAGATTTCTTCTGAAGAATGTGGCGGGGGAAGCAGCAGATGCTCTTGGGTTTAGGGAAATGAGGGCTCTTTTGTTTATACCACAACCTTGCTCAAGTGGTTTGTTGACAGCAATAGGACTTCTGAGTATCACTTCTCTGCCTCCTAAATATAACATTTGCTGGGAAGAAAGTTGGGTAGCTGCAATTATTATTTGATCTGTGTCTGGCAAAAGACTCCTACCAATACTTCCAGGATGTCAGTGGAGACACTCTTTGCCATGGCCAAGTCATGTCATGATCAGGAAGATAATGGTGACTGATGCCAACCTGTCTTAATATGCAATGTTTCAGCACTGAATATAGTGTCCTGAGATGTCATCATAACCGTTTCAAGGCAGAAACAGATGGAAGAGAAACAGGAGCATTTTCACAATCTGCAATGACACAGACACGGCCACAGACCCAGGGTCAGAGACACAAGAGTGTCTTTGTCAACGAGACACTTCCTGCACAACTACTTATCCCAGATGAAGCAAGGGATTTGTTATAATTTCCTTACTCTGATGGAAATCAGAAGTGGAAGTGAAAGTGCAGTTTTCTCTGGTCTTTTTTTTTACTGCAGAAATAATATGTTGAGAATTAGTAACGGGCTTGTGTGCTTGGAAATGGGCAGGAATTCACACCCTCAGGACTCATCACTCACTCTTCAGCTTCCCTTCTGTGAACAGAATAAGGCCTGGAATCACTGGATGTAACCGTAATGGAGTTATTAAATAACAACAGCAACAGCAAGCAAAACACTCATGGTACATGGAAGTAAATAAAGTTGGTTCATTTCCCTTTGCAGGTTAAGAAACTGTTCCTTCAGCTGTTTCCCTTCGGCTGTCTTTCCTCTTTAGCACTGACTCAGAAACAGGTGAGCCAAGGATGGATTTGTTCCACCATATATTAATGACTCCTCTTTAATATTTTCCTCAAAACAAAAAGACTGTTTTCTTTCTTTTACATCTTGAGTTATAGTCGACATTTTGGCACAAAAAGAAAGAACTCTTTTCAAAAATGTCACTAATTCATAAGTAGCACTTTGGCAACTTAATGTCTTGCTTAAAGAGAGCTCATGCAGAAGTGATAATTTTTCATTTCTTGATCTGGATTTTTTACTGTTTTTTTGTTGTGGTTTTTGTTTGGTTTGGTGGGGGTTTTTTGTTGTTGTTGTTTTTTTTTTTTTAATTTGGGGAGAGGATGTCACTTTGCGCATATTACACCAGCTTAAGCTCTTTTACATAGAGGACTTACTGATTCCATCACAGGTCAATAGGAAGTATGATTCATTAAGAGATGATAGGACTTTTTGGAAATAGAAGGTAAATCAATCCATAAAAATAATTGCTTCATTTTATTTTGTTAGAGTCAACCATTTTCCATTTTCCACGAACATAATGCTTTTCTTGTACTGTAAAATACCAGTAGGATTAATATGTCTAGCTTAATTATACTCAGCATGACAGAACTGAGTTGATATGGGGTGAAAAAGGTATCCTAACCCTCATGCCACTTAAATGAATTGATGTTTATAATCTATACATTGTAGAATCCAAAGCTTCCTTGATTCTTTTTATAACCATTTCTAATGCTTACTCTGACTCAGTCACACAACACGAATGGCTATAAACAGAGACGTGCAAAACAACTGACTCACTCTGAAGCATGCTTATTGCACGTGTTGGGTCACGTTTCCCCATTGAAGCTGGACATGTACATTTTAATCTGGTCACAGAAATATTCTGATTGAATCAGAATATTTCAAATACAGACTGCAACTGAAAGGGGCTAGGTACCATTAGGTGCTATACAGGAGCTTGGGAATATCTTCAGTAACTGCAGCTGCAGGTGAGTAAAAAGCATGGTTTCTCAGAATTTTTACAGTTAATTGGAGGGAAATGAACTTTACACTGGGGCTGATGCACTTTAATAGTACTTTAAGTTTGGAGACCCGAGTATTCACCTGCAGTAACCTCAGGCAATGAGATGAAAGCTGAAAAGCACAATCTGAGCTCCTGAATCCCATCTGACTTTTCAAGACTGACTGAAGGAGAATAACCCTAAATGTTTTCTGCCAAAATATGTAAATATCACTGAAAGGCACAATAATATGTTTATGGACTTAGTATTTGTTCATACAACTTTAAATAGAGAGTGCCATATGTTGGGGAGTTTTGACACAGATGTGGTAGCTGTTTCACATGAAAATGCCCCATGAAAAGCCACTAGTTGAATGTTTCATCATCATCAACAGCATTAATTCTGAAATCCCATTCTTCTCCAGAGGTTTCTGATGTTTAGTACTCACAGGTAGGTTTGGTATAAGAAGAGTATGGTGCTGGTCCCTGGTACCATCTAATCCTAAAAATACTCACATCTGTTTTCTGATGTATCTAAACATCTCCAGTGTAGTTGATGGGGTATTTTTTAGGTTTTTGGTTTTGGTTTTATTTGCTGAGCAAATTTCCAAACCTTCAGGAAATGTTAGCTTATGTGTGTTTCAGTTCCTAAAAGTGTTCACATGTGATCAGTTTTGAGAAGCACATGGTTGGCAGCAGCCCACTGGTTTCAAATTCAATTACATCAGTCATGCTGCACTGCTTGAAGCAGAAAAAGACTAACACTGCATTTTCTTACTTTGTCACCATCCTCTCAGAGGATAAATAAACTGCAAGATCTGTGCTAATTACATTTTCTAGGTAAATTTTAAAAATTGCATGAAACATCCTTTCAAAATGTTGGATTTTTGTTGGTTGGCCTGTGGAAATTGAATACATAAATGCACAGTACGCAAATAAGAACAAGCACTGTGGTGTGGCCAGTAGTCAGCACAGCTTCAGTGGTCACTGTAGTTGAGATTCTCAAAAAAATCAGGCAGCAGCATGTGTTTAATGAATGAACAAGATATTGGGAATTTTAGCCAGATCCTTTAATTTAAATGTCTCTGTTTGCCCTGAATTTTGAAGTGGAGGTAGGGAACTAACAAAGTTAGCTAGACAAAGAAGGTGGGGTTTTTGGTACAGTATTTTGAGCATAATGTGTTCTATTTATTACGTGAACAGACTGTGGTACCATACCTTGGAAATAATGGATAATTATCTGACAGATACATTAATTCCTGTTATAGTACTGTTACCTAAATGAAATCTCTCATTTGTCAAGCTTTAGATGTATATATATAAGTCTATATAAAAAATATATTTAGTTATGCATTTATATATAAGTACATACACAGAAATATATACACAGAGAGCAAGAAACGCATAATTTTAAAATGCAGTCTAATTAAAACCACAAAATTGCACAGGTATGGGGAAATTATTGTTACTGGATTTGAGCTGTCTAACTATTACAATACATGAATGCAAAAAAATAAGTCTGTTGTGAAAAATAATGAAATCCGTGGAACATACAGTACAATTCCCCTTGGTGACATGCTACAGTCATCTAAAACTCTAATTCAGACAATTGCAGAAGAAACTCTAGCTATAGAAAAAGACATGCCTGCTATTTTAGCCTGCATGCTTCACTGCAGAGTAACCAAACAGGGCAGTTTTTATACTCATTATTTTTCTATCTATCTCATCTGTTAAAATTGTGGTCATCTCTGATTTTCTTCACTTCTTGTACAGTCTGTTAGAGGCAGAATGTCCTTTACCACAACATTAGAGTCAAAGACGTTATTTTAACTTTCTTCCTGTACTCTTTATCCTCCAAAGGGCTACGGACACAATAGTTTTTATTTACTATTTCTATTCTATCTTCTGATTGACTTTTATCACGTCTTCCTGTTTAGTACATTAGGTTGATCTTTCTGGGAGCTGGACCCTGAAACTCTAATGTGTTTGAAGCAATTTAGTCTGTCCAGCAGCTCCCTTTCCTTTTCCTATTACGCAGAAATCTCGTTGCATTTAATAGGCTCCTGACCACAAATTTCTGTTCATATATGCTTAAAATCCTTACACATGGAAACAAAGTGGATGAAGAATTTTCTTGTAAAAAATAATTTTTTATGACTAACATGGAAATATTTTATGGTTAAGCTTTATCTACCAAACCCAGCAATAGATGTGATAAATATTTACAGAAAACTCATTTGTGCTATTCTGTCAATGAAAGACCTCTGAAATGGTTGCAGGTATAACTTGCTCCACTCTAAGGCACTTTGTTATGTGAAAAGGCAATTTAAAGATATCTGTAATGAAAACAGCACTCTAATAAATTACAGAGCTAATTCATTTGCTTGGCTTTGCTTTGTCCTGGTTTGCAAGGCCAGAATTGCAACAGTAGGGCAGAAGGTGAAAGGATCACTGGGAGACCAAATGAATACAACATTAGCTTAAATTAACTATTTTTTGGGAGAGGGTGCAAAAGACAAAGCAAAGAAACCCAACCCCCAAATCAAAACTACTGCATTAATGTAGGCAATACCCCTTAATGACAAGAAATCAGTGAGAGGGCTGACAGTCTTTCTTGTAGAAGATGCACCCAATTTCAGAAGCTGAGTTTTAGGGCAACTGTTTTGACATTAGCAAGTAGAATGTGCCAAAATTATCTATGCCTTTTTGTATCACTAACTATTCTTTTCCCTGTTTCTGCTCTGCATTACCCAAGAAAACACAGAACAGAGCACCAAATACAGGATAGTTTAGTTTAAATTTCCAGTGTGGCTTAAAGTGTAATCCAATATTGGCTTGAGTAACATCTATTGGACTTCACACAGGACTGCAGTCTTCACACAAGCCATACTTAAAAAGACCAGAAAAAAAATCATGTATTCTGGATAATTATTTTTAACACAAAGATGAATATATACTGCACCAACAATGGACTTGTCACACTATTCCTTAATCCATGACAGGCGAATTTTCTGGGAGCTGACATAATGGCATGGATTTCGCCAGGTAGATACTAATCCTGAGTTCAAATGAATGAGAAATAAATCTAAATTGCAAGGAGATAAAAAAGTTTTTTTCATGTACCTGGTTTTCACTGGATGGAAGTAATTACCCTCGGTACTAGACAAAAAGGAAGACGGAAACTAGATAATAACTAGATAAGGAATATTTTGAAAAAAATCATAAAAAATATCATTGGAGTCTTAGAGCCATATGTTTGGCCTTGGTCCACCTCTTCTGTGACCATGTGGTGGGATGAGAAGGCTGTAGCACCAACTTAGCCTCTCATGGGCCTGGTGATAAAAACATCCCAGTGATGCTTAAAATCTGGGCAGCAAAGTCCCCAGTGTGCCATTTGAAGCCCCAGAGATCCAACACAGGCATCATAAAGGGCCTAAAGCAGGAAAACTGGGTGGATAGCTGCTTCAGCCATCCCTGGTGGTCAGAAGTTGGTTAGAAACAACGCGTAACATCAGCAAGCATAGCACTGGCATTGCCTATTCTGAGGTCAGGCACCACCTCGCAGTGGTTTTGTGTGATTTCAAAAGTCTGCATGCGCTCCAAGTACAGTCATTTTACTCCTGTGCCTCTTGCAGAGCCATAGCCTGCTGCTGCGGCATGCTTCACCTGGCACCAACCTGGCACCGACAGACGCCATGAAATGTATTCTCTCCATTTTTGAATCCCATGTTGCAAAGAATTTGAGGCTGTTTGCACAGCCTCACCTTTCCAAACACCAGGCAAGTGGGACTTCTTTCTTCTCACCTGCTGGCTGTACGCGTGATAGACCTATTATGAGATATCTTACACTTGAGCTTTATACTTGGGCTATTCAGCTGTGTCAAACAGAAATTCGCTGAAAGAGTGTCTGCAGAATCAGATCCTGTAAAGCTTTATTGACTCAGAGGAGGTATTTGTGAGATAAGGTTCAAATGGATTACTGCAATGTGGAAATCTGCACCTAAATGCTAAGAAACTCCGAGCCAGAGCAGAGTGCTAGTGTTTGTTGCACATGGATTTCTGTCTGTTTTTACTTTCTTAGCTTTGTTTCTGATTAGTCAGTATGCTATTACTGCAGAATGTTGCAGGTTAATTTACACAACAATTAGAAGGCAGAAAAAAGGAGAAAAAATTCTCTACTGACAAAATCAAAGCACGTTAACACGGCACAAGTCCTGGTGATAGTATGGTGGCCTGGTGTCTAGAAATACCATCTTGGGGAAAGGCTGAAGGAACTATTCCCTTAAGTATTTTCTACATCTCATTTAACCTACCTCACAAATACATTTTTTAAGCATCTCTTAGTTATTTTAATTAGTACATTTTTATTTTACAATTTCTACTGGCTACTCAAATTCCTTTTCTCAAACTTTCAGGAACATTCACCAGCATATTGCTGTAGTACATTATTACTATGACTTTGCACAGTTCTGGAACTTCTACTAAACTAACAGACACTGTAAGGTCATCAAGAGGCAGTGGAGAAATGTTTATAATAATGACAACTGTTTGGTACACCGTTCTATCAGATAGCACAGTCCAAAGGGATATCAAAAATACGTAATTTCCAGCAATATCTTTCTGTGCTTTTCTGATTCAAAGTCATTTTCTTCAGTGTGCTCCTGGTTAAACATTCATTTATCTGATAGATTTCTAAGACAGTGTCAGTGCTTTTGTTTGTGTGTATACAAGGTGGAAATTTTAAAAAAACTTTTTTTTTTTTTAAGCCACCAGAAGTTAAAGTTAGTCTTATTGATACCGAAAGTTTGATAAAAAGATAGATTGTAAAATTATCTGGATTTGCTTCTCTGATTCTAATTACTCCTTTGAATAATGGTATATATTTTTAAAAATCTATTTATGTAATATATTCTATAGGATAAATTCATTGCTGGAGTAAATAATTTTAACACCACTTGTTTCAACAGAGCTGCAACTGAACTGCTCTGTACATTGCCCTTTTAATTCTTCCTTGGAGAATTAGAACCAAAGTGAATATCTTCCCACATATAATTTAGCAATTTAAAAAAAATATATTTCCCCCCAGGCTTAATCTGTTTCAGAGTGGGATATTTTTAAATAGATTTTTCTTCCACAGCTGCAGCAGCAGGGGACACGCTAGGTTGCTATTATTGGCTAGTCACGCACTGAAGAACTGCAGAAAATGGAACAGACAGCAAAGTTTCATCCTTTGAACTCCTAAGAAGGTGTAATCGAAAATATGGTATAAACCCTCCTTCACAGCTTTTTTTTGGGGGGTCTGATGAGAGGGGAATCTATTCTGGTAACTGTAGCCTCTCTCAGTGTAGCTTTCTGTACTGAATTTCCAGACAGGCTGATGAACTTCAAGAGAACATCTGCAAAAGAGGTRTTGGGAATCTCATTGAGAAGCTTCCTCTTTCTGATTCCTGAGATAAATGCCTGGACACTCTATTTCTGGAAAATCCTTTAAAAGAAAAGTTAAAATAACTTGTGTTGAACCATGTTGTTCAGTGGACCCTGTCTAAAAGATTCAAGTAATCAGTAAAGTGAGGCAGCCATCACGTCGAAGGCAGCTGGCCTGGAGGGAACAGGACTTCAGTCAGTTGCTGGGGTTAGCTTTTCCCTGTTGTGAAAACAAATACGTCAATTTACATAACATTAGGGATCATGCAGGCCATTCATCATGTAACATTCGTATCCTGAAAGCAGACCAACAGGCTGGGAGGGAAAGCTTTCAATCTGCTGAGCTTATGCTACTCTTATACTGAGGGTACAAGAGGTTTGGTTGATTTAATTGTAGAAGCTGTGTCTTAAATCCTTGTTTTCAGCTGTTGAAGACACCTGTGAAGAGCTCAGGCCATTTGCGGTGAAGCTTATTTCCTTTGTAGTGGAACAATGTTCACTGCAGACCTCATCAGAACATTACATGTAAAGGCTTCACTGAAGTACTGATTGATGCAGGACTTTTGGGAACTGTATAACAAACGTGCATGTCTTTTGCAGACTTGTGCATGCTAATGAGGTCAGGTGAATGGTGTGGGGTGCACAGACCTATCCAAAATTGAGCAATGAAGGCAAGGGTAGTGACCACAGGGTAGCCTACCACTAGTAATGTGAGGCCACAACATGAACACACAGAATATCTTGGTAAAAAGTGCCAGCTGGTTAAAGGCTGGAATGTAATTTGCAACTTGTTTTGATCAATGTAAACTCTTTGTTTTGTTASTGTAACTTCTTATTTTGGTCACTTTATAAAATGACGGATAAAAAAATATATCTTTGTACTGGCCTAGGAGATGCTTTTTCATGGTTACTGCCTCATCAGAGTGAGGATAGAAGTCCTGTGCCTTGCTGACGAGAAATCAAAAGTGCGCTCCTGAACTGAGCTCCAGATCTTGCTGTGTGGAATAAGAGCAGTGCCAGCACCTCCTGGCTGTTGGCACTGTGACAAGGTCTGCCAAGGTCTCCAAATCTGACACTACTGGGCTAATATTTATTAAAAAAAAAAATAAATCATGTAAGATATCGTGGTTTAACCCTGGCAGCACCTAAACACCACGCAGCTGCTCGCTCACCCCCCTGCTCCGGTGGGATGGGGGAGAGAATCGKGAGGGCACGAGTAGGAAAACTCGTGGGTTGAGATAAAAACAGTTTAATAATTGAAATAAAACAAAGTAGAACAGTAATAGTAACAGTGATAACAACAGCAACAACAAAAACAATATACAAAGCAGG
>JAYKAV010003296.1:312695-350970 GCA_035582835.1 Phoebastria nigripes
GCCAGGCCCCAGCACATTGCAGTGATCTGTGTCTCCCTAGAACTGCCAGGGTGACAGCATACTTTTTCCAAATATTCCCCCCCCCTTAGTTTTTATACTGAGCATGACATCGCATGGTATGGAATACCCCATTGGCAGCTGGGTCAACCACCCCGGCTATGCTCCCCCCGCCAGCTTCCCATGCACCTGGCAGGGCATGGGAGGCCCAAAAGTGCCCGGTGCAAGCACCACCCAGCAGCACCCAAAACATCAATGGGCCATCAACGCTCCTATTATACCAAACCCAAAACACAGCACACCCTCCCCAGCTACTGGGAAGAAAGTTAACTCTGTCCCAGCCAGAACCAGCACATAAGATTACTGAAATCATTAGGAAGGGAGAACTCTGGTAATATCCAGGTAACCCTTTGTCAATACAGACTTAGTGAGGGACTCAGCTGTTGTATTTTGGGTTATTTTGCACTGAGTGAAGATCAAAAGTTCATACTGATGTTTTGCAAAGTAATAATAGTACACCCAAAACCAACAGAAAAAGAAGCTGGAACACTGCATTTAGTTAAACTCCCCAAACCAAGCAGGCATATATATGTAAAATTTTGGGTTAATTGAAGTAACAAATTGCACACTTATATGGTCTGCCATAATGAACCTCCTATTGCACACCTATATGGTCTACAGAAATGAACCTCCAACCTCAAACTGGACTTTGCAGCTGAACCTGGGACCTCCTGGTAATGGGAAGCATCGGTTTCTGCCCAGAGAAAATGCCATGGTTGTCACGTTCGTTGGTAATGCTTGTAAACTTCACTGAAATCAAGATCTTTTTAAAGAAGCACATGAATCTCAACACAGAGGCCTCTTGCAATGAAATACAAGCTATGGAAAGGATCAAACAGCTTCTCTCTTGCTTAGAGATAGGTAAAGGATTTCAATGAAATCTTTCAAACTTTTACTCTCCCTCTTGCTTTCTGTGGTAGCTCTCTTCCCTAGGGAGAATCCTTCGCGGTTAACTGGAACAGATTAGCAAAGCATCTTTAAGCAAATTTTTCTATCCATTATGTTTCCATCCAAAATTTGATCCAATAAACTGTTTGCCTATTTCCAATTTGTGTGCATCAACATAGTTCTTCCTGAAATGATATTGTGAATATTTTATAAAATGAAACATTTAATGTCCACACAGCAATGAATTAGAATGATCAAGTTTATCTGTGAAAAGTCAGCAAATTTAGCAGGGAAAGAACATTTGCTAGATTTAGTGAGACTGTGTTACTCACAGAATGATGAAGTGGTAGCAGTTAATGCAAGTGTATTCTCTCTGTCTATGCCAGCACAATTGATTTGGGCAGAATATACCTGCATTCATCCTTGTTCCAGGACTGCAGCAGTGTTACAGAATGGAAAGGGCTCATTTATTTAGAACCCACTTACACAGAAAGGTCCCAGTTCTCAGCTCTGTAAACTGGCACATCTTGAAGACTAATTTCAATGAAGCTAGGCTTTTGCCCACTGAGTATTTGGCTTAAGGCTGCTTACTTCTTACAGAAAAATCTCCCCTGGAAAGGGCAACAGCAACAGCAGCCTTCTTTGAGCTAGCCCTGGGATATTTTATAAAACTGGCAAGAGATAAGACACACATGTTTTGCTATCCTACATAAGAATATTCTATATAAAATTTCAGTTTATTCTGAAAAATCCCATTTCTTCAGTAGGTGCTATTACAGCAGAAGTCTACTAGCCAAGTTCTATCTTCAACTGAAGTCTGCAAAGCCCCAGTGTAAAACCAATGAGAATCTGACCCCACAAGAATTATTATTATGGCCATGTCATAACTGTCTAAGAGTTAGGTGGGCTTTTCAGGAAAATTATGTTCTTAAGTACACCATTTATATACCTGAATGACTCCTTCAGCATGAATGCGGTAGATTGCATTGCTGCACAGTAAGTAAAGCTCTTTAAAGTCTTACCTCTGTCAATGCAAATGTTTAATCTTTTGGCCACTGTATAAGCTGTAGGCTCTTTGGACATGTCTACATGCAGGGTACATCTGTGCAGCACAAGATCCAGGTACTAGCAGAAGTCCCAGATGTACAATCTTCATGTCACTGAAGGCATCACACTGCACTTTTCAGTATAGCCAATTACTTTGAGAGAACTGCTGAGCCAAGATGGTTGTGCTGTTTTTGATTTTGGAGCTAGCTTATCTGGCACAGGATCAGGTGTCTCTGCACAGTCCACATTGTGTTCTTTAGACATACTCTAAATGACCCAGAGCCTATAAACAAAAGTCGTACACCTTCTTGCATCCAATTCTACCACCTTTCCTCAAGAGAAATGTTCAGAGGACTCAAGTTTTGATTTAGCAGGTGCCTAGCTGGTTGTCTGCACAAAGAATTTCATGATCAGTTACAATCCAGGTCTTCTGAGGCCTGTAATGCTCCAAACAAAGCCATGTTGTTGCATATTAATAACTTGTGGTACAGTAACAGTGGCAGAGAAAAGGGTAGAACTAGCTTGCATAAATGGTAATATTTTTAAAGTTTTTCTTCATTTTTTAAGAACTAATTTTCTTAAATAAACATGATTATGCTATTCTGAAAACTTTCGATGTTAGCATTCCTTATTTCTTTTAAGGAAAGCAAATACTATATATTCCTTTTATGTTGCACAGTATAATAGCACACAGCCCACACAGTGGGTAATTTAAATGAACAGCAGGCCCTCAAATTACACTGAAAGGGCTGTTATATTTCAAGCAGGGAACATTTTTATTACAGTTACATTCCTGACATCCTACAGGATGCATACACTTTTTTTCTTCTTTCTTGATCTCAGACCAGCAGGCAACCAGCTGGGATAAGTGGGCATCTCTGAGATACCCATGAATAGTTTATGAATACATGTACCTCACCTTTTTGATGCTAGAATATTTTGTACTGAAGGAAAACTGTATTTTGCACTCAGGAGCTGTAGCATGAATTGCACGTGGGAAGCCTCATCATATACAATCAGTGATCCACAGTTTCATTCAGAGCAGACCGCTACTAATGGCATTATCCAGCCCAGCGAGCAGGGATTTGTGTAACAGAGTGTCCCAAAAGTATTAACGCAGCAGTGAAGGGAGGTAGCAGCTCAGTATTTTCTGTTTGTGTTTGACCTTTTATCATACTTTGGACCTTGATACAGCCTTGACTGCTTCCCTCTTGCTTTGGAACAAACCTGGCCATTTTTCCTGCAGCTATCCTAGGACTCCAGCTGATGGTAGTCCTATCCCACATCTTTAATCTATCTTTGTTTTCTCACCTCATTATCTTCCTCCTTCCTCATCCTCACTGTCTCTTTAAATTTCAAGGCTACAGAAGCTGTAGTTCATTATAATGAACTGTAGTTCATTAGTGGTGCTCTCCCAACCCTGGAAATTCCTCACCAAAGAGCTGCCAGCCAAATAAAGTAAGCTAAAAGACTGGGAATTTTGCAGTGTTCAAATGACAGTTTTGCAAGAGCTCTATCACCTAAAACAGAAAACAAGCACATTTGGGGATTCATGAAAATGCATACACTATAATGCTAGTAAACACAAAGGAGTGTAGATGTCTAGGCATCAAAATGGGAACTTAAACATTTTTGTTAATCTTTCCATGTGACTCAGATTGTGTCTTTATTGCCCACTGATATGCAGCATACAGATATCCAAGGGTGCTATCCATAACCTGCTGTAATTCTGGAAGCCGTCTAGTCAAAGGGACTCACAGTTCCGTGCAAGCAAATTTGCCCCTTCCCATGCAGCCACAGTAAGACTGCTTCTACCTCCTTGACTAGCAGTGAAGATGTATCACCAGAATCCAGTGAAAATCAGTGAAATTTATGCCTGCGAATGATCCAAGTACTTTTAAATACCCTGATCCATGAGCCCACAGCCACATTCTCACAGTGAACATAAGGAACTAGCCGGAGGGGCTAGTGACCAGAAAGCTCTGCTAAGACTCAGCAGAGTCTATTCTTAGCCCTGTTACCAGTAGACTAGATGACCTTGGATGCCTGAATTCACCTCTCCAGGCCTCAGCTCTACCCACTGAAGTACAGTGATAACTATCTGCCCTTGGATTATGATCTGACATGTACTTGGGAAAGGTTTAATAGTCCTCTTATTATTCATGTTTAAGTGTAAGTGAAGAACATGAAAATTCTTCCTATAATCTATTCAAGCATGAGCTGTATTCTAGAAACTGAAGGTCTATAGGTTCAGTTACCTGGAATAATGTTCAGAAGGGTAAATAACTTCTGTCTTCCTCCAAATGAATGGTATTTCTGCCAAGAAATTTTGCTTACCCAAAAAACTGTCCTTTGGAAGATTGTTCCTGATACCTTGGCTAACATTGTTTCCAAAGTGGCTTTGAATTTTGTAATGTCCACTAAACAACCTTCACTTTGCATTCTCTGAGGTAATTAATAACTAATAAAGAAAAATAAGTAAGGATTTTATTTATTTGTTTGCCTGATCAAGCTATTTAATATGATAATTCAGACAAAAGAAATTAAGTCTGTCGTGTTGTTCTTTTCCACTGTGGCAATTCCATGTTTTTGTGTGGCTAACAAGTTTCATTCAAGATCGCGTATTTTTAAGGATATGCAGAGCCATTGGGAAGAGAGGCTGTCCTTGTAAGGAGGATAAATATGTCTGACCTACTGGATTCTGCGGTGAGTCAACAGTGACAGGATGAACATGAAGCAAGGACAATTGGTGAGAAGAATCAGGTGTCGTTGATGCCAGGACATTTTACATAACTCCGCAGACATGAATAAGTGCACAGATGCCAGCATGCCAGCAAAGGCATTTAATAGAGAATAAGAGTTAAGACATTTAATAGAGAAGTATGTAGCAAGAACCATAGAGAGAACTGAAAAGTCACCAAAAAGTAAAGAGCTGATAGAAATATTCCCATTGTTTAAGTGGAACCCCAATGAAAATTTGGCAAAGTGGCAACAAGGGGGAATCTGACAGTAATATTATCAACATGCTTTCTTATTCCTACTGTTTACTCAGTTTTCATATCTGAAAATGAATGCAACCTTTTTGCCTGACTTTGGTTGGTCGACGTAGGATGTCTTAGAGGGGAGGAGGCAGATCCCTGTAACACCAGGTGGCACTAGGCTGCTGCCATTGCTGGTACAAGCCTTCCTGATCAGTGCCAGGAAGAGGATGTGTGGAAAGGGTAGTCAGCTCAGCTTTCTCTCTGACAAGCCGTGTCTTTCACTCTGACAAGCTAAGCAAGCTGTCCTACAGAAGCGGAAGAGAACACAGCCTGATTTGTGTCAGAGTTGCCATCCTAGCCTGCATGTCCCGATCACCGTTGGGAGATTTTAGCAGACTCAGCCAGCCTTGCTGGAATGCAGGCAGGTGGCTGTGGCATTCAGTGCTCCTCCTTTAACCTTGACAGGTAAAGGTGAATTTCAGTGTTAATCAGGTAAAAGGCAGCATTTCTCCCAGCTGAGAGGCAGAAACCTTTTAAATCCTCAGCTATTCTTGATAAGGTGATGGAACACTGCTTGTTAAAACATTGCCAGAGACACCTAAGATCTCTGTAATGACAGAAATGCTGATTAGAGGATTGAATCAACAGAGTAATGGGCTGATGCAGTGGGACAGGGAAAGTGAAGCAGATCAGTTTATCACTGTATTACATGACAATGAAAAAGAAATAGAAATGTTCTTAAACTTGCTTCACACCAGATATCTTGTTCAGGAAGTAGATTCTGATTGATATTGGTACCAAAAGGTTTGTACATTGTGTCAAATACTGCTGTAGCATTTAACATTTCATGACAGGGTTAGGAAAGCAAAAACCAATTGGTAGTCAGGCATTTTAAGACCATAGGGCTCAACTTAGCAGATACCATTGGCAGATACAAGGCTCTACTCCCTGCTGTGAACATCCTCAAGAAAGAGGTGAATAACAACAGTGCACACCTCTGCATACAACAGCAACGCAGAGAGTAGTGGAAAGGATTCTTGCTATACAATCTCTCTGCTTCAAATCTAGTTGGTAGAAGTGGGCGGTAATAGACTTAGCCCAGGGTCAAGAGGAGAGCATGAAAATATCCTGCTGATATTCTGTGTATACTGCAGAATCTGGAGAACTGCTAACAATGTGTGAATTTTGTCCACCTACACTATAGGGCTTCTAAGCCAAACACCATTCTTGTCCTTGGACATTTCTGCAAAGGCACAAGATTAAACCACTGATACTAGGAAGGGTTTCAAATTAGTAGAATTCATGTCTAATTAGCAATTGTCTATTGTTTACTATATTGTTACCTTGATTCTACTCTTTATATTGAAAAAAGTTCAATAGCAATTGGGAGCAGCAATCTAGCAAATGATAGAGGGCTCTTTTCCCTGCACTACTCATATCCGATTATTGTTGCAATTGAGGGATTTGAGTACCAATTAGATCTGTGATGTCAAGACAACCTATGATGAAAGTTTCCATTTCAAATATGCAACAATAAGGTCTGAAAAGAAAACTGGGAATTGTGACTGCATAAATAAAACTGATGTCATTTGCAAAGGGTGTAATACACTGTCTATAACTAAAAAGGCAGGACCATTCTTGAAATGTTTGATGTAATCCAAATGTTTGATACAGAATACTCAGAGCTAATACTTCAACCAGGTAGCCTTAAATGCGGAAAGTAATCAGACTCTGTTGTTTATCAAATGAGCAGTTCATGAATGGGGATGTTATGTGGTATTGAAAACGCAAAAGTAATATGATGATTATATGGAATCATAGACTCATAAAATTGTTTATGTTGGAAAAGACCCTTAAGATCATCGAGTCCAACCATTAACCTAACCCTACCAAGTCCACCATGAAACCATGTCCTTAAGTGCCACATCTACACGTCTTTTAAATAACTCCAGGGATGGTGACTCAACCACTTCCCTGGGCAGCCTGTTCCAATGTTTGATAACCCTTTCAGTGAAGAAATTTTTSCTGATATCCAATCTAAACCTCCCCTGGTACAACTTGAGGCCGTTTCCTCTCATCCTATCGCTTGTTACTTGGGAGAAGAGACCGACACCTGCCTCGCTACAACCTCCTTTCAGGTAGTTGTAGAGAGCGATAAGGTCTCCCCTGAGCCTCCTTTTCTCCAGGCTAAACAACCCCAGTTGCCTCAGCCGCTCCTCATAGGACTTGTTCTCTGGACCCTTCAGCAGCTTCATTGCTCTTCTCTGGACATGCTCCAGCACCTTGTAGTGAGGGGCCCAAAACTGAACACAGTATTCGAGGTTGCGGCCTCACCAGTGCCGAGTACAGAGGCATGATCACCTCCTTACTCCTGCTGGCCACACCATTTCTGATACAGGCCAGGATGCCGTTGGCCTTCTTGGCCACCTGGGCACACTGCTGGCTCATATTCAGCCGGCTGTCGACCAACACCCTCAGGTCCTTTTCTGCCAGGCAGCTTTCCAGCCACTCTTCCCCAAGCCTGTAGCATTGCATGGGGTTGTTATGACCCAAGTGCAGGACCCAACACTTAGCCTTGTTGGACCTCATACAGTTGGCCTCAGCCCATTGATCCAGCTTGTCCACGTCTGTTATAACTGATATGGATAATAACACATGATAATTTTTATATTTATGTATACATGTTATGTACCTTTACAGTGCTGTAAAATTAATGAAGTTAGTATATTAATGGTAAATAATGATATTTTCTTATACAGTGTGATTTAGTTTCTGTCTGGTAATGGTAAATGAAGGGTTTTTTTGGATGATATTGAGTAAAGCAGTTATAACTCTTTCACCAATCACTCAGTCTTTGTGAGCCCTGTAATGGTTTACACCTAAGAGCTGCTGTAAAACCTGAATGGGGTTGTCCTCCTTTTAAGGGGTACAAGATAAATGGATGCATTAAAAAATGAAGGACTGCACAGTTATGGGTTTTTTTTTTCCTTTCTTTAATTTTATTTTCAGGTGCAATGCAAGTAGTTCAGTTCGAATTTTTAAGGCATTACGCTCATATGAACTTAAGTCTTTGACTACCTAAAATATCATTTGTCCTCCTGTGAGCTGTAATTACATTTGTAACAGCTGGGCTGTCTTTGCCGATTCTCAGTCCCATGTAAATGTTGAAGAAAAGGGTAATCCCAGTTCTGAAATTCTGCTTCTCTTTTGTTTCCACCCAGCCACTCCATTTTGTACCAAATGCTTGGTACAAAAACCATTTATGCACATTAATATATTGGCACCCATGAATAGCAGAGTTAAGATCAATGAATGACTCTTCTGGTTAATGTCATTCATCTATATTTATCAAGCCACAAGTTTCTTAACCTTCCTCCTTCACAGAGGTTTCCTTCAGTGTGCCTGGATGACTATGGCTCAAACACAGTGCGGAGTTTAGTGTGAATATTGATCAGCAAATGGAAAGACTGTTCTTAGTACACTAAGTACACTGTGTGATGGGTGCTTATACAAATTAATGAAGACAGAAATACTCTGTTTTGCTATGAAGGGTTCTTAACAGTTTAGAAATTTTGTTAAGTCTTCTCAGTAATATTAAATATTGTTTATGGATTTGTAACACAGCATAGTCATTTTTTCTGTATTTACAGTTCTATGCAATTTATTGATGTTGAATCACTATTTTGTGTGTGCATGTGTTTCTGCATGGTTTAGTGAGTTGTATCTCTGGAGAAAAAGGAAAAAAGACCGGTTAAATGTGACCCTTTTTTGCTCTTTGCAACAAAGAAATTTTGGTTTTCTGTTCTTCTTTGGTTATTATGAATGTTATCAGTATATTTTTCTGAAAATGATCATGTTAAATACTGAGCAGTGCTATACTCTCTTCCCATTTCACAGAAAATCATGTTAAATGCAGTTAGCTACAAATTTTCAGTGACAATAACACTCTCACCTGTGTACCTGGACAGATATTAGAGAATGGAGTCAATAGCCTACCTCCTTCAATCAGCTTTACGGTATCTGGTATCCCAGAAGCTAATGATGATTAAGCCCTGTCTTGCTTTCCCTGTAAATCAACAGTAAACCCCTGCTTGCTCTCAAGTGTTCAGAAGCAAGCCCTGGAGTTATGACCCTTACACAGGCAATAAGGCAAAAATGTCTTCTTGTGCCATTCCCTTCACCAGGAACCAGGTAAAAACTTGGAAACTTTTGGTTCAGAGTAATATAGCTAATAATGGAAACTGCAGGTCAAGAGGGTGTCTAAAGGCAACTGCGTTCATCATATTGCAGGTTTGAGTGAGAAAGCATGGGCTGAAATCCACTGAAATCTAAAGGAGAAGAAAATTGTACTCCGTGGGATCTGGCAATATTTTCTCCAAACTACCAATTCCACCTGCAGTCTATAGGAGTGACATGTCTTGGAATTTTGCTGGGGTAGCTGCTTTCTTTTACTGCAAGCTAAGAACTAGGCAGGGTTTTATTACAATAACTTTATTTATTTATTTATTTTTAACTTTTGTGCGCAATACAATGTTACCTTGCAAGGTGATGAACTAAAAGACCACGGTTAGCAATACCAGTATTTCATCTATCTACCCACAGCGCCTGAAAATTTTACAGTGTAACACGCCCCCCTCCAGAAGAATTGCAGTTTAAGCTTTCTCCACAACATTCCACAGGGCAACTCTGGCTGTCAGATGAGGCCTTACTGTTCAAACATATTAGATAAGGATCCAGCTTTCTAACCCTAATCGAATCAAGAGGTAGTGTGGAGTCACTTCAACATAAATGACAACCTTAATTACACCCAGGAAGAATATGGCCCCATCATCTCACGACATTGGTGTAGACCACTAACTGCCTGATACACTACGTATGAGTTTTAATCACATTTGCTTTATACATAAGATGTAATTCTAACAGAGCTAGTCACATGCTCCAGTGCATTGTAAATAGGCTATGATGCACTTAGCCAAATTGTAAAAGCACAGTTAATAATTTGATTATTATATTTTCAAAATTATATGCAGTAGTGACTTGCTATTTATCTACTCTTTTTGAGCTTTTCAGGTCCAAAGCAGCGTGCAGGCACTAAAAAGACCATTAAAATTTTATGCTTCATTTACAAAATGGTGGAAATTGCCTAAGATTCAAATGCAGTGTGCAAATACAAAATACAGCCTTTGTGATAACCTGTCCTGTAGCTACAGTCATATCATATTCACAGAGTAGGAATCTAATTACTGCACCAATTACAGGGTGTTAACAGATCCACTGCTGATCATCAGCTGTCCTGGAAAAACACTCCTGATAACAATTTTTTCTTAAGATTAATTTCTTCCTATTGGACAAAAACTCCAGTAAATCTTTCTGAAAAAATAGTATGCTAAGATCTTTTGTAATGTCCTACATACTGCTGATGAAAAGAACTCATTAGCTCATTTTTGAGCACAACTCGGAAATATAGTATGGGAAGAGAACAAGGTATTATTATAGATTTATGGTAACTGTTAGACGTTTTTAAGGATAGTTGTAGGGAAGAACTAGATTTCTTTAAGACATTGCATAGCTAAGACAGTAGCTTTCCAAGTATGCAGGAGAAGAGGGATGTATTTTTGCCAGGGTGTGGTTTAGTGAAAGCGTTCCAGAAAAACAGAGGTTAACAGGAGGAAAACCATCCCAGAAAAGACAAAACAGAGCTTAGTCCTTGCTCTCTGCTGGCTGCTCTTTGTCAAGATTACGTTCTGCCTCGCAGAGAGAAAATCTTTACAAGTGAGCAACTGTTTTACATCTTAAACTGTTACAGGGAAACTGAAGACTTTCTCATTTTTCCATGCTGTGCATGGGCCATGGATTGAATTTTGACTGAGAAGCTGTACTTTTAGTGCACATGCAGGTTTGTGCTAAATGTGCATTCAAGCTTTAGGCAGCTCATATTTTGCTAACTAAGGAGGTCTCTTGTTCCTTAAATGCCCTCTCT
Source organism: Phoebastria nigripes (assembly GCA_035582835.1). Lineage (NCBI taxonomy): Eukaryota > Metazoa > Chordata > Aves > Procellariiformes > Diomedeidae > Phoebastria > Phoebastria nigripes. Next base: position 323,649 of record JAYKAV010003296.1, read on the forward strand.
AGCTCAGGATGCAGCACAGAAACCTAACAATTAGGTATCTTGCCTGAGACTTTTCTTTGTGAGGGAAGCTTGTAACAGAAATAGTCTCACGGGGCTTTGTGCCCTTGCCCTCTGCACTCTCCCTTCCACTCGGCAACACACGAGGCATACTGGTACGTATTTTGGAGTTGCAGAGCGGACGTCCTTGGTGCCCCTGGGAGAAGGGCAATTCTTCCCTGTGAACAGACCCTGTCCATTCTGCCCCACATTAACATCAGCATTCAGAGCAATGCAACCTCCCTTACCTGCCCCACTTAGGGCACGAAAATCTTTACCCTGCTGTGCCACTGCTGTCCTGTGTGGGACTGACCTGGGTTTAGGTCTGTGGGATCCGCTGCTGGGACCAGGTGTGAATAATCTGTATTCATGATGAGGTGAGGCACGCCTGGGATTTTGGAAGTCTGCCTTGTCTGGCACACCTGAACAACCCCATTGAAAGCAGCGAGTAGGAACTGCCACACTAGTTTTCAGCAGAGGTAGTGAGGGAAATCCCATACAAGTGTCCTTCACAGTGTATTATAGTGTGGTGATCCAGTACTGTGCTTCTGCTCAGAAAAATCATGGTGATTTCGATGGGAGAGAGCCTGGGTGGAAGCTGTAGAAGTGGACATTGTGTCTGTTGGTGCAGGTACATATCTACGACCTGTAAATGAAAGATTTCAGTTCTTTGGACAGGTAAGGAAAGAATTACAATGGACTACACTGATTCTTGTAATTGAAGTAAATTCAATTTCGGAAAGAATMATGATTTTGAAAAGGTATGTTCTTAAAAGTTTGAACATCCATCCTGTTGGAATAAGGCTCAAGAACTAAAATCTCCCAGACTTGTAATGTAAACTGAGTGAGTAAAAGTTGTGGCAAATGATAACTCTAAAGCTCATTAGGTACTTCTACTATTTTTAAGGAAAATTAAAAGGCACATTTGCAATAAGGACACACTCACTGAGGACTGAGATCTGTTACCTTTGAAAATTACTGAGTACCTACATTGTTTGTAACTACAGAAGCACTTTGCAGAGTCCTTGAATAAGTGGGGCAGGATTCTGCACTTACACTACCATGGGCAAGTATCAGGAAAAAGCACAGGCTAAATCCCTGTGTAATAATATAAACTTTATAGATTAAGCTTTGCTGTGTTGCAGTCATTATAATACCTTGACTTTTTGGTTTCAGGATACTAATTAATCAATTCTCCAAGCACACTGGATTAAGATTTTGCTGAGAAGTGGTGACAAAACCAAAGGCAGGGCTTTGCTGCCAGGCTGTAGGAGCAGGCCTGTGGCTGGGAGAGGCATGTGGTTTCATCCACAGGTTGCTGCCCAGAAACCTGTAGAAACAGGGGTCAGGATTAATCTGTACCAGAACCACACACTAGTGCAAATTACTTCCTCGGGGCATATTGCCCCGGTCATCATGTATCCTAATACGCTTATACTTCTGTAAGACGCACATGTAGAGGAGAAACCTTTCCATTTCTGTGTTCGGCAAAAGCATTAAAATGATGAATGGGTCTTTCATAAAAACAAGTAAAACAAAGCCATCCTTTACCGAGAGTGGCATTATACAAATCATATCAGCTGTTGGGAGCTAGCTGCTTGACCCATGCTTTTCTCAGCAGTCACAGCAAGCCTAAAAATTGAGCACTTTCCATGCTGCTATGCCGGGGAGCTGGGTGCCACCTGTCCTCCACAGGGCAGTGCTCCTCAGGATGAGCACAGAGCCCTTTMATTTCACAACTCAACCAGCTACGTGGTGCAAGTTTAGAGAAACTACGGTGCTACATACCCCTGCTACTGGGTTATGAAGGAAGCATCTCCCCATGCCTTCCCTGGGGATTCACAGAGAGACCCTGTACTTAGAATTCCTTTCTGCAGCAGGAGTTCAAACATCGCCAGCTGACCCCACTTCTAGTCTGGAAAGAAAAGCCCTTTCTGAGTATTTCTAGGAGTTGCTTTAAAAATAAACAGCTGAAGGAGACATTAGATCTTGCCTTTGGATTTTTCATCAAAAAAATCACCATTAAAGGTGGAAAATACCATGTACTTTCTTAATTTATGTTTGCCCATCAAACTCAAGAATCCTATTTTACGCTGCTTGGAAAAAAAAAGTCTGTTTCAGATGAGTGAACTTTTGAGGGCTGTGTTGGACAAAAGCTATTTTTATGGCATGTTTTTCATACTTGGTATCTGCTGTATTTTTGCAAATAAATATTAGACCTAAGGGATGAATTTCTCAGCTAGTATAAATCAGCACAGCTCCACTGATTTGAATAGGGCTATGCTGGTTTATGCCCACCAGGGATTAGCCTAACCAAAGGCTTTGTAAGCTTTTTAAAGTTAAAGGAAAAGGCTTGTTCCGTGTTTAGGTGCTGAAAGAAAGGGAAAATTATGAGCACAGATTAATGTAAACGACAGCTTTAAATGATAAACTACAGAATATTTTGAGGGCTTAAAGACTTACGGTAAAAATCTAAATCTGTTGAGAAAGCCAGAAAATAACAGCCTGTATACATACATATTCCACAATTACTCAGTAGGTGGCAGTTAAAAGCCTCGATGAGCTTTGCAGTCGCCATTTAGGCAGTAGCACCAGCAGAGGCTGGAGTCAGTCCATCTGTAACAGCAGAAGGGAAGAGGGAGGCTGCGATCAAGCCGAGAAAAGCATTAGCCGCGGCCCAGGCGCTGGGGTGGAAGCGGGAGCGGCGCAGCGAGCCCCCCGGCACGGGCAGGCAGCAGCCGACACAGGGCGCAAGGGGAAGCTGCAGCCCCCTTGGTTAAGGCAGGGACTCCCTTCTGCTGGAGGAAGCCCAGGGCAGAGAGGGTGAAGAGCTGGTGCGATGACAGGCAGAAACTGAAGAGTGCTTGGAGCTTTCTGTTCCTACACAGGTAAATTTTTTTCCATTGTTTTTCCGCCTCACTTCGTACAATAAACATAGCTTTGCATTGAGATTAGAGGTCTTCCTTTCCTTTGGCCAAAATCCACAGTCCTCACTCAGGCAAAATTTCCACTGAAGTCAACGGAGTTTTGTGTGAGTTACGACTGCAAGATTTGATCTAAGCGTATATTTTATGTAGAGAACATGGCATGCTATAAGCTGGAGCTGACAAGGAAGCCAGAAGCTGGTCACATGCATACTGCCCAGTTAAACATCATCATTTTTCTGTGTGCTGGGATGCTAGTAATGGCTTAATAACGTTTTCTTTAAACTGTCTTTCATTAAAACTCAATGTGCCGAATTTCGCCCTAGTTTATACCGCTGCCACTGCAGTAGTTTAAAGAGAGAGTCATGTTTTTAAAATGAAAGCTACATTTTAACTTATGTGATGAAAGAATACAAAAATGTTGAGTCTGAATAAAATAACATCAGATGTTGCTTTCTTTGAAACAAATACAACTTTGCAGCATTCCACTGACAGGCAGACAATATTTTATTTGTTCAGAAGGTTGTGCCTCCTCAGTTGAATGAAGGAAAATAAATCACGAAAGGCCATTCTCAAGTGTCTGTGAGTGACATGAATTCAGAGTTGATAATACTTCCTCTCTTGCTGTCTTCCCCGTGAAATGTGGGGTGCTCTGTATGCTGCAGCACTCAGTCACAGCTGAGTGAGCCCAGAATGGAGCAGCAAGATTTGATGTATTTTATTTTTAAAGCAATTTCTGAATGTCTTGTTTTCATAAGTACCATACATGAATACATATATATATATGTGCCTGTTTATAAATGCACACAGGTGTAGGGATGTAATGTGTGCATCCCCATAACTTTCCACGTAAACAAATCTGTTGCAACTGGTTGCTGTTATACCTTTGCCAGGGTTTACAGTTTACTGTATGTAGAATGTTTGCAGGTCTCACAATTTTTAATTCTGGGTCAGAGGGTTATTTTGGCTTCCCCCGCCTCCCCCCCCGCCCCTTTTACTTTTCTGACTGATGGACTTCACTCGTGTTCTKGGGCTGACCCTGGGGCCCAGCTGTACCTACTAAATGCAGCAGTGCCTAATTCTCGCAGAATGGCATCTGTGCCATCATTCAGGGGCTATGAAACGTGATATCCCTTCAGGTTTCATGGTGTCTCTCACACTGCACACCACATTTCTGAGGCTCTTGCATGAAGAACTGTCCAAATGTGGAACGGGTTCAAATATAGCTGCAAATCAATGCCCCATGGAACTGGGGGAATGATTGCAATGTACAGCTATTTATCTTCATCCCTAGGAAGAGAGAAGAACGAATGGGTATAAATGGGCTGTGAATACACTTAGGCTGGAAGGTTTCAAACCATTAGAGCAGCAAGATTCTGAAATTACCTTCTTGTTGAAGTAATAGAAAGAAAAGACTCTAAATGCTTTTCAGTTAGTACTTGATAGAAGAGATTATGTGAAATGGTTGCCTGCAATGGCAAATAATTGGATTTGATAATCCAGGTGGTCTCTTTCAGTGCTAAATACCATTCTTACCTTTCACTGGAAGTTGCCTGCATTAAAAAGTTGCTTTGCAAATGGGTCAAGGTCTTTGGAAACACAGTTTTCCATACATCTCACATCAGAGCCAAATGAAAGCGTATTTCTCTTCTAGGTTGTGCTGCACTGTTGTTTATACCACCATGGCCAAACAGCAGACACATAAGCCCTGATGGTCATCAGGCTGAATAGTATCCCCTACTCACAGTGCAGAGCAGACCTCTTTGGAAGATGATTGGAGTTCAGAGGCATGGCTCCTTCTGGCCAAGTGGTCAAGATTATATTACACCGGCACTGCGGACTCTTTAGTACCAACAAAAATAATGGATAATATATAAACTGATAATGCTGTTCCTGAAGTTGCTATTAGTGCTGGTTCTAGTTTCCTTTGAGGATCGCCTGATAACTTTCTTTTGTGCTGACACACCTGCCCATGTAAAGATCCCAGTGTCATGTGTGAAAAAGCAAAACCTCACACTTCCATTGTGACAGAGTGTGCATTATTGCCCCCAAATTAGCTTATTTTAAAAACCTGCAATAAACAGTATTCTGGTTCAAAGATGCTCCTACAGAATGACCACATTCAATTCCATATTCTCTTTTCCTCTACTTCTTTCTCTTTATAACCTGATTCTTTTCTTGCCTTTTTATGGGTTTGATTTACTTACTACATTGGATTGCTTTCAATTCACAGTGTACCTGAGTAACTATTCTGTAATATATAATAAGCTGCATTTGAATGTTCCAGCTCCCTCACTATGCGTGAGTATCAGGCCATTTGTACACTTAAACTGAAACAGTATTCACTGTGGGAGATTTGGTTTGGTATGTAGGGCTGATTCCAAATGTTTGTTACTTTCCCCTTAATAGTTTGTATTACTAGGCCTAACCGAGCACTTATCAGTATTACATACAAGAAGAAAAATGGCAATTTTGTGAAACATGAATACATAATATTAGCAATACTACTTTTCCTTTTAAATGATCAATTTCCTTAAATGTACCAGGAAAAAAAAATTCTTAGAAAATTTTTTCTGTTTGTTATTTTTTACTTTCCACCCAAACAAAGGTTTTAAAGTATCAATAAACAGATATTTTCACTGCATTCTTATTGTTGCACTAAAATTAAAATGTGCATTAAATTATCTTATCTTACTGCTGGAAAGGCAGTGGAAAAGACCCACCGAGTGACAATGCAACTGTATGCATGAATTCAAACAGAACATATTTTATTTTGCCTTTTTGAGAAAACAAATATTGATTTGTTTTCAACCACAAAATATTGATTACTGTATAATTCTTGAAATGGGTATCAAAGGAAGACAAGAGCAAAATGTCAAAAAGGGTGTGTCAAGTCTATGGCAAACGCACTTTTCCACTCACACMGAGGTCAGGAGCGCTTCCTCTTGAGCAAATAAATTTGAGTTGAATGTTAGACTTCTGTATCTGAGATGAAAATCGGTCTCTGATTTCTCTGACTGTGCAGCGCTGCAGTACACTATGGCATCAAAATGCAATCCCCCTCACCCTGACTGCAGGTAATGGAATTGGTTTATTTGAATCTGAATAGGTGTCAATGAAGTTATGACAGCCTTTTAGCATCCTCATTTAAAATATGTAGGTAGTAAAGCAGCCATATGAAAAGAGCAAATCCGTTCCTGGACTGCAGATATTTCCTTCCCAAAATGTCCTGTAGCTCTGACTTAAAATTAATGTGAAGCTAAGAAAAGGAGACTTACCCTCTTTTATTTGTTTTTATTTATTTTTATATTCTTCCCTGAAAATCTAGACTGACAGCTTTTATCTGTTCTGAAAAAGTTAGTAATTTAAATAATCAAATATTAGCTACCATCAATAGCTAAAATTTTGCTGTAAACCCAACTAAAAAACATGACAGTTTTCCCAATTTGTTCACTCAAAAATTAAAATGCTACCATGTGTTACTGGGAAAGTATTTTTTAATCTTTAGAATATAGTTTTTATAATTTTGTCTACTGCTATAAGGAAAAGAAACATGAATCGAGAATAAACTACTCCAAAGGCTAAACCTACCTTTCTTACTTCAGAATAGAAAGTACTGAAATCTGGGGCAGTGATGAAGATTAGTATGAAATCGCTTTTCTGTTTAAAAATTTTTAAAAAAATTCAGTAGGGAAAGTATTCAGTTTTGTGAAAGTCCCGAGATGCAAATTTGCAAATTAATTCTTAAATAGAGTAAAAAGAAAAATAAATAAAATTTTCCCCACAAACCAGCTTATGATAAATTGCACATCATAGACAGCAAATAGCTTCTTGTGAACATTTAGAAACTCCTATCAGAAAGCTGTCATCCCTTTATCACACCCCACAGTTATACTTTAATTGCTGGTTTTCAACCCTTTCTGATTTGCAGACAATTTTCAGTGGAAGCACAGGCTTCTTACTAGTGCCTGGAAGCATATCAACAATGGAATTGCATTACTTAATTACTTGTCAGGGATCCTTCTGGGTCCTGAAACCTGCTGCATTAACCTATCCACAAGTTACTGCCCAACAAACTGGTTGCAAAATGTATTATATTGGCTAGTGGAGTTTTTGGAGGACTTACCATGCACAGCTTCGACAGCAAGACAGATACTGATATTCTCAGTTTAAGCCACATTGTTTTGAATGGGGTRTTATTTGGGCAGTGGAAAAGTATCAGAAGTGTTCCCATGGTCAGGATAGCAATCAAGCTATCCTTTCCAGCCCAGCAAGGAAAAGTAATGATAGGAGTTACATTCATAAGTGGGAAGCCCTTAACCTTCAATAATTCTGCTTCTATAGAAGACTTGCGCAAATAGTCTCAAATTAACATTAAGGAATTGAGGACTACAGTGGCAAGACAAAAGGGCCATGGGTCTTTGTACAGTTTCCTTTGCTGAATTGAGACCGGTTGTCCATGGACGCATGGTTCTTCTGTGTAAATACACACATTTATATGGAAGTAGCTTGTTGCCTATGCTGGGATTTTTATTATGAATCTCACAATATATGGAATTTAACATCCAAAGCCTCTAGATCCAAATCATTATTTGGGAAATTTTCCTTCTTGGTTTGGGTTTTTTTAGTGTTTCGTATGTTTCTAGCTTTCTCCATTCAGGAAAACTTAAAAGCCACACCTTTTTCCATAAGATGCAGAATAAAAAGTCACCTATTTTGGCTAGTGGACATCTGGAGAAGCAGCAGTTCACTATAACATACAAAGTCACAGCTAATTGCCAAAAACAGTATTCTGCTATTAAAAAACAGAGGGGCTGAAAGGTCAGACTGAGTCTCTGATCCTGCATTTATATGAGTGACAAATTCCAGTTAATAACCCTACTGCTCTACCCAATGGCATAATGTCCTACCTGTTGAAAGGTGAACATATAACATTGTAAGTCGATCTTTCCATCTTTACTCAGGTAAATTAAATCTATTGAAAACTGGGCAAAAACTACAGTATTTGGTCTGTTAAGCAGGGAAGAAAACTCCAAAAAATTAGTCCCATAAGGACTTGAATACAATGCTGTTATCTTGACATTTTTATTTCTATGTGTGAATTCACGAATACCTAACTACACATACACAAAGGCTTCTGAGTCGTTTCTCACTGAGTTTTGACCCTGAGCACTTAAAAAATAAGATACCAAAATTCTTGAATAGATAAAAAAATGTAAGAGTAGCTCCATTTAAGTCAATGACGTACCTAACATGCCTAAAGCAAAGCCTGAATTTAAACAGGAACTGAGTAATGAAATTCTCCTTTTTTGATTTTAAGATTAGCCAATCCACTAAATAGAAAGTGACAACCAGTAGGACACCTGTCCACCCTGGGTAAACTTAGCATATTATTGCTGTTTCTGCAGGAAAGGAAGTTTTTTTCATGTGGTAAGTATGTTCAATGACGCTGAATCTTGTTTTATGGTAATGGTTCATTAGTATGTACCTGTTACTCAAGGCTTAGTTCTGAAAGCTCTTGGGCAACAACAGAGCAAATAATTTAAGTGTACTCCTAATTCTAAAGCTCTTTGTTGTATCAGGTCCAGTACCTTCTGCATTTTCTGTGCATGAACCCTCAGCAGAGAAGGGAATCAACAGACCCTTCTGCATCGTTCATTTTTCCATCACCAGTCCTGCCTTCTTCTTCAACAAGCAAAGCCACTTTGGTTAAACCTAATTTCAGAAACCCATGATACCTATTGTCCCTGTAGAAAACTCATCTAATTCTCTCCCCTTTCTTTTTCCTGTTCTTTCTTGCCTAGCAAAACTATTTCTGCCACAACAGCTTCTGGCCATATCTTAGCCCAAGTGCTAGTAAAGATTTTCTTACTGTGACAACTATGTGTTTGGCTTTTTGTTTTACCAAGGGATCCATTTGATATGATAATTGATAGGGCTTCAAACAATTTTGAAAAGGCATTGTTTTGGGAATGAGATTTTCAACATTGGTGTGATGAAAATGCGACAATTTGCTAAAGCAGAGCACAGCATCTGTGACCGCAGAACAGTATAGGGGCTGATTCTACCTCCTTTGCATGCAGGTGTTCTTAGGACAATATTCTACTTCTGTAAATACTGAACAAAGCTGCGACCAATTATTCTGAAAGACTCTTGTCCTTTCTATTACTCTTCTACGCTAGGCCAGCAGTATGAAAGGAATCTGCAAAACCTCTCCGAGAACCTCTCTGAAAAAACTTCCTAAAATTGATATCCTGGCTTAATACTTAGACTGTATCTGTAGTGTAGCATACACATTTGTAAGGTAGTGAAGAATCTGTCCCAAAATGCAAGAAACACTTTAGCCAATGTTGAAAAAATAGAGCAATTTTTATTTTTCTTCCCTTTTTCTTTTTTAGATATTTGAAAGCAAACGCTACGATCACCTAGGCCAAACTCCCCCAAAGCACACGCTTTGCTGACATTCTGGTCATGCAGGGCAGTTCTAGCATTCTGCTCTGTCTCAGTCCCACCCAGTTTTGTACAGACTGAGCCACTACGTTCATTCCAGTTAGAAAATTCTAAATGATGACTTCTCTATGCAAATTCAAACAATTCAAACATTGTAGAGAGTCTAGCTCTAAAACAGAAACTGTTTCAGTCGAAACAAACTGAATTTGTAGTTTGAATTTGTGCTTCCTACAAATATGTTGAAGAATAAGAACAGCCAATTTCTGAACAATAAGAAGATCAAGTAAATATTACAACAAGGACAGTGTGTCCGAGAAAAATGGGAGGTTTATGACACGTAACTTTACTTACTTTTTGTTTCCATAGAAGATGCCATTTTCTCTGTAACTCAGTCTGGTCTGCTTCCTTCTGACTGATGGTACAAAATATTAAGTTGGCATTGCTTTTCTCTCAAATTACAGTTGAGAACAACTCTGTCATTTTCTGCCATGGCCTATTATGCCATCCAATTTTTGTATTKACTCTGAAAATAAATCTGGAACTCCAAAAGCCTCTGTTCATTCAGATCTTTTTTTGGCCACACTTCGTAACTTCTACACAGATCTTAAAGTTAGATTATTAAGTTGCTTTCAGTGTCCAATAGTTGAATGCCGTTTGGCCAACATGACTTGTTATATTGAAAAATTCCCATGTCATTTCTAACTGCTGTATCTGCATAGACCTGCCAAAAATCACTGATTTTATTAATCTTTCCTCCACTGTAAACAGCCTTTATACCACGAGTGCTATATATGCAGACTTTAGAAACAATGTTCAGTTAGACCACAATTAAGCCCAGATTAAAAACAAATGAGAAGAATGTACACAATTTAACGACTTTCTTAAGGACTTTGGTGAACTGGGACCTACAACTCACGTGAACAGAGCCCATCTTCCTTTTCACGATAACAGTACTTTACATGACACTAACTCAGCTTTCTTTCAGTAAACCAGTATGTTAGTACTTGGCCCTTCAGTGCTGGAAATCTTGACGTAGATTTAATCTTCACTGATCATGCAGTATTGCCATTATTTTGAAATGCCATTCTTCACCATCCTCCAGTGTTAATTGAAATCAATGTTAACATTTGGCAAGATTCAGTGATCAATTGCATAAACTTTGGTCTTGGAGGGACTCCTATCATGAGCTTTTAGACTAATGCAAAAACCAAGCTATTACTATGAAACAACAGCAAAACTGGTGCTGGAGCCTCAGAAGTTTCTGGAAGCAACCAATTTAACTAATTATCAGCATTTCATCATCAGCAGCATAATCACCTTTCCTAAAGCAATGAGATGCTTTTCAGAGAGTTATCATTAGGTGGAACAGCTGTAGGCAAAGAATTGTTTTTAGGAGTAAAACAAGATACTTTATTCAAACTGCACTGGAGACAGTGGAAAAACCGCAGAGAAATCTTAGGTCAAATGGCTTAATTATCTCTGGCACTGCATAAATACCTTGAGCAAAATACAGTCAATTACTATCTTCAAATCCCACTTCACACTATTATGTGAAAGACTTTTTGTATTTCAAGACTTCCAGGTTTTTTTGTAGGGAGAAGGTATGATCCAAAATATCTGACACACCTCCCTATATTTTTGGCTTGTAAAGGAATCTAAAAGGTTATAACAATTATGAATAAATAATATTTAGCCTAATATTTGTTATCCAATAATATCTAGATAGTATCTGCTAACAAAAGTACCAGAGACTTAAATTCAAGTGCAAGGAAGTCACCAATACATAGGTAAACATTTTGAAAACAAGGCATGATGTCACAATAACTTATCAAACTGAAATTTTGGTATGGCAAAGCAAATTCAGGAGGCAGTTTTACTCTAAATGCATCAAATAATTTTAATTACCCTCATTAGTACTGTCAATCCATGCATAGCTACTCATGTTGATGTGACTTGGCCAGTCGTCCTCCTATTTTATGTAAACATGCAAAGCAAAAAGAGGAGGTATTTTGAATGGATACTTATCTCTGGTCAAGGCTTTGCTCAAATATCAATGACACAGGCATTAACAGTGTGAAAATATTCTTCTCTGTTAACAAAGATGGCAAGAACAACACCTGCATAAAAGCCAGAGCTGACGTAAATCAAAATGCTACAGCATTTATGCAATGAAGAAGTCACATTTTACACTAGCTGATCATCAAGAAGCAGACTTTCAAAGAACATTTTGTTCAGCATGAGAATAAAAAAAAAGTGCTTTTCACATGGACTAGAACCTCATGTTGCAAGAAAAAGCTGTTTTAATTGTTATCATTTTGTCTTTAAACATGTCCAACTTGCCATTGATTTGAAAAGACCAGAGCAAAGCAAGCAAAGAAAAAGAAAGAAAAAGAATGAAAAAGCAAGTCTTGCAGTAAAAGATGAAGACACTGGAAGTAGGAAAATCCCCATTCTTTAAGTCCATGTTCATTGGCAGATATGGTGAAAATACTCCCTGAGAAATGCCTGTTTATATACATAATGGACAACATGTAAAAACTCCTTGCAGAGCTCTCTTTCCCTCTTGTATGTAAATAATGTGTACCTTTTTCACCTTTGATATGGTGAAATGGCCATTAACCTTACAACCATGCTGAAATCCATCTTATCTATAACTACATTTGGTATTATTCTTCACCTTGCACCTTGTATCTTTGCCTAGTGGTGTCATCACTGGATAGCCTGATGGACTGTTAATTTAAATTGATGCAAGCTTTTGAACTAAATGCATTGCTTGTACTTTATTGGATTTTCATCATAACAATGACAGTATAAACAGAGACATTCTCCTTAGACTTTAAAAAAAAAAACAAAAAACAAAACAAACAGTCACTGACATGAGATGATTTTACCTGAGGCAAAAGAGCTTTCAGGAAATTAATACACAGCATCTGACAATTGCTGTATTCCGTATCAGACTGACATCTCAGTAGGACATCATAAAACCTCAAGAACTGGATCGGTTAAGATGCAATCAAAGCCTCTGACTCCAGACAGCAAAGGTAGTATCAGGTTGCTTTATAAAACGAACGCTACACTAAAAGATACCATCTAGCCAAACAATTTCAAAGAAATTTGCAACCTGTGACATTTCATGGAAGTCTAATGATGCAAACATGGTGAAAATCTTTTGCAACAAAAGCAAAACTGTGGAAAGATTGGAGAGTGAGCAATTTTTTCTGTACTTACTTTCAAGTACAAGCTGGAAGGGCTCAGCAGCTGTGAGATTCTAATCTCATGTTACTCTAAGGGTAAGTATTCAAGTAGATTAATTTTCAGCAGTTATTTTTCAGCCTCCCTATACCTTTTACCCCTTATTGCATTCATTATTCATGGCTTAAATACAAACATAAGAGGCAAGTCATAAATACAATTGATAGAAGAGTTAGACCATAAAAAATGATTAAAGATAGGAGAAAACTATGGAGATCCAGTGGCTAAATACAGGATCAGTGACATCAATTTAGTAAATGCTAACACACCCACATGTAACTAGTCACCCAAAGGACATTAAGAGTTTGAACAATCAAGTGCATAATCCGTAATGCAAGGTACTTTGTTTAAACATTTTTAAATGCATATTTTTGTTATCACTATATAACAAAATAACTGATTTTATGTCAGAAAGACTCAGTCTTTAAACTGTACCCTCCTGTCAGAACAACCCTTCAGTTCTTTTACCTGGCATGTCAGAAACAGGGAAAGAATGCAGATCAACGTAAAGGTCTGTAGTTGAGTTTGAACTGGAGGCAGCCTTTTGTCCCAGTTTGTCCCCTTTTGTCGAGATCACCAGCAGCAGCTGAGCTAGAGCAACTCGAGCCTTGTGCTAGCGGAGCATCTGCAGAAAACAGAGCTAAGTCAGCAGAGGTATATGGAGACTCACTAACTTGCTGAACTTTGCAACCAGACAATTAAAAAATGAAGGGTATAGATGTATGTTATGAAAAGTGCTTTGCCTTTTTAAGTGAGGATAGTTTTGTTAAACCTGACACTTCAGAGGATGAGAGTAAATTTTCACTGATGTAGTTCGTGAAAGCAGCAAAGGCAGCAGATCAGGCTTTATTACACACAAACTCCAGAATAAGTCAGTTCTAAAGTGTAAAAAGCAACTGCTGTTTTCTATGTGCAGATTATGAAACAGACAGGTTCTCAAAGCCTGAATCAGAGAGGATATTGTACATCTGAAAAGTCAGACTTCTTTCAAGTTAGTTTTTCCATACGCACATTGGCCAGAATATTTACAGCTGATGAAACAATGTGGTACTTTATTTTGTCCTGTTGTGTATTTCAGTTAATGTATTTTAAGACAAAGAATCAGTATGCTAATAGGGCAGTATGAAAAGCAGTAACAAATGCACAATTGGGTGCAAGTGCACCACAGTCACACAGAATGATTTTCACTGCAGGAGAATGTCTGACCAGATCCACACAGAGAATACAAMCACATGGTAAAAATTACTTAGGGAAGCCTTTCTCCGGTGTGATTAAAAAGCCTTGCATGAGCTTTTTGTTTTGTTTGCTCCTAGCTCCTGAGCATGACAAAAAATAAAATAATCTGTATTGTTAATCTTGGTAAAACTGAGGCTCTTCAGGACTAACACACCTGCATGTGGGACAAACTAAACAGCAACTAAGGTTGCTGCTCCTTTGCAGAAACCCAGGCTGAGGAACAGCTCTGTGGAGAAGGCCCAGGGGCCATGGTGGGCAGCAAGCAGGGCATGGCCAGCAGTGGCCCCGGCTGCAGCGAAGGCCCACCATGTCCTGGGCTGTATGGACAGGAGGCAGGAGCATGGCCAGTCGGTCGAGGGAGGTGATAATTCCCCTCTGCTCAGCACTCATGAGACAACAGCTATGTAGTTTGTCCAGTTTTGGCACCCCCAATAGAAGAAACACATCAATAAACTGGAGCAAGTTCAGCTGAGGGCACCGAGGTGTCCAGGGCTGCAGCACTGTCCTGCCTCGCAGGCTGAGGGACCAGGGCTGGTTCAGTCTGGAGAAGGCACAGTTTGGGGGGCACCAAACACCAGCCCCCAAAACCTAAAGGAAAACCACCAAGAAGATGGAGTTAAACTCTTCACAGCAACGGGTGGTGGGAGGAGGAGAGACAACAGGTATGAGTTGAAACACAAGTAGTGCAGACTAGATATAAGGGGGGAAAAATCATGCTGAGGGTAATTTAGCAGTGGAGCAGGTTGCCCAGAGAGGTTGTGGGAAATGTTGGAGGTTTTCAAACTCTGACAGGACAGAACAACCTTGTCTGGTCTCATGGCTGACCCTGCTGTGACCAGCAGGCTGGACCAGAGACCTCCTCAGGTCCCTGCCAGCCTGAATTATTCTGTGATTCTATGGTCATTTCTAAAAACAGTCTCCAAAATCTCCCTAAGCAATCGGTGTGCTCCTCTTTACCACTGTCAAGTTTTCCTATTGTCTAATGTGTATCTCTTCTACAATGTCAGCCCATTAATTCCAGGTTTTTTACACTACAGATATACACGCTCCCTTTTTGCAACAACTTACTATGTATTTGAGGACTGTTACCATGCCATTTCAGGTTCCCTTAGAAGCTTTTTGGATGCTTAATACTTCATGCCATTAAGTGCCACATTTCAATTTGTTCTAACTTTTGGGCAACATATGTGCCAGTTTTCTTGGAGATTTCTGAGTATGCTTAAAGCATGAAGTTTAATGTAGCAGGAGTACACTCAGCTAGCTTTTAAAATTTTATTTCTCTACTCCGTATTTCACTGATTTTCATAGTAAAAATTTTTGTAGTGCATTTTTTCTCATCATCCCATCATTCCTAGGCTACCTATTATCTGATTGTGCAATGCTTAAGCTGCTTCTGAGGTGAAATAGCCATGTTTTTCTCTCTTGCCTTTTTGCTCACAAAAATTATTAAACTATAATTCTTATGGTAGCTCATTCTCTGCAGTCACCCATGACTCTAAGCTCTATGACTGTTCTGAATTTGCATGTTTGCAGCTCTTAGGTACAAGTTTATTCTCAGTGGAACAGCATCCTGCTAGCTTCCTCTGTTCTCATTTCTTGCTAGCTACTTTGGTTTTATTTGTTTTCTCAACAGCATGAGCTGCTCGCCCATTTTCCTTATCCGCAGAGGGTTTTCCCTCTTATATAAACATATACGCCAGTATTTTCTGAGACTACTCTTCTTTCCATTCCTTGAATTCTGCTGTCAGAGAGAAACAATTTTGCTTCAGTGCCTCAGGATGAACACGCTTATTTATCAATCTTTCCTATATTTAAACAGGTCTCTGAGACTGACAGTGACTGCAGCGTAGGAGAGATGGAAGGGGCGAAGCTGCCTTCTGCCTGAAGCTAGGCTGGGTAGGCAGAGCTGTGACAGCTCTCCACTTTGCCTCAGGATCAGCATCCCCAGTTGCACTGGTTATTCTGCCTGCAGTGTGGCAGATGAGGAAGTACAACTCCTTTATCCAACACATTATGTGAAGACAGATGTTTTCAGCTTACTCAGACATTAGAATTAGGACAGAATAGGATGCCCTGGACAAATCAGGGTATGCTCGAACAGCAAAATGAAGACGTTAGTGCAGCATGGGTAGCCATAGTTTTAATCTAACTGGCACAGGCAGCAACAGCATCAAAGATGCAGAAGCACAGAATACAGTGTCAGCTGGCAACTGGGATAAGGCCATGGGTGCTCCACTCACATCCATACCTCTACAGCATCACTGCTATTCTCCCCGTGCTAGACAGGTAAAGGATGACTTAAAATCCTGCCCCACAATGAAATCACTCCTGCTGCAGTGAAGACATAGCTTGAAGGCTTTCCTTATTCAGTAAGAAATCCCTTTGGGTTGTTCTGGATTAGCTGCTACCCAGGTAACATTGCAACAGGCAAATTCAATAACCTGGCACAGTTAGGGCACATGGACAAGATTCCCCATTAAATCAGCCCATTTTCCTAAGAACAAATATAGATGCAGCAAATTTTACATTTGTTCCACACGTACTTTTTATATATCTAGTTTTGTCTGGAAAGTAACATTATCCTAGACTCTCAACTTTTACTGTTCAATTTTTTAATGATTATTTGCTTAAATCTCACTAAATATAAAGAGGCTTGTACATGCTTTGTACCTAATGAGCTGCTACTGATGGGAGGACAAATTAATCACATTTTTTTCAATGAATTCCAAAACAACTACAGCTTGCAACCCTGTGAAAGCTTTACCATTTCTGTTATTTAATAATGATGACAATATCTGTGATCCTACTGTTTACAGACAGGTTTTGTCAAAGGGAACTGACTTCAGGGATCACAGAGTTTTGTGACCTTTGACATATGCATTTGCCAACCTTGACAATGTAAGCCACTTTTAAAAAATGTTGTGAAGATGCCTGCACAACCTTTCTGATAAGTGTAGCATGTCTCCAGTAAAATATCATCTGCTCTGAAATAAAGATTAGAATGAAAAGGCAGACTGAACATGAACAATCTCAGTTTACCAAAAGGTACTCTTTGACCTGAAATGCAAGTGGAAGAACACATCGAAGTGGGGCATGTTCTCCCAAAGAGTTAGAAACAAAGCATACCTGGTGCTATTGCTGAATAAGCTACAAATATGTCTTAGATGTCACTCAGGAGTGTTGTCCAGTTGTAGTGGCGATAAATTCCCTAACTACTGAAGAGATGTTTTGAGTAATTGACTGTCATATACACGTGTATATTGGTGTGTTTCAACAATGATTTGAGGAGGCTTGTTTTAGAGACAGAAAAGTAATTCAGTTTCTACAATATTTTTGGGCCTTGGCCTTGCTGAAATACCATTTCCCAGATGCAGCTTTTTATTTCTAGGGATATTAGTCCAGCAGGAAGAATACTGAAACTCACAATGTTAATTTAAAATAAATCATGTATGATGAAGATGGTCTTGTTACCAGTCCAGGCTGGATTGCAAATCCTAAATTTACTACTGAAATAAATCATTCTGTAACCCACTGCAAGTCTTCTTAAATTACTACAACTAGTATGCCATCACTTACATCACATTAATGTCTCTTCTTGGGAAAGATATCACAAAGCGCACTCTCCACATGTACCTGTATTAATGTTCTTTTTGTCCTTTTCTTCCCTAGATTTTTCCCTCTAGCTGAGCAAGACACACCGAGAAACATGCCTGAGCAAAGCAATGATTACAGGGTTGTTGTGTTTGGAGCTGGAGGAGTGGGCAAAAGTTCTTTGGTCTTGAGATTTGTGAAGGGCACTTTCAGAGAGAGCTACATCCCTACCATTGAAGACACCTATCGGCAGGTGATCAGCTGTGATAAGAGCATATGCACTTTGCAGATAACTGACACTACAGGGAGCCATCAATTTCCAGCCATGCAACGTCTTTCTATTTCTAAAGGACATGCTTTCATTTTGGTTTACTCTATCACCAGCCGACAGTCCTTGGAGGAACTCAAACCGATCTATGAACAAATATGTCAGATTAAAGGAGATGTAGAAAGCATTCCAATAATGCTGGTGGGGAACAAAAATGATGAGAACCAAAATCGAGAGGTGGACAGCAGTGAAGGAGAAGCCATGGCAAAGAAGTGGAAATGTGCCTTCATGGAGACCTCTGCCAAGTTGAACCACAACGTGAAAGAGTTATTCCAAGAATTGCTAAACCTAGAGAAACGCAGGACTGTGAGTTTACAAATTGATGGCAAAAAAAGCAAGCAGCAGAAAAGGAAAGAGAAGCTGAAAGGCAAATGTGTGGTGATGTGAAATTGCACTGTCAGGAGTCAGTTATGCAGTCTCACCTGTCGACAATACCCATGTAAAACCTACAGACAGCAAACAACCATACAAGACCCTATTTATTAGTATCTGTTTTAAAAGAAATATTTGGAATTTGAAAAAATGAGTTACGGTGGTTACTATGAAAAAAGCCAACAATTAAAAAATCATGTACTCTAGCTATCAGCAAAAAAAATCAGGAATGAAAAGAAAGATGGGCCAGGATATCGAATTTTGTAGTTTACGGAAGAAAAGAAATTTCATCCTTAGCGTGATGTGGAAGATTTGGGAAGTCAACTTCATATTATTTATGTTTGCATATAACTGCAAGAGAAGGCAATGTATAATGTCAGAAGAAAAACAAAGAAATGTCCATGAAGAAACCCGGAACGTATAAATGCATGCTGGGTGCTGTTTTCACACCCTTTAAGAATGCTGTGGACAAAAAATTCCGTTCAATTTTCATTACTGACTGGTGGGGCAGTGTGTGTAAGGTAGTCTCAGGTCTGCCAAATAAATGGACTATTTCACACTAAAAAGAAATGTGGGGGTAGCACAGTTAATAGGAACAGATATTCTCTCTACCCCCCCAGCACGAGATTTCTTTATAGTATGATGCGGTGTTTGAACTGAAGGATGAGGAAAAGCCAGCCCCTGTAGGAGAGATGGAGATCGTCTCCTTTTGCAGACCCGTTGCTTCAAGAATGACCTGTGCTTCTGGCCCCAATATATTTCAGAAGAGCAGATGTTTGCCTGTAGAGGATGTCAGATTGTATAAGAATGGTGTACATATGCAAACAGAAAGCTTCCCCAGGGAGGACTGGCTGGGGAGTCTCCTACAAAAGCCTCTATGGGAAGGGCTTAGTTCAAACGTTTCTGATGGTTAAATGAACAGATGGTGTGATTAGTGAATGAACGGAAAGTCTCTTGAACTGATGGTAGCCTTGGAGAGGGGTCGGTGTAGTGTATAAAGTTTTTATTCAAATTACCAGATTAGCTGAGTGAAACTTCTTTACATTACTATATTCCAGTTAGAATGGTTTTGCATTCATGCACTACTAGATCTATTGCCTTTATATTGTCTGAATGGTTTTATATTTACCATTTAAACTCATGATTTGAACTGCTGTGACTATTTATAGAACCAAATCCTATATCTGGAGTTAGGGCCCACAAGAGTCTCTAAGAGAAGATTTGCTGGGATAAGTACTACAGGATTTGGCATATTAAGAGTTGCAGTCAGTACTGCGTTACAATGCAATACAAAGTTCTGAATAGAAAAAAAATGGTTCAAACCACTCTGTCAGGGGAAACTGCTCTTCTCAAAACCTTTGGAAGGGCAAAAAGTGTACAAAATGTGAGCTTCTCTGGATCTCTCTCCAAAGCTTTTTTAAAAACTAATATGAATGACTAAAGTATGTATCCTACTGATAACAAAGACCATCTAAGATAAAAGAAGCACATACATTTTTTAAATGACACATCAAAATTGTATAAACTACAATTTGCACCTTAGGAACTGCTTTGAAATAATAGAAACAAACCACCATATTTTTGGTGAATGTTTATGTCAAAATCATACAATGGAAAATGCAGTCAAGTACTAGTACTATTAGTACGCATGCTGTTGCATTATAAATATTTTCTAGGAACTGTTCAAATGCAGTATTTGCATTAAAAATTGTTACTGTGTTGCTTTCAGAGCTATTGCTTGCTTACTTTCCACCTTCCAAACAAAAGTACAGACTTTTCACAGGTAGGRTGATAGTATGCATTTCTTTGAGCAAGAATTGCAATTAGCACTGTCTAGAAAGGAGCACAACTTTTGTGTCTCAGAAGAAATTCTGGCACCATTAAAATCAAGCGTAAAACTCCTACTTATTTCAAAGAAGACAGAATTTTGTGTGTTTACTTCATTGCTTTAGAAGAGAAAATTGGAGAGAGCATGAAAAAAAGCTAAGGCTCTTCCTTAGCAATAAATTCCTGGCTCTTACATGATGCTTTTTCTCCATAAATCTCAAAGCACTTTACAAAAAGGACAGCATCATTATCTTAACTTCACAGGTGGTGAAACTGAGGCACAAAGAGAGGAAGCAACTGCCCATAGGTTACCCAGCAGGCTAGTGGCAGACCCAGGAACAAAAGCAGATCTCTTCAGTCCCAGTCCAGTGCTCGCTCTGCGTTTGGTCAGACTGCCTCTTCACATTCTTAAATAGTTTCTAAAACACATAAAGAAACCTGGTATGGCTTATATGGCTAAGTGCATCTTTTTCTTGTCAGTCTGTCAATAGATCAAACAGTATTTCCAGATCAGGGATGCAAAACATTTAAAAGCACTACGTTTAGTAAGACTTTTATACATGTTTATTCATCTACTCTGTTTGTAAGCAAATGGCTGAAGATACTCATCTTCACAGCATGGGATTCCACTAACGAAACCGGAAAATCGAAAGAATGATCACATTTAAGGAGTAATGGGTCACATACAGAGGTCAGCAGTACAGAGGTCTCCGGCTGATGCTAACACGCTGGTGCCAAAGGTCATCATGCATGGCAAACACCTAAGCAGCCAGCATAGAATAATGATAGAAACTCAAAGAAAAAAGGCCATATAAAGACAAAGATCCTTTTAACATTATTACTTTAACTGGAGGAATTATTTACATAGTAAAGAATCTTGCAGAAGTAGAATATAGGGGATCTGAATTAGACTCAAAAGGTTATGACTGCAAGGATATTACAGGCTGAAATTTGACCCTGGACATTTTTGAATGTGCCTCATAGCAAGAAAAGAGTAACTGTATGGCAAAGGTGGTAATAAAACAAGTAGCTGCTGGTTGTTAGGCTTGAGGACCGTTTCCTCTAATTCCCAGTTGATTCCTCACCTGCTACATAATAAGCCATGAATTATTTCATGGACTTGCATGTATCAAAGCAAGGCCAGTACAGAAGCAATATTACTCATGGACCACAGACTCGAAAGAGAACATATTTTATACCCTTGCATTGTCATCCTAGTTTATACTACTAGATTTTACATATCTTACATACTTGTGAGCTGGTTTAAAACATTTGTTTTGCTATTACTTATACAATTAATTTTTTTAATACAGGGAAAAAACTGTAAGGTAAATAAAGAAAATATACAGCTTTGTTACCTTTTCTGTTTTCTTTGGGAATGTGATATCAGTATAATAAACTCTTTAAAATGTACAGAAAAAATATGACATATTTAAAACATATAAGATCTACAGTGAATTTTAGCACCCAGAAAACATGATCTGGACAAAATGACTCTTTACAATGCATGACTTTTATATGTATATATGAAATACTAAGATATATAGTTATCATGAAAATGTGTTGTTGTGATTTCATTAGCAAATATTTTATTCAAAAACTCTGGATATGAAGTCATTTGTGCCTACAAGTTTCTGTGTTTCTGGTGATGTTCTGAACATACAAAATAAAGTTTTAAATGGAAACACAAATTTGGAAGAAGCCTTGTTGGTGCCAGCATTGTGTTAGTTTCAGAAATATATTAAGTATATTTCTGTATTTTTTAAAAGTTGTAAAGATAATTCTCTAAATCAAAATAGATTCTTACATGTTAGGCAGTGTCCTAAAGTCTTCAGCTATACAAATCAGACTCCTGAAAAAGGTCCTGAGAGAATTGGAGCAGTATTATCTTATCTAACATTTACCTTTCTTTTATTATACTATTATGTAGGTGGCGAACACCACTCTCAAAGCAATCTACCTTCATAAAACACAGATTATCGGTGGGTGTTTCTTTTGGCCATCAAAAAGCAAAACAGTTCTGGAAGCTAGTCTATATTTTATTATTTACTTTAAAATAATGACAGATAAAACTGGGTGCTTGTGCAAAATTGAAACTTACTATATGGATCCTGCTATTCCTCCTCATTTCTACCAAATTCCTGATGTTTTTGCAAAATTTCCTACTACTGCATATTGTATTACCACCTGTTGCAAAAAACATCACATACAATACTTTAATACTTCTTGCAATTCAGAAAATGTGGTAACAGTTGTTTAGTTAAATAATCACTTTGGTATGTAAGCAACAATTCATACTCAATGGAAGGAGGGATCAAGAAACAAGCTTGAATACTTAGGCACATTGGTAGGCATTTGAACCAGTGACAAAATTTTGAGTATTGAATGTAAATTTCATATCACTGTGAAGTAATTGGACATGGTAGTCCACAAAGCTTTTTATTTTTAGTAAAAGACACCCCAGAACTCCCAATAATTCCTATTATTCATTTTTTTCTTCTAATACACCATCATTTACTATGCTTGGTCCTGATTCTGACACAGCCTACTGTGGAATAGTGCATGTGCCAAGTCGGTGTCCTGGGGTTTGCACAGTATAGTCAGTAATTGTTTTATGGATGTTTGCCCTATCATATTCCACAGAAACACCACAAGCATTACAAAATTTGCCTGCCTCTAAATTTGTTGTCATTGGTTACTACTCCTCTTTCCCACTGGAAAATATTTTCGTTGTTAACACATACCCTCATTCAAAGTTGTGAATACATACTTGTCACATTTAGTTCACTGGCATTTTAACTGGCATTCTAACTGGCATGTCCCACCCACCTTCTATGTACATTTCCTAATTAATCCACCAGTTTATTTCATGTAGTCATTGGTGTCTGAAGTCCAACTCCACTTAAACTGGAAAGAGAGGGAGAGCAGAGCTTGARCACCTTTGAAAGTATATACCTGGATGCTCCTTGTGAAAGATACAGACTCTTCTTTAAATTAACCAGAGGAATATGGGGTTTAGAGAAAGCATTAAGCCTGTTCTGTTTCATATAGTTTACCTTGTTGAGCACTGCTTTTTATAATGAGTCATAGTGGACCTGTTGAAAATCATAATGGAACTGAAGCACAAAGGAGCATTTGTTGTTCAGTCAGATGTATTTATTCCTCATTCAGATGCTAAGAAATGGCCCACAGTGGATCCTACAAGTGCATCTCTATCCTGATGCTCTCAAAGCTGTGGATAACAGTGTTTGTCACATGGAAGCTGCTGTTGTATTTGTATTCATTTCAGTAGAAAAAGCAGGAAATGAAGCAGAACAGGTGTTTTTCCATAAGGGGTGTATGGCAAATATTTTTTTTTCCATATATAAGAGGAGAAGAATCATTTTTCATTAGCTTTCAGAGAGAGGTGGGGAGAGCACTGAGGTGCCAATCACTCTAGCATACATCTGCTTTACAAAACAGCTTTTGCTCAGTGCTGTTGTGAAGATCCTTTGCCTCTGGTACTTCCCTTCCTTATTTGGTTCAGTTCCTGCTGCTGGTCAGCTTGGTCCTTAAAAAGAGACTATCAGCATATTTACTAATTTATTCAAGCTTAGGCACTCAAAATCATAAAAATACAATACAATGGCACTGTATGCTTAGGCATATGAATTTATTTCCAGATTTTATGTGTGGGCCACCTGTCCCCTACGCAGTTGGATCATTGTAACAAAGAGGCAGGAGGAATATAATTTGTGGGGGAGGGTGGGAAATGGGAATGTCAGAGGATTTTACATGAACTTACCATTTCTCAGGAAATTCTGAGATCAACAGGGACTCCTAAATGTGTTTGCAAAGGAAAAATCCATATTCAGTGGTCATGCTAAGCTGCACTAACGAACACTGCTGTTATGGACATCACAACAGTAGGTTACACAAGGAGAGCAATTGCTGCTCKCTCAGTGATCTAGTCAAATCTGTAACTCCTTATAAAAGCAACTCTGCACTGGATGGCTAATTTAAATGCCTGTGTAGGAGAACACACTCTCCAGCCACAGGATTTTAGCTCTCTCTTCTTTCCTCTTTAGTCCAGGGGGGTCTCAGTTCTTCAAAAGCAGAAACTTCTGGCGGATGTTCAATAACCGTATCGAGCCTTTCCCTGGGTTAAGCAGATAGGCGCCTATGGAAAGCATCTGCATAAAGCAGCAAAGTGACTAAGCAGTTACCTCAGCTGAGAAGCAGGCAGCAGGGAGGAGAAGGGCAAGTGCGGTCCTTTTTCGTACTGTATGGGAAGAAGCAAGTGTTCTCCTCAACAAGAGGAGTTGTCCTCTACAGCCATGACCACCCTGCAGCTCAGACACCAGGTCCTTTCCTTCCACAAACCTCACACTGATCAAGGCTTGTCTTTTACAATGAAATCAAAAACTGACTGGAACACAAAGTCTAATATAGCAGCAAGGGAGAGCAAGGTAGATTTATAGAAGCACATCTTTAAGTRTCCAAATAATAATCTCTATATTTATATATGGCTCTGTGAAGAGCATGTTCACATACCAACAAACAGTGAAGGACTGTGTTAGAAGAAAGAGGCAGGATTATGGACAGTGGCTTGTCTGGGGATCCTGAATATGGAGGGAAGGTGAATATGTATAATTTCAGTGGTAATATTTAGGAACCATGAAATAAAAGAGGAAAAAAGTCAACTGCATGTACTTGAAATTATCCTAATAAGAAAATCCTCTAGGTCACAGAACAATCACTCAGAGCAAGTAGCAGTCAATATGAACATTAAAAACCAGGTTGGGGTAGAAGAAACAATCTTAAACTCTGCCCTCCCTTTTTGCTGCCAAAACCATATTTGTCCATGGTTGCTCTCCTGTTTCTTTTCAAACTCAAATCTGAATTTAAGGTTGGCCTCATTCTGAAAGTTTGAGCAACACCTAGTCGTTTCATGGTCTTTTACTTACGTAGTGGCCAAAGCTGAATGCCATTTTACAAAAGCCACCAAGTAATCCTACTATGTAGAGGACCATTTTAATTGATTAATTACTTACTAACGAACAGTTCAAAATAATTTGACAAGTCCAGTAATCCGAGGGGTACAGTAACTCTCTTAAATCATTCCCATGCAAAAAATTATTAAAAAAAAATCCTGTCAGTTATGTAACAGCACTTAAAGTGTGCCCAGATTGTAGAACTGGAAAATACCATCAAAGCCAGATGGATGCAAACACAAAATTTTATTACTGGGAGGGTGGGGAAAAGAAGCAGCAGTGCCTCTGTTTGGCTGCTTTCCCTGCCTCTCCTCTCCCTGGGAAGAGCAGCCAGCCAGGCTGCCTTCGCCGCAGCCAAAGCACTTCCTTGTCTGCTGGAAACGGTTTGTAGAGCAGAGAAAAAAGCAAGAGCACCATTTGGCCAGAGGCATTGATGTGCTTTCTCCCCTCCTCTAGAAGTAGGTGCTGCTACATGGGCAGCCTTGTCTGAGAAAGGGGGGAAGAGCAGACCCCAGGGACCTCAGTGGGGCTCAGGGTTCCCTCCTGTGCAGTAGGTGGGAATGGGGACAGGGAGCACAGGCGTTTGTTTCTGCCCTGGCAGACACTGCCCATGCTGTGATGGTCATAGCAGAGGTGGTAACACTGAAAGCCTCTGGTTAACATTTATGGCCCAGCTATAAATTTGTGGAAATACAGTTTAGCAGGTACCTCAACAGATGCAGATGCAAATGCCTCACACAGAAGTAATGTAGCAGCTACTAAAAAGAACAAAAACATGTCTGGGCAACAATTAACAGGTAAAGAATATGTGTTTACTTAAATGAAATGTTTCCTGAATACAAAAGGCACTTCTAGCATTCATTGATCAAACCAGTAGATCCACAGCTCCACTGTTTCTCCCACTGATAAGTTTAGTCCAGACCAGGCCAAAATCTGTAGAGTTGATGACGTGGGATAGGCATATATGGTCTGTTAGTCCAGGGGTATAAATAAGTGAAATTTGTATATTGTGGGCTAGTATGGTGATGTGAGGAGATTCAAAAACAATGTGACTCGAAAGTAATACGCTTTATTGTATGGCCTCCGTTGGCTGTGTTTTTAGCTACAGCTCTGCATCTCTAGAAGTTACCATAGTCTAAATATTGTTGGGTCATTTAGGTGACACAGCACCACTTTAAACTTCTTATGGAAGTGTCGTGCTTTAACCCTGGCAGCACCTAAACACCACGCAGCTGCTTGCTCACCGCCCCACTCCGGTGGGATGGGGGAGAGAATTGGGAGGGCACGAGTAGGAAAACTCACGGGTTGAGATAAAAAGTTTAATAATTGAAATAAAACAAAGTAGAACAGTAATGGTTACAGTGGTAACAACAATAACAATAGAATATACAAAACAGGTGATGCACAATGCAACTGCTGAACACCTGCCGAACCGACGCGTTGCCGAACCGACGTGTGCCCGAAACGCGTGAGCCTGTCCTGGAACCCAGAGGCCCCACACACACTTAGTTTTTATACTGAGCATGACATCGCATGGCATGGAATACCCCACTGGCCATCTGGGTCAACCACCCCGGCTATGCTCCCCCCGCCAGCTTCCCATGCACCTGGCAGGGCATGGGAGGCCAAAAAGTGCCTGGTGCAAGCACCACCCAGCAGCACCCAAAACATCAATGGGCCATCAACGCTCCTATTATACCAAACCCAAAACACAGCACACCCTCCCCAGCGACTGGGAAGAAAGTTAACTCTGTCCCAGACGGAACCAGGACAGTATCCACCCCTTATTCTATACCATCTACATCGTGCCCAGGTCTCACATTTTCCAATACATTCCAATAAATCATCACCATTTTTTCCTGCCCTTCGATATATATACACAGATATCATTCCCTTAGTCTATGGGCCATCCCTCTAAAATGTCCATTGAGTTCATTTAGTCCATGACTTTCGGGCTCCATCTGTCATAGCAGTCTTTCAGGGCAGGAGASATGGTGTGTGGTGTTGGATTGTTGTGTGCTGAAGCCAGTTCTGGTTCCATTATCGCTGCGCTCGCCTGGTTTTCTCATCGTTGCACTTTGCTCRGTTTCATCAGAGTTCMTTCTTCATTAATCTGGCTGATTCTTACTGTAACACCTTTGATATGACATACAACATTATATAGCAATTGACATCATACAATTCAGTTCATTGGCTATTTTCACTCAAAATTAAATCCCCCTGAGGTACACATCGGGCTTCCCCATCCTTTCGCATTACCCACCAAGTGCACCCAGGTCCTTGAGCAAAAGCAATCCCACAAATGGGTTTTCCCTTGCCTGAGGCAGGACTAA
>JAYKAV010003297.1:0-74977 GCA_035582835.1 Phoebastria nigripes
TATTACTGTTCTACTTTGTTTTATTTCAATTATTAAACTGTTTTTATCTCAACCCGCGAGTTTTCCTACTTGTGCCCTCCCGATTCTCTCCCCCATCCCACCGGCGCGGGGGGTGAGCGAGCAGCTGCGTGGTGTTTAGGTGCTGCCAGGGTTAAACCACGACAAATTGCTACTGTAATTCTTAGTAGAAAGCAGAAATCCACTGTCTGTGGTGTAACCTCCATCCTGCACTTTGGGAGCTGGGAGAGGGGCAGGCAGAAAGGAAGATTTAAGCAAGTATGGCATCTGAGGAACGCTAAAGCTAGCCAGGCAAATCTAACAATTACTATGACATTAGCAATAAAACCAGATTGGGGGGAGGAAAGCGTGCTATGTGATGCCAATTACGATTTTGCAGTGGTAACATTTGGAACTATTTCCAGGTTAAAAATAAACAACTACTTTTCATATGTCTATCCCTGAGCAGCTTGATCAAGGCCAATGCTACAGTTTGGCTGCATGTGTTCAAGAAGTGTCCCATACTAGGCAAATGAGTACCTACTAGCAAAAATTCATACCTTTCCAACGAGCCACTGCATGAATCCAACGTGGTAAAGCATAGACATTACTGTACTGAAGAAAACCACAATTGGCAGGACCTGATTTGGAGACACAAAATCATTAACACTTCTAGAGTGGTTTTCCTTTCCTTGATTATGTAGGCCATTTGATTTTTGAAAAAGAGGCTCATGTTTTTGGAGATACACTTAAAGGTATTGAAAACACGTCATTAAGTTTACACTCATGCTGTAAAATTTTTAACCTTCTAGACTCATTGTTTATGTTTGTGCTGGAATTAACTATTTTTCATGTATCTACATAATTTTCTAACAGGACTGCAATAGTTTTGAAACTGTCTGGTTTAACATGATATACATTAGTTTATAGCCATGTTTAAGTCAGCTCAGACATTTACTGGGCAATGGCATCTACAAAGACTTGGATATGTACATCTGTAGACTTCAAAAACCATGAACAGAAACATACACAATGGGACTGTGGTGTAGAATTCAGAGCTCAACCTTTCTGTGTCTGTGTTTAAAAAACACAGTTTAGACTGCTATATAAGCAGAAGTTGAAGAGATTTTGATAGGGATTGTAGCTGACTTGATTTCACAGAATCAAGGGCAGCTTCCTTGGAAAACCCATACTGTGTTGCTGCCTTTTAACAACACACTATAGAAAAATCCTCTTTTATTCTGCTCTATTTATAGCATTGATTATAATGCCAATAGGGAGTATTCAAGAGCTCTGTAATTGTACAGAGACAGAATCTGCTTAAAAACAAATTCACAGATGTATACTTATTAAACACAGAAGTGAATATAAGTTTCTTTCAGTGGAGACTGAAGGAAAAATGTTTTCCTTAAACATGTAATTTAAAAGAATTGAATGAATGCCTAACCCACTGTCTGATGGGTTATTAAATGTGTTGTTTTTTCATCCTGAATAAAACTAATATCACTTGATTCTCAAGTATGTTAAATACACAGGGTCTCAGCATTTCTATGCTCGTATACAACAGGAAGAAAAATCCCCCCAAAAGGTCCAAAATTACGCAGACACATTAGTTACAGTTAAAACAGTACCACTAACACTAGGAAGCTTTTATGTGTGTTCAACTGAGGGCATAATGCATTATAAATAAAAGCAAGGAACAGAATGAAAAAGAACAAAACACTTTGTTAGTTCAGACCTTTTCAGTAAATAGAAGCTGTGCCTTTCTAGTGGAGAGTTAGTACTATCAGCAATTTTGATAAAGGTTTGGAAACTCAATTTAGATGATCAGAACCTTTCACTGAAAGCAGAGAGTGCAATTCACAGATATTGTTGTGCTCTTCAACAAGTTAATATGAGGCTGCTTTCTCTAGTTTGATTCTCTGATCCTTTTAGCGATCCTCTAGGGGTGATTTGCCATGCAGTGATAGCAGAAAGTTTAGTTCAGTAAAAGTAACACCTTTCTCCCCTGCCTTTTCTCTCCTGCCATTTCCCCTCCTGTTCCTAAGTGTATGCTAGCTGGAGAGGCATCTGGCTCCCAGCCGACTCCATACCCTGGCACAAGTAGGGACCGCCGTGATGCCTGTAAGGAAATGGATCTGGAGAGGCAGTGGGCAGACAGGCAAAGGTCAACTGTGTGTACTGGGTGGTAAAAACCATAAGCGAGTGTCCTCCTGTCTTTCACTCCAAATGGATGAGAAGAGCTCTCAGGCTTGAGAGCTGTGGTTTGGTTTTAGCTGAAGGAGAAAGAAGACCATTTTCTGCCTACGCTGGGTGACAGTCGGCACCCTTCGGCCTGTTTCTTGTGCACATTCCTCTGAAAATGCCTTAGATAACTTTAAAACATGCTTTTCCATTTTTGCAGTTGCAGGTATTTCTGGAGGAAGCATTCATCTTCACAAAACAGGGAATTTGTTTTCCACTTGTGATCATTTGTGCCTTGACTGCATAAAGAAGTTGGGGACTATTTTATAACTAAACCCTCCTGCCTAAATCCCCAGTGACTTAATGTGGTACCTATTATGTTATGTCTTCGTCAGAAAAACGTAGCAACCATTTAATAGGTAAGTAATTGTAATGATTTTTCATTTCTAAAATAAGCAGAATGTAAATAAGCTACTTGCAAGACATCACATTGCAGCCAGTTTTCAGTTGCGTTGTCTGCAGAGGTAGAGGTAATGAAAAGCACTTAATGTGAAACAACTAGTTCAACTGAAAAAAGCCAGAACTCTTTTACAGAAAAGCTCCCCACAGTGTTAATACACTTAAGTGTTAAGTCAGTGGTTTTGAAACTTGGGAGAGAGGAGAGAACAGCCTCAGGAAAACTCCTTTGTTCCCATGGCCATATGGAGTGGCCACCTCCTCTCCACCAGCCCCAAGAGGAGCTTCGCCTTCATGCTGGGCCCATGTGGGGTTGCACGTTGCGTGTGGGACAAGAGTGGGAAAACTGATGCAAGAGCATCTTCTCCTGCTCCCCATCCTCTCCTTCCCCCTCTTTGTAGTGCCAAAACTAGGGGAGTAGGTGGCACGGGGTCAGTAACATCAGAGGGCTCCCGCTGAGGGTCTTAGGGCTTGGGCAGCAGGGCATGCGTGTCCGAGCAATACCTCGATGGTGAAGAGCTGTGCAGGGGCATGGGAGAGAGAGGGGAAAGCTCTGGTGGTGCTCCAGGGTCAGGCACCTGGCGAAACACCCAGAGGGCAAAGGGAGCCCAGGCTAGGAGCAGGTCTGGGGAGGGTGGAAGGAGCCCAGCCTTGCTGGAGCTGTGGGTGCAGGATCTGGGGAAGTGAGGAGGGGAATAGACCATGCAAACCTTTGTATTTGAGGAGGGGTCTGAAGGGCTAGGGGATTGGGGGAGACAGGCACATGTATGTGGAGGCAGGACTGTTAGGAAAAAAGGAGGCACGGGGATGATCCAAGGAGTCTGCAAACAGCTTCCCTCTGTAACTATGGGGCTGTCACGCACCCTGTGTGTATAGGAATATATGCACAGCAGGGGGAGGTCATGGTGGAGCATCAGCCTTAATTGGCAGTGTTTCCTTTCTTGGTTAAATGTGAAATGTATTTGGAAATAGAAGGTCAAGGGTCCCCTTTGTTTTTTTCAAAAAACATGCACTGATTGCATGAAATTGCTTTTAAGGAAAGAAAAACTTAAAACTCATCTTCTGTCTCATGGACTCCCTGTTCCCTCTTTCTGCTGTAGTGCCCTTATTCTCTGAGTGCAAGAGGCTGCCTCAAAGATATGGGCACTCTGAACAGGGGGTGACAAAAAGATTGTCTCCAACTTGCTTCTGCCATCAAAAAATTCAGTTTAATCTGGATATACACACACCATTGCAGCCTGTAGGTGGAGACAGTTGTCAACTCTGACAAAAGCGGGGAGAGAAACACAAAAGGAAATATGACAGGGAAGTCAGATGGACCTCAGCTGCTGCAGAAGCCTACTACTCAAAAAGGGCTAGCTTGTTTCCATATGGGAGGAGTGGATGAGTCCTGCAGTGTAGTTATACCTGCATGGTTAAACTATTAGAATTATATTTCTCTCTGTGGACAAACTTGTGTGGAAGTTTAGTCTCCAATATGTATAGCTCCTGATACACCTACTACACACCTTTAAATAGTCAAGTTTTAACTGATGAATAAATTTAACAAGCACTCTGAAAAATCCTGCAACATTTCAATGGAGAATTGGTATCAAAGAGCTCTTTAGAATTACATTTATGTGACCTACAAATGTTGCAGTTAATGCTTCCCATAATACAACCTCTAAGAAAATAAGTTATTTAATTGGTATTTTTTATAAACCAGGTTATTTCATATTTATTATCAATTCTGCAATATGGTTTGACCTTACTAAAGAGCTACCTTCCGGATCATGGTTATTGCCTATGCTACATGCAGGGCAGGGAGTTGAAACTGTTGGCTGCTCACAACTCCTCTCCCATTTGTGGCTTGATGTTCAGCTTTCTCCTTATGTTCCTTTAAAGGAGAAGTTGTTATTGATGTTTAAGGAACATCCTGGTTTCAGACACCCTTAAAGCCTGACCTTCAAAGCAAAGCCTTTCTCAGGGAGCCATAATCCTCCTGGCATAGAAAGGAAGCTACTGGTGTAACAGAAGTCTAATTTCCTGCTTGCTTGAAGCAAACTTTGCCTTTCATAGTCAACAGGATAGATGGCTTAGTACTAAGAGTTTTTTTCCAACTACTTAAGTACTTGGGTGTGCTTGTTTATGTGGGCAAGTGTTTTTTTCAGAACTCTGAAACTTTGCATCTGCATACACAAATATGCATTTAAAATAACCCAGTTTATGCATGCAAATGCATCTATTTATGACTAATCAGTGCTTCTAAAACTACGTGCTCAAAGGCCATAGTGGGACTGGTCAGAATGTCCAGTGGGTGCACGCAAGCGATGTCTCTGCTCTGGTAACTGTGTCCATCTAAGTTAGCAGAAAACTGAGGTGTCCCTGCATACTGCTAAGGATGCAGTATGGATACAATTGGGCTCTGACAGTTTTCTGTGAAGACATACCCTATCACTTGTCTACTCTCTCTCAAGAGCTAAGCCGAGATTGAGATGTTTCTCTTTTAGAGGGCACTTTGAAAGATCTCGTGGCAATATTTGGACAGCTCAGCGCTACATGCAAACCTCATAAAATATCTGAAAGACACAAAAAAGCACTTTTGACCATCTTAACCTTTAAATAAATGACAAGCGTTTCAAGAGAGAATAGGCTGACTGTCATTCACTGACATTGGAAGAGAGAAATCTCTTTCTACAGGAAGAGCAGATGGAGCATGTTTTGGTGTTGCTGTGCACTTGTCTGCCACTCTGTTTACCATATATATTCCTATACCAAGACATATGCAGCTCTGAAAATCAACTCATGGGTTTTGCTTTCTTGATTTTCTGTGTGAAAATAACCTACTTGTCCCTGTTATCCTCTTCTAGAAATTCCACGTCTTTTGCTGGCTTATCCTATAGGATAAGACTGATGGATGTGTGCATACACAGAAGCAAACTTTTGATTGTCTTAGTCCCTAGTTACGGCTTTAGTCAGCAAAGCATTTTGCATTACCACTGAGGCATTAAAAAATCACCTTGAAAAAAATCATATTCATAAGTCATTGTGG
This sequence comes from Phoebastria nigripes, assembly GCA_035582835.1. NCBI lineage: Eukaryota > Metazoa > Chordata > Aves > Procellariiformes > Diomedeidae > Phoebastria > Phoebastria nigripes. The sequence continues at coordinate 5,669 of JAYKAV010003297.1, forward strand.
AAAAACACAGGAAAAATAGCACTGGGGGTGGGAATTAAACCGTTTCACCCCCAAAATATGCAACTGTGAATGCAAATTTTCATTTGAGTGCTCAATAGAGTAAAGGTGAGAGGAGACTGGAAAGTGAAACAAAGGTACAAAAATACTGCAATTAAAATATAGTTTATATTTCTTGCTGAAATGCTTCATTTTTTTCCCCCTCTAAGATGTTCTGACTATTCTTAGTAGCAGCATATTTTACAGGTTGCATCTTCTTTCTTAAGTAGTGAAAGAGCTAAGTGTGAAGAATACCCGGTTTGGAATATCACCTCCAGCAAAAAAGAAGATAAAAGGTGTCTAAGCCCACGGTCAGGTGTCTGAAATACCAGATAGAAGAATGGTCTCTGAGAATGTCCTGATATATTTCTCATGGTTGTTTTTTTTTTTTTCTTTATATTTTCTTGATTCCAGCCTAAGCAGGTATTATGGCATGGCCTATGTGTGGGAGCAAAACCAGACAGGATGCTGGTGTGGGTTAGAGAGCACAGAGCACATAAGCTGTATTCCAGCAGTTTCCCAACAAGATCTCCTAAGGGAGAGCTGGGAAATCTCACTGGGATCTTATTAATGTAATAATAATGTAATGTAATTCTTCCTGCTTATGCATGGGCAGCTTCTGCCTCTTCTACCTGGTATAAGTATGCATCTAGAATTTCCACTTCTACAGGGGCAATGTCTGTGAGGCAGTGGTCTGCACAGCACTTTAGGATAGAACAGCATAGCATGGTGTAGCACCTTTACTCCTGGAGAGGTGGGGAAGATAGGCTGGAGGTAGTATTTCTTTCAGTGACCAGGTAGGAACCTTTTAACCTATTCCTTGTGTAAACATATTGCAAAGTTCTGTCTACTTGTAATATATGTTGTTATAATTAGACTAAATAAATGTAACCTAACTCAGTGTATGGCAGTAAATCAAGGGCTTTATGTGGGGTTCCCAAATTTTCTGTTTGGAGTGTCACACAGCAAGGAATAGTTTACCTCTTAGCTGATTTCTCTGGTGACTGTACTGGTATGACAAGAATACAATGAATTTATTTCCCAGCCATACTGTTCCTTTTTCTGTTGTCTATCTGCCACATACAGTAYATATAAAACCTATCTTACCTTAAAAGCAAAGAAATGATCTGTGTATTTCTCACCGAACACAAACTTAGCACCTGTGTCAGAGTACTCCAGAAAAGTCTAGGGACAGAAAGCAAAGAAAGTTAGCGATGAGCTCTGGGTCGCTGCCAAAAACTAAGCAAATATTGCTAGTTGTCTTGCAGAGATCTGGTGATGTCCAAGGAGCTTGTGCTCTGCTCTGTATGGGTCCAGGCTTCACTGACTGTGCCTGGCTGAACCGAGGGTCTCTGGTCTGCTCTGCCAAGAGTGCAGGCTGCTTCAGAGAATGTAGATAAACAGCAAGGGCATAGGGCACATTTTCCTGCAGTACCCAACATGATAAAGGCCAAAAACTATACTAAAAGAAGAATTTATTTTTTAATCCCAATACTGTGGTGCATTTCTACATTCCCTCTCATGCAAGTAAGTGCAATGAATGATACAATTTCAAATGGAGATTTAATGGCTGAAGTAATGAGTTTTGAAAGGAGTAGCCAAAAGCTAGACTAAAAAAATCTTCTACTTTTAAATTCTGATATGGTGGTGCATTTTTATACCCTTGATGCCAACATATGCAATTAATGATACAGTTTAAAATGGAGATGTAATAGCTAGAGTAATGAGTTATGACAGGAGTGACCATAAGCCATACTGAGCTAACGAAAGGGGGCACCAGACCCACTTCAGTCAGAGACAAAAGGGGAGACTGAGAACCTCGTGACAAAACCCAGATGACTCCCACTGCTTGCAGATTAGCAGCCAGACAGACGTCAGACCTGTGCCTTTGCTCCCGCGCAGAGACAGTACATTCTGCACTGTCTTGTTTTAAACACGCTTAATTATCTGTACTGTGAAGAACAGCTGTGTGAATAGTATCCCTGGGGTGAAAAGTCTGAATGTCCTTCAGTGGGTACTCTCTGATCTACATTTTGGATTTCTCTTATTTATTACTTTACAGTAATGGACTTTTTAAAAAAACTTTGTGCCTGCAGACTGTCTGCAGGGGCACCTACGGACGGATCCTGTCCCCTCTCCAGAGATCCTTTGCTGCTCGCAGCTGTGGATTTTGCCACCTGTAGTTGAATTCATTTTCTTATATGTCGTGAGAACTATGAAATGCCCCTGGGGCCAGGACTGTGGCTACTCTGAAGACAAAGGTGGTTCTGCCTTGCTAAATCACAAGGCTTTTCAGCATATCAGGTTTATTGCAAGGATGCTTTGGAGTTGGGCCAGGTCTAAGAGTTTCTGTGAGTGCCCTGGCACAACAGCAGTTTTGCGTTTGGAGGGTGCAAGTTTTAATTTCAGCCCAAGGATGGTAAAGCCATTAAGAAACAGGGTCACTCTGGCCATTACTCATCAGCCTGTCCCACATGGTCTTGTATTAACTGGACAAAAAAGAAATGAGATGGTTGAATTCAGGTAGTCAATTACCTTTCTGAGAACCCAGTTTTTCTCAAGAGGGGAAAACATCCGGGGCAAACGGACCCTTGAACTGCCTGGCTGTTATGTTAAGAGTCTCAAGACAGAAAATGATATAAAAAACAAATTTTTTGCCCAGCAGCTTACCTGAATCTGAATGCCTAGCCAGTTAAATACATCAAACCCCGCTTTGGTCCTCAGAATAAGAAGCCCAAGAATAAACTGCATTCCTATTCCTGAAAGTACTGGTCTCCAAGCAATCTAGATGGACAGAAAAATAAAAATAAAGAAACCACTTGTTATTTAAATAAATAATAATTTACTTTAGATGTTTGTTAAAATAATGTACGGGGATTGTGTGACTATACTGCAAGATAGGAGCAGCTGCCAAAAGGGATTGTAGGGGACTTGGAGCGTGAATCACCTCTCCTAATTTGAGAGCTCTGCGATGTGGATGTCTCCATCTGAGCTAGCTGCTGAAAGCCTGGCTAGGTAAGTCTGGACATGCCCATTTCACCATCACAGACTGCAAGTAATCAAGTAGTAGGAAAAGCAGAGATAGTTCTTCCTGTGCTACAGTTTATAGTTGAAATAGATATACATGAGGGTAGCGGACATGATTCTTCTTTTTTTTTTTTTTAACTGGAATGGAAACATCAAAAAAAAAGTAACCAAGCACACAGATTCTTCACATATCTGGTCCGGGAATAAGGGGATTTTGCTACAGGGTTTTCGTGTGCTTGGGTAATTTCAACTCTGTTTCTGTTCCCCAGCTTTAAAGAGCTTTGATACTTGAGAACTACTCACAGTTAAGATATTGCGACTCATATGACATAGACAATTGTAGGAAAAACTGTGGCTGGCTGTGACTAGTCCCTCTTCACTACACTGCAGATTTCTGCTCTGCTGCCTCAGAAAACATCTTTGTTTTGTGAAAATTGAATCTGATAATTTACAAGACAAAGAGCTGAGATGGCACTCTCAAATTTATTCAGATTTTATTTGAATAACACAAGCCAATTAGGTGTAATAAGGACCCATGGGAGAACACAAAGCATCTGGAGTACATGAGTTTTCACCTCAGTTGGAGACAGCAGCAGTTGCAAAGGATGGGGAGTGGCAGGTCCATTAGTCCCTGCTGAGGGGACATTTTCTGTTCAGAAAGTCTCAGCAGTGATGCAGGAGTGTTGAAAAAGTGTTGGTGAAACTTTGTGACCTGGACAATGGATTAATATATGACTGCTGAAAGCATGCGCTGTATGCTAGGCACGCGCACAGGGGTAAAAGCTGAGGTGGGAGTTACGGTGGCTGAAGTAACCTCTTTGTAATATCACAGCAGTACAGAGTGGACATCTCAGCTGGAAAATTAAAATAAATGGCATTGACAAGCCTATGGGAGTGGGTTAGTGAAAAGTGAGGGCCTCAGCTTGGCCTCAGCTGCTGCATTTGCAGTGGGAATCAAACTTGTGAGGGATTAAGAACTACACGAGCAAAGCACATCTCCAGTTCCATGTGATTTGTGTTGATGTGATGATAGTGTCCTCAAATAAGTGCCTGTGATGTCCCAAGGACTGTGGTGAGCCTCCTGTGGGTGGAAAGCATGGAGCAGGCCTGCCTCATCTTGCACTGATGCTCCAGGAGCAAATATGTTCCAATCTGCATCAGGGCTGGAACAAAGGATGGGCAGCGGCCTCCCAAAATAGTGAGAGCCAGATGCTGGTACAGCCCCACACATGCTCTCCAAGATGTCAGAGCAAAATTACTTTCCTCAGAAATGAAATACACCACTGGGTTTTGGCAAGCCTAAATTTTGACGTTCATGGGTTTTCTGTTACTCTTACTGAAGTTGGTGCTAGGGTAGGGGAATAGCTTTTGAGACATTGAACAAAAAAACCCCAAAAGATCCAACATGGACTAAATACTCACTCTGGCTGGGTATTTGGAAAAGATAAACATCAAGAGAACRTACATCACAAGCCCACCAAAGGAGATCAGCTGGCGGGATCCCTGTTTTGCTGTGTCAAAGATGAGCCAGCAGATGATAGTTATAATAAGAGCTGCACACAACACCCTAGGGAAAAAAAGTGTCAGGCATGACATCCTGAAGAAAACCAGATATTCCTTCCCCTTCCCCTTCCCCTCCCCACAACATTTACACCTCTGTCTGTGAATGAACTCTCTGAGCAATGTTTTAAGCTGAAACGTGTAGCTCTACACAAGCAGGAACCTGCCTTTGCTGATGCAACTCTGACAACAACATCCCTTGGTGGCATCCAGAATAAACATCCTCCAACCATGTCCCCAGAGTCAGAGTGTGGGGGAAACCCAATAAAGCACGAGTGACTCTTGTGGGGTGTTATTTCTATTAAATGAAGCGTGAGAAGATACCCTCCTTTCTCACTCCATCCTCCTTTTTCTTCCCTGTCTTCTTTATTGAATCTTTTATTAGCTCTGGGCAAGACAGGCTGTGGCTTTTATGAATTGCACTGTGCTGTTTAACTGGTGGGCCTATGAGACACACACTATTGAGGAGCAGGTTATAAACTGTTTACTTCTTTGTAACTGGCTGTAGTCTGTTTAGAATAATAACTTTTAATCACAACAATTTTAGCTATCTCAGAAACAATGACAAGAGCCATGTGTACGTCTGTGTTCAGTGTTTCTATGGTCTCCACTATCACAGAACTTTGTTCAGCTTGCGTATTGAAGGTAATTATCACAAGAGCCTGAGAGGCAAGGAAATACATCATCCCACTTACAGAGGGCAAAACTAAACAGTTCTTTAATGTTACTTGTGTCTACCACCGATATCAGTGGTACCTAGATACCTTAATTCCATTTTTAGACCTGGATCAAAAATGTTGCAGGCCAACTCCACAAAATGCTTGGCCATTGCAATGCTGAATAACACTTTCTACACCTGAGAGACTTTCTGTCTCTTGGAGGAATCCGTGAACTACAGTTAGGCACTTAATCTGTGATTTGCAGCCCAGGTAATACAGCACTTACTGCCCCTGGCTTGTTCCATCTGCTCATCAGGGCTTTCCTGTTCTGTTTGCTTCTTCCCCCAAAGAGGCTGCCAGATTGTCTAATGGAGATGCCTGTGCGTGACTGCTCCCTAATGTGGCTCCTGAGCAGAAGGACCACAATCTTTAGAGCATCTTTCTTAGAAATTCCTGCTCCTGTGGCAAAACCATTTCAAAATCTTAAGAATAAGTTGGGACATTTTCCTGAACCCAGAATGACTCCTCCGTAGAGCTCTTTCTCTCTCAGATAGAAAGTGACCTAGCTGAGATAAAGACAGCTGACCAATTTCCTTTTCCTTTTTAATGAGATTTCATTTGGTCTTTTCTTTTGTCTACAAGCCTCCCTTGGCTCCCCATTTTCCCAGGAATAACTGCTCAGGAATACTTGGAATAAGTACCTACCAGATCTAAGTATCTACCATTTATCTACCAGATGAATGTCTACCATCCCAAATAAGGTTGTATGATGTTATTATGACACTAAATGTGGCTGGCATGTTTTGATTCCTGAAGGTCAAGTAAAAATTGCCATGGGGGTATGTGAACAAGTAGTGTCTAGATAACACGCTTCAGTCTTTAGCAGTTTGCATATGTTAGAGTTAAGGTTTTTACGAATCTCATAGCTCTCTGAACAAGTGACAGTGAGGCACTTTCTGGCTTGCAGAATGAATGCAGAAGGCTACAACACACCGGAACTTCTGTGAACATGTTCTCTTGCAACCATAAACTCATACTATCTCAATTTGAGGAGTTTTTTTACACTYTCCATCAAGATTTTTGATACCTAGCTACTGTATTGCAATCTTAAAGGTATGCCTGACATATATAAACTGGAAAATATTGAATTATTCTGTATGTATTCATTGCTCTTATTGCAATTTGTATGATTGATCCACCTACCTGTGCTTATGGGGGTGTAAGTTGAAATAAAACTATAGGGGGTAAATTGACTAATGCTTTGTCTGTCTGCATAAATAGGAAGTAATTCATATTTACCATTTCAGCCAAAACCACTGTTTCTCCAGATATCTTTCTCCAGGGGAAAAGAATGCAGCAATTCTGTCTTCATACTTAGCTATTAAAAAATCCCAGCAGATGAAGAAGATGGCTAGGACGGTGATGATAAAAAGTGGCAAGGCTCTCTGAAAATTCAAGCTGCAGGCTGCAATAACTACTGCCAAGTATGCTGTCACAGAAACAATATACATGTCAGTTAGGTTGGTCTTTTTAAAAACAGAATCAAATCTTAAATTTAAAGGATGTGGTTAAAGTCAGGCCTGTGTTTATCTTTTAAGTGCTTTTCTGACTCTTGGCCTAAATACTGAAAAATTTTACTTTCATAGATAGCGTTGTTACTTATGATATGCTCATTTATATGAAAGGTGGCTTTCATCCTGTCAAAGCAGGTTACATGCTTTGGCCAAGCCAAGTTCATATCAAACATGTTAATCACTTGGGAAAATTAAACATGTCTACAGAACTGTTTTTTCCTATGTAAAAACTGTGAATTAAGAATAATAAGAATAACAAGAATAATCTTGTTCCTTCTTTCACAGGAGGATGAGTTTATCCAACAAAACTAGTAGAAACACTTAGAAACATGTCAACTGCCTGATTTGATGGCCCTCTCAAGTAATTGGGAAGCTTAGAAGTAGTTTATTTCGTAAAGTAGCTGTGAAATTATTTGTCATTTGGCAGGTTCATTGCTAATACATGCTGGCCAATAAAGTATTCAGTTCTTGTAAACAATAATCTGATTTTGTCTATGGCAAATAAGGAAGAAGAACTACTGATTTTTCTAAGGCAAGTTGGTTTTTACGGAATTAACGTATGAAACCCTAACATATCCTTAGAACTCACTCGCTTTCTTGAGCCAGGATATGTCTGTACTATGACAAAGCAAGATAAGCTGATGCTAGGAAGGCAGGATATTCAGCACACAGGTGGCCCTTTTATAACCACTTTATGGTATGCTGACATATATTTTAGGTCTACGTGTTCTCAGTGTTCAAGTAGGAGGATCTCAAAAAGAAACTTGGTGAAGTGGAAGGAAACAAACCAACCTACTGGCTAATTAGGAAGGGGACAAAGAAGAATATCTGAATGACTTCGCAGTGCATGCTGACATAAAACACATTTCCTCTAGCAAACATTTGCTGTGGTTATCGAATGATATGGGTCAGAACAGAAAACTTTCATTTCTAGTCTGCCGACTTAAGTTCAGTCCAAGCTGGTGCCTGACTCTTTTTAAAGTGATTTCAGAGTTTTGGGGAAGTTCCTAAAACTGTAGTTTCACAGACCTCTTGGAAGGGGCTGGTAATGGAGTAGACACAAAGACTGAACTATCCTTTCATCCCAAATGTAACTGCTAGTCAGAGTTGAAACATGCTGGAGGAGCAGTGTAGTAAGATCTGTGCTTTTGTTAAGTTTGGGAATGAGTGGAGGTTTTGCGATCTGGAGCTTTTGCTGGGACTAAATACACTTTTACCTCCTTTCAAATGCATTCTTTAAGACAGTCAAGAGTTTTTGAGGTCAGATAGAAGACAGGCACAGTCTATAATCTCATATAGGTAAATAAATAAGGCTTCAGCAACCCTGGGTGTAATATACTGTACCTGTTATTAAAATTCCATAGATCACATAGCGAATTCTGGTTTTATGTTTCTTGCAAAATTCACAGGCTTTATCATATTCCTTTTCTAAATGCCTAGGAAAATGCAAAAACCAAACAGAACAGAAACTTCAGCTGCAGATAAAAAAGAAGAGTAATTTGCACAAGGAGATCAGGTTAAATTGATCAAAATTTCTCCACTGGAGTATGCTGGACTTGGTAAGGGTTAAATCTGGATCCCAAAGTGCCAAAGAAAATTGTGCCAACATCTGCAGAGCTTTTTGTTTGATGTTGGACAAGTAATAAAGAAAATCTGGCAGATATTCTAATGGGCCAATCCATCAATTATCTAACCAGCCAAAGTTAGCAGACCAGTTCTGCTAGCCTCTGAAGTACAGCTCTTCTGTGAGGAGGTCCGTTAACAGGGTTAGTGCAAACTGGGTAGGTAGTTAAAGATTCAGTGCCCATTACTAGACCCACAAAGATTGTTAATACAGCCAGCCCAGCATTGCTATGTGGAGCAGTAGTGTTGCTGTAGTTGTGAAGGCCTAAGGCTGCATTTGTGTGTGCAAAATAACCAATATCCATCTAAAACCTTATAACAGTGTGCATAGATATTTCTGTATATTTGAAAATTTGGTTGTTAATTACATTAATTTTCATCTAAGACTCATCAGTTCATGGAAGCTAAAATGATTTGTTGTATTTGAATGTCCTATTCTAGTATCTGTTTTTCCAATTATTACATACTTCACTTTCATTCTTTTCTCATCTCACTAGGGTTAACACAGAGTGATTTCATGAGGAAGGCTGAAATTTAGGGAAATAGCAGTTAAGGGAGTTAATTCAACACAGATTTCCAGTGTTAAGCATGCTGGTGATGCAGACGTATTTCAGTTACAAAAGCTGTAGCTAAATAAACACCCTTGTATTGTGCAAGCTGAAAAAGAAATCACAGCTAAAGCGGTGCCTCACACCCTACAGTCTATACAGGCAATGTTATATTTAGAGATGCTAATTATCCAGACTGTACTTGTTTGGAAACTAGATGCAGCTGGAATCAGATGCACACCGAAATTCAGCATGAATACCCTTCCTTTCTGCACTAAAAAAATTGCTTAATTTGAAAGAAATTGGAGAGAAACAAGGAATATTAACAATTCATATCAGCGCTCAGAACAGCAGAGCAGGAATATACTCCTTCACCAGTACAAAGAGTAACAGGGTCTCTGAGAAATCTTGATTGCTTTTGATATTTCAGTTTTAGTTCTGGGAATTCCTGTTGCCTCACAAATCATAGCTCTTTTTTTTTTTTACTTGTAGGAACATTAGGTTATCTACCCAATCTCAGCAGAGAGATTAGATACAACAGGAAAAGAAAGAAAAGAAGAAATGAGAGACAGATGTATGAATAAGCCAGAGTTACTTTATCAAATTTACGGTTCATCCATCAGCCAAAAAAAGGAAAAAATATTATCTACTATCTGTTACTGCTAATTATGAGTCCTTTGGGATTTAAAATTATTATTTTAAGATTACAATTCCTTGTAATCTCTTCTTTGCTCTAACATCTCTCTCTCCCTTGTTATTTTATTAATTTAGGTGTTTATCACTTTGGTACCAAAATATCTTAAATGTTCAGGCATATATGGCATAAATATGCAGCTCTGTTCTGAAAGGTGGCAGAAAAAACATCTTCCTTATGAAATCTGGTTAATTTACTAAGGAAACATTATTTTCTAAAAGCTGATCCTATAGGCTTAAAGTGCAGCACATTGCTGATGGCTTTTACTTAACCAAAGATGTTGAAAGAGCAGGTATCACTTAAGCACATTTAAAGGAGAACTTTAATGTGAAATATTTATATAGGCCAAAACTATTCTTGCTTGCATTTTGCAACTCAGAAATCCTTTTTCTGGTCTGCATGTACTCTGTAAGTGAATGTTAACACCTTGCACATGTAGTGAATCCTTGTTATCAACAGACTGATCTTTCAAAGGGGTTGGTCCCAGACCACAGGCTATTCAGTACTATCTGTTGAAAGAAATCGGTGACACGTTCAAAATTGAGGCATGCTTTGTGAATGCCCCTTTTGAGTAGATACAAGGAAGATACTAGATCACATTAGTGCCTGCTTTTAGAAGCTAATTTACAAAAAATAACTTGGTAGAGATACCATTGCCCTTGTCAGGTGCTCAACATAAAAATAAACCTAGACAAAGTACAAAACCAAGTACAAAACCAGAGAGCACAGAACAAGCCGTAGCCTGAATGTAATCAGAATAGAGCAAAGTGCTCTTCAGCTTCCAGCCTACGAGAAGCTTTCACTGCCTGAGGCAATGGTATCTGCTCCTGATGGAAGAACAAGGACACCTCAGGAACAGTAAGCCCTGTGAATTAAACCTTATTTGTCCCTCAGCTCTCCATGGGAGTACAAATAAACAAGAATGAATAAAAAACATACAGGCTTCATCTCTGCCCCAACTCAATGCAACTCTGTGCAGAGATGCCTCTTGCCGAGTGACTCCTGTGGGCCTGGGCTTGAGGCGAAGAGACCCCACTAACCTTGTACAGCCGTTTGCACGCCAACACTTGCCTGTGCAATTAGCTTACTTCTGGGAAGACACCGGATACCTGCCACTGGAGAGGCTCACCAAACTTGGATGTTTGATCTATCAAATCTCAGCTTTTGTTTTTGCTAGACAAGACCCTAAATGTTTTAAACAAGAAAGTGTTTCATGTTATGTACTGCTAAAGGAATGACAAATCTCCAAAGAACAGCGAGGAGAAATGAGAGCATATTTAAGTGACTTCTAAATACTTTTGCTACATTTTTGAAGCAGTATTTTAATATGATGGCATCAGTAAACCTGATCATATTAACAAGTCTTTAAGTTATGTATGTACAACTCAAAAGCATAATTAAAATCTTCACAACTACTTCTGTATATAAGCGTATCATTTGTACAGGCATGAGATCCTTCCARGTAGTCGAATTTGAGTGAGACAAACTCCTATTTGAGATATCCAGTAAGTGAGTTACTAGAATCTGCTGATAGAAAGATAGGTTCAAAGCTGAAATGGTGTGCTGTATAACAGAATGCAGTCATAGAAATCAGGGGAAAAGTACAGTATGATTTCTATTGAGGTTTATATGAAGATTCAATATGACAGAAAAACACTAAGACGTTAAAATAGAATTTTAAGTATTGTATCTTCATTTTTTTAATGTCTTATACAGGGTTTGTAGTTTTCACCAAAAAAACTAATCCTCAAGTAAAATGTAGGTGTGTGCTTTCACTGTGTGGTCACTTGGCACCAGTGCCAATGAAGTATAAAAATTCTGCTCCATCAAAATGGCTTTTTTTACAGCTATTCTATTCTTATTTTGCACTGGGGTAAATAGCTATGCAAACTGAAGGACAATAGTGAATCTTTAACTTCCTGAAAGAGATGACTGTTCAAGACCTCTCTTTAAAAAAGGCTCTTATGGAAATATTGGAAAAGTACTTAATGTACAGAAAGAATAAATATTGCTCCTTTAATTTGCAAGGCTTTAGAAGGATAGTTACACAATCACACGTGTTGGTTGAAAGGTATAATAATTTTAAATACAATGCGTTTCTGTATTACACAAATTGCTAGGCAGTACAAAGGTCTGTGTAGCATAGGGGTATGGCAGTGAAATTTAGAGCTGTCACTCCAGAAGCAGAAACACTGGCAGCTTATTGCTTAGGCCAGGATGAAGTGAGTGGAAAACTTACTCATCCAAAAGACATTACCCTTTCAAGTGTGGTTGCTCATCATCTACTGAGTCACGTTTGTTTTCATGCAGATCACTCTCAATATTGATGTATTCATCCTCCTGGAAAACAGATCGGTGCCGAGGCTGTGAGAGGGGTGCATGCTTGTTAAGTAAGGTGTGAAAAAACAGATCCCTGCTGGCAGATGGCTGAAGCAGTCTCAAGACTTTCCCGTCTGCACTGAGTCCACAGCTTCAGCTCTCCTGTCTGCCACCAACGCTGTAATCAGTATCAGGCAAACCCACTGGTTAGACCATGGCTGTGAACTTTCCCAATCCATCCACAGCTGCACTGTAACTTATGGCCGCATTTTCGCTAAACTAAATTTCTTTCTCTCTTTGGTCTTGAGTGTGAAATAAAGCAATACAGATGCTGCTGCCTACTAAGTTGCTATTATTTTTGGTAACTGGGAGCAGTCTTCTCAGCGGCTGTAGGAGGTGGGCTTCTCACCTGAGGGACACTGAGCGCTGATAGTACTGAAATACCACTTATTCCTCAGCTTGAATTTGGGGTATATTGCATGCCAGTGCTTCTCACAGATTTTTGAACCTACATTATAATCAGCAGAGTCCAGCCCTCTGGGTCGAAGAGCCGTGCTTTCACATTTGCAGGCAGCTGCACTCCCTGTGGCACCATGTCCTCTCTCCTGGTCACAGCTCGAAGCCCATGTCCCACACCTCCTGCCTCCATCCCCACCACCATCCTGTGCCTCCGCTTCACGTGCTTCCCAGGCCAGACCGTGCTCCCCCATCGCTTTCCCCCATGCCACAGCATCCTCCCCAGGCCAGGAGCTTCCCAGAGAGGAAGCTTCCCAGGAGCCTGGGCTCTGGCTCTTTGAATTTGTGAAATATACTGTTTTTCTTGAGAATATAACCTATTTTTTCTTTTGAGTATTTCAATATAAAAAGCATCAATCCATATCTTTTCACATTGTCTACAATGTATTTAAAAATGCTCAGAATATTATTATGTCGCTATTTTATTGTCACAAATGCTTTCCTACATCTACAGTAAAAGGTGTTAAGAAAAGCTGAAATCAAAGATCACTTTGTGTCTAACTGTGCAGATAGATACAGAAGGAAAAGGGAGAATGGATCCTAAACCTCTTTTCTTCTTTTTTCATGGCCAAACATGATATCAGATCTGGCTCTTGGGGAGTATTGGCCCTTGCTGAGGCTAACCCAAGGGCTGCGTGGAGCGCGTGGACTTCTGCCAGCAGGGGCACAGCAAAGTCCATACTCTGCAGAGCCTCAAAATAAACTCTTCAGCCTAAGTCACAGTGTGCCTGAGAAAGTGCCGGTGCGGGTATACGTATTTCTACTACACTTGCACAAAGTAGTGGCTGAATGCTTTCAGCTGAACCTTTTCAGTGGGAAATTGGTTTCTTCACTAAAATCAAGCTTTCATTGACCGCCACTACTTTTCTCCATTTTTCAACAGTTTCAATCAGTTCTGAATGTCCTTTTATTCTTTTTGACATTTTACTTTTTGCTGGCTTTTTTGAAGAGGAAGGTATAGGCACTGTCTACCACCTTCCTCTCCTAGGATCTCAGATCCTGGTCTAGTTCACAGGAGTGCGTATCAGAACAGTCCAAGTGATCCTTTCCATCACTGTAAATCTGGAATCACTTCAACTTTGAGAGCAGAGGCATTTCTTTGGCAGCATGTTTTGCTGCATCTGATCATATCCAAAAACCACTGGAAGACAGAAAAGAATATCCACAGCATCAGGAAACCTCTATTTCTTACATGCTGCTTCAAGTACCGTCACCAAATTTGGCAAGTAGATATGATTACAACACAGGAAAGTACTAGAAATTTTTAATGGAACTTTTAGAGTAGCAGATTATTTCTGAAGTGTGGATGTGAAAATATTAATTCATGACACTAGTAAAATATTTGTGGTTTTTTTTAACCTGACTCTCATGTCTTCAGAGTGAGCTACTCACTACGTGGGCTTAAACAAACGTACAGTCAAAAGAAGTCAAAATGGGCATGTTTATTATTAAGTCATCTGTATTGTATTCTCCTCTTCTTTCTCTGGTCAGTTGCACATCAGAGCTGTTGCCTCCAGTTCGTGTTTTTCTGAAATTTTCCCTATTTTGGATGAGTAGGTATTTAATAATAGGTATGCCCTGTCTGACTGAAAGATTGTATCACTAAACCCGATGTTTCCAGCTTCTCTTTTTCCAACTCCTCAGGAGAAAATGTTTCTATATCAGCTCCTCGTCCATAGTATTCCCTCTGATCACCATTTCGGATGCCTCTTTTGTATCTTGTATGAAGCCATTGTGACATAGAAAACATTTTTCTGAATCCTGCATGTCCTGTCAATTTTCTGTGTTTTTTCCTTAATGTATTTCTGAGAACAGAACTCGCTTCCCTGTCAGTTTATGAATTTTAAATCAAATTCAGGTTTTGTTAAAATGTCTGTCTTGGATGTATTATCACAGCCAATTACTGACATTGAATTTGAGGTTTATGAATTTACATAATGTTATTTGAAAGAAAAAAAAGAAAAAACCATACCTGATTAGTATGTACAGTTTTCTTACTTTGTGAATTCTTGTTTCTCTGTGAATTTTCTCTGAGATCTTTCGGATTTATAACATCCACACCTTCGCTGTCATTCTGGGGCATGACAAGACCAGAAATTCTATTGGTTCAAATCAAAAGCTGAAAGCCTTTCTCATGTGTGGTAAGAACTGATTTATACTCTGATGCCTGTGCTTCCATGTTTTACTTTACTAGTACGGGGATCCCGAAACTCACTGTACAGAGCTTGGGTGTTCAAGTCCCTGCAGTATTACACAAAGCTGTGTCAGTCATGGATGGTGCTCGACTAATGTGAATCTGCTGTTTTCTTGACCCAAACTCACATGTCCTCCCAGTGCTGCCCTTTGCCTCAGGACCAGTTCAACAAGTTTACAAAGATCCAGCCCTTCTCCCCGCCAAGGACAAAAAGGCCTGTTTGGGCCTTCCCCGGTTGTTACTACCTTTGTTCCAGTGTATATGCTCCTTATGCATATGCAGTAAATGCATATTTTTTTAAAATACATACTTCTATCACTCTTGGAATAAAACACTCAGAGTATCTTTAAAGACAGCAGTGAGCTTTACTACATTAATTCTCTGTGGTATACCTTTTATCAGAGTGTGCTGAGAGTTGAAGACAGCCATAACGAGCTCCACTATTTCTACTTTTTTTTTTTTTTCCTGAAGCTGAGTTTTCTTGTTTCTTAATGTTTTGAAGGGTACATTATTTCTTTTTAATGATCCTTGAAGGGCTGGTTCTTATTTTGGTGTTGTAAGAAAGCTGCTTAAACAAAATGTCAGATAACTTATATCCACAATTGATATAAATGTTTTATATTTCAGTGGTTTCTTATGGCAACAGTTACAGTATGGTCATTTCACTGTGTTTTATTGCATGAAGTATCATCTCATTATTTACATGGAAATAAACCCAGTAAATTAGTATCTACATTTAGCCTTCTAAGAAAACGATCATTTCCAAATGAACAATACAAAATAAGCTTAATCATAGTAAATTATGATAAAGGCAGGAATAAGCAGTACTACTAGACATAAATTAAATTTTGCCTTTTAGCAGAAACATGACCTTAGAAGCAACCAGAACACTTTTCAGTAACATATTTTCCTTAAAGATACTCTGCCTCTAGACTTCACAAAAAATACGTTTCAGTAAAAGTGTTTCTGGAACCCTGTGTGTCTGGGGGAAGAGGAGGGAGATGCAAGAAGCTGTTGATTCACCTGCTGTGGCCCTGATAAACCAGATGCTGATACATCAGTTCCCTTCCTTCTATGAGAAGAGTATCTTTGCATTCCCTTAAGAGGGAGGTATTTCTTTTTCAAAAAGCACCTCTGTCACTCGTTTGCCTTCTAACCGTGCTGTCTTAGGAGTTTGCCATAGCTGCCCCTGCAGTCAGCAACGAGAGCCTCTACTAAACACTCCATACAGTGCAAAAAAATATTATCACAAGAAGCGGTGCTTAACTGTAGCATTGAGATATAATATATTAAAAATACTATACAGGACAGCATAGTGAAGTTGATGTGGTACAGTTCTGTAATTGACACCCACCCACCCCTGGGGATAGCCACTTTGAAGATTTCTATACTTGTTGCTGAGCAAGAAAAAGCAGAGACTTCTTAGGACTTTTGTCAGCAAACATGTGAAAAACAGTAAGCATGTGAGTTGCTGTCCATGAGCAACAGAAATACAGAATAATTTGCATTGGAAGAAACCTCTAGAAGTCACTTTGTCCAGCCCACTGCTCAACCCCAATAATTACATAAGAGTTTCATTTATAGAGTAATTAAAATATATGAATGTATGAGTAATACAACAAAAAACTACTAAGAGCATCACATGATTGCTGGAACTCTAAATAGCCCGCACTGCAGAATGATAGATTTGTGTTATTTTCTGCAAGCATAAAAAGCACTCATTTCAACTGATCATACCACATCTCTGGCATATTCCAAATTCAGTAGAAACTGGTTAATTAGTATTGATAACAAGTTTACTTCAGTAAGAGACTAGTTCTGTTGACTAAAACAGTCTTTGAACAAGTTCCATGAAGCTGGGTAATTTTCTTATATTTCACAGCTGATTCTTCAAGTACAACCTCTTCATCCTCCCCTTTATACAATTTTTATTTTGTTTGGTGAAAATGCATGTTATTTAACCCTAGCCCTTGAAGAAAAAGAATCCTTTTTAATTTCTCATAAGAATAGCAATATTCAAGTGACAAATAAAACTGCCTATTCCTTTTTCCTGTTTGCTTAGAACCTTTCTGAGTTTGCTGAAGGAACTCCTTACCAAAATGTCAATCTGTCTCTGCTTAACACCTGCTGTTGCAGATATCTACCTAAGCACCCAGCACAGGCAGAAAAACTTCTACCTCATTTGCTCAGTATCCTTTTCCACCTCCCTGGAAATGTCTGAAGAACAAAACATTGCAACAGAAAACGGGAGTTCAAGCCTTAGGGACTATAGCCAGCACAGCCCTGTTACGAGCACAGGCCAGATCCAGCAATATGCCGAGTCACTTCTGAACCTACTCACTCTGTAGTGACATAAGGAAGTAGGAAGTTAAAACCAAATTAGAGAAGCTTGGATGGGAAAATTCTCTTCTTTTTAGGCCAAACTTGAAGGATTAGAGAATTGATCTATCTACTTTGAATGTTGACAATATGAAAAGTGTTACGCAGTTGCGCTTCTGCTTTCACACTCCGCTGTACTTTTACTGATTGGAATTTTCCTGCTTGTAAAATGTTTGATTAAACGGCAAGGTCATGGAGCTATCCCGTACTTGTAAGTGAAGCACTTCTTCAATGTTTGTTTAGTTCGCTCTAGATGAGCAGTTCATTTGCCAAGTCATTTTGCGTAACTACATTCTTTGACCTTCTCTCCTATCTCCTCCCTGCCTTTCAAGGGAGGATTGGTTTTGTGAAGAGCGGAAAAGCGCATAACTTCTATCGGTTGTGCTTTTAACAACAGCACACACTCTAGAGTAGATGGTTTTCAGCCCCTGCCAGTTAGTGATGAAAACAGATTGGCTATCAGAGCATGCAGGCAGCTGCTTAAACTGTTTATGGTTTAAGGGCAGGTCATTACATTAGCTTTGGAGATTAGAATCAGGGTACTTAAGGAACTCAGTGGAAAACAGATGCTTCAAAAGCAAATGTTTTAAGTTACCATGTTGGATTTCATTGGATTTCAGATTGCATTCAGTCAGCTGAAATGAAGCTGAATGAATTGATTTACAGTTCAAAACTTTGCCATTCTTTTAATATGCAGTGTAATCAAAGACCATTCATCTAAGTTTTCCCCCATGTACTACCTTTTGCTAGCCAGTGTCATGATTCTGAAGGAGTTAAAATGCATTTTAAATATTGAGTAAGATTTTTTTTTGATCAATAATCATAGCATTCATAAATTCCTGTCAAATGATAAAATTCAGTCTACAGGGCAGGAGGGATGAATGTTCATTATCCATGTGTTAAACTATAGGAAACGAGCTGTAGAGACAGCAGATAAGAAACATGTACTGCCAGATTTAAATTCAGCTGGCTAAATCTTCATGAGGTGTTTTGAAATGGGTTGTAAATTAGGCTCACCCACCTCTGAGTACATTACTGTTTTCTTTAAAAGCTTAAGTTGTCAGTCTTGAGTAGGAGAGTTGGATAGTATCCTGAAATGCAGGATAAACAAGTTAAAATGATAGACTGGGGCAAGCTGGCCATAGAAAAAGAAATAGGAAATCCGTTTGCTCTCAGAGCAAGTAAAATATATGAGAGGCAGAAAGCAAAATCCAGAAAAACCAAAACAGGAAAAAAAGATCTGCACATTCCTGAGAAGATAACAAGGTGCACATGACCCCTGCAATTATGGCATTCAAAACATCTGTTGATGGCAAGCAGGAACACAATGAGGATGACAAGGACAAGAATCGTAAAAATGGTTTTCGCAAGGAATATTTACATAGCCTGAGAAGAAAAGAGCCTAAAGGTATAACTAACTTTCACTATTTCCTGTAAGAGACAGGGTAGTATGTCACAGTTACATTTTTTTTTTTAAAACAAACGTGGCTTTGGAAAGCAAATTTTGAAAATGTGGAAAAGGACTGCATAATTTCCTGGCTGGATCTGATGGAGTTATGCAGTGCAATGCCTTCATAATTTTCAAGGGAAATTACAACAACGATGCCCATGAAATGTAAATTCTTAATAGTGCCTGTAGTCTTAATTAACTAACCAGACGAGAGTATCTAGGAAGCTGTGGAGAATGGTGATAAACACAGAAATAAATAGCATATTTTAGGATACGTTATAAGCTTGTTTGAATGAAATGGAGTACGAAAGCTGCATATGTTACAGCAGTACCAATGTCCTTATGTAGCATGAGTAAAAAGCAGAATTTTTAAGGGGATCTTTCCTCAAGTCAGCTTCTTAAGAGCACGGTGTGCTCTCCTACAGAAACAGGTACCAACTGCTTAATGTATCATAACACTGACAATAGGAGGCCAGTGAACAATAAATATTTACTAGCTGTTATCTTCCCTTTGCATTGTATTTATTTTATATTCACCTCTGAGTTCCTTTTAAAAGTCAGGGAGTTTTTTGGTCCCACCTACCATTCCTTTTTATGAGCCAGCTCTTATAATTCCTTGAGGAATAAGTGTGACTTGTTGTTTAATGTCATCATTAGCAGAGATCTGAATAATCAGAACTGATTAGGTAAAACCTTTGCCTCTTAAATGAGGTCTAAACACAAGCTAGGTAAATCCAATCTCAGTTTTAGGGTTACTGTTAGTGTTGCAGGGTTTCTGAGCAGGAAATTCTGTGGACAACTGTAGTGATCCTCCAGCTGGTGCCATCAGAAAGAAGTTAACTGAACCACATTGAATGCCAGAGACACAGTAGTGTTTCTATACATTATGTATGACATTATTGTAGATATAGATACAGAATGTATTACATTGGCATGTAGACACTTAGCATGGACAATCTTCTGAATAGCGATGAGACCATGAGGATAATGATTTAGGTTCCTTAAATTGCATGACATATTTAAGGGGAAAAAAATATTAAAAACCTGAATGTCTTGGTACAAACAGTGCAGCAATCTGTTGATTCTAGCTGCGAGGTAGCATCTAAAGCAGGTAACTTTAGCATGTAGGTCTTAACAATTCCATTGTAGTTTTATTAAGGTTACACTGCACTGAAGGGTAGGAGTGCACTTGGGAAGACTGGCAGCGTGGGTAGAGCGATGTATCTTAAAACCAATACAAGAAACTTACTCATTTTAATACACCCAAATGGCTGTTAGTAACTGAGATGTCCCTAATATCAAAGAGAGAGAGAGAACGAGAGATACAGTGGAGCTGTACATTTGGGTTTTGTTGTCTGTTTTCTCTTGACACCATTTTGAGCTGTTAAAGGTAAAAAGTTGCTTCTGGGTCTCCCAGGTACTGGCATTATCACAAAGCAGTAATGCAGGACCTGCGGTTTTTGATGCTATGCCTATAAACAGTTCAAGTGGAATCTGCGTAGTGTATGAAAGAAATAGGTGATATTTTGCAGGATCATGCATTTTTTTAAATGTAATTGCTGGTGTTAATAGAACTTTATGCTATATGGAGGCATGTCCTCTCTGAAAGTTAACATTGGTAAAACTGATTTCTGAGGGTCTGCTACAGTACGGTTGAAAAAGTTTTATGCTTCTGATGCGGTGAAAATCCTATCATAGTACAGAAGGATGTTTGTTTAAATATCAACAGCCAATGTGAAATTGAGAAGACCCCAAATAGTTATCCCCCTTTGACCATTTGTACGACTAGTCGAAAGGTGGATTACTCTATGTATTACAACCTCTTCAGCCCATTAGAGTCCCTCCACAACAGAAGGCACAATGCCTCTCATTCTTGATATAATAAAGCTCTGATATGATCGTTCATCCATCACTTGCTAGCTTTGAGCTGCTTTGTATTACATTGAGAGCTGTTTTCTCAACTTATTTACTTTATGAAACAAACTACCTAACCTGGGTTTACTTTGTCCCTGTCTTACTTTTCTATCCCTTTGTGCGTTAATCATTAAATGGCTCAGGTACATCCGAAGGTACCTATGGAGTGCAATCCCACACTGATACTTAAATCCCTTTCCAGAACATTTTTATATTTTGTGTTTTAGGGAAAGATACTCATTGCTTAATACTAGAAGACACTATATCTTGGAGGAAGACAAGACTTAACTCTTTGTGCAAGAAAAGCACAAATACAAGAAAACAGGAAAAAATGATGAGATTGTTTTCTTCACAGTGGCTTCTACTGTGAAGTGATTTATTTTGCTACATGCAGAAGTTTACCTATTTCCTTCTGTGCCTTATTTTCTCTAGGGAGTGACTTATATGTTGAGTCAGAGATAGTGTAAATGTAAATGTGAACACCTTCTGGTGCTCCAGGAGAAAAAACATAACCAGAAAACCTGACTCAGGCCCCAGGTTTCATTGTTGGACAGTCTCCGTGATTTGGCATTTGAATTATTTAAATCAGAGAGGATTTGCAGGCTCTTGCAAACCTCTGCAATGGACAGGAAAGGAAGCACCTGAGTTCCCTGCACATTGCCCAGGTGAGCTAGCTGCATAAGGCAGAGGATTATCCCGAGTCACTGTACTGTGCTCCACAGAGACTGCTGAGGAAAGAGGCGATTTTCAGCTCAGGTCATTCAAGAGCGTTCGGCACTGAGCTTCTGCAGCTAGGGAGGGACTTCTCTCCTTCATGGGTTTGTAGGCACAGACTTTCGAAGCTGACCGCACTATCTTAGGCACACGTTTTGTGTGCAAATGCAGCCA
Source organism: Phoebastria nigripes (assembly GCA_035582835.1). Lineage (NCBI taxonomy): Eukaryota > Metazoa > Chordata > Aves > Procellariiformes > Diomedeidae > Phoebastria > Phoebastria nigripes. The sequence continues at coordinate 27,050 of JAYKAV010003297.1, forward strand.
GGATGAAGCCCTCTCTTATCTCATTCACTTGAAMCGAGGGAGACCCAAGTTCAAATTGCTTGTCTATCTGCTCTGAAGCACAGATGCRTTGAGGGCACTCTGATTACCCAGGAGAATGCCCTAACCACTGGGCTATCATGTTTTAAGAGAGTTATCTCTCTGTCTCCTCTTGAAGCTGTTCCACTTAGCGTGAATTATTAACTGTTGACTGGAGCAGGGACTTGACCCTAACTCCCTTACATTCCACAAATATTCCCTGACCGGCAGATTATCAAATCAATCTATTGCTTGTCTGTCTCTATAGCCCAATGAATAAATATGCAGAGTGGTTGGATGTCACTGGGGTTACATAATATTTCACATGCTTGGCATCTACAAAGATGTGTTATTTGAATAGTGTCAGCTAATACTCACACCCACCACTGCTACCCTTCCTGCTAGCTGAGCTCAAGGGCAGCGTAAGGATCAGGGGCTGCAGAGGAGAGTAAGGGGTACTTTGCTAACACAGCACTCTTTAGAGCCACTGTCTCTCCCTGACCTGTTCTACCTTCAGCAAGAAGTACAGTGAACCAGCCTGGCTGTGGTTTCGCAAATTTCTGTTTGTCCCTGCTCTAATTCCTGTGAAAGCGCAAGGATGCTGGGCACTGAGAAACAGTAACTAGCTGGTTAACAGGTTTTTTGGTGCTTCTGCTTTTGAAATCTGCATTTTTAAAATGGCTGTTAACATTACTTTATGCGCATAATACACAGAACCTTCTGGGTTGGCTCCTTATCTCCTCTCTGTGCCCTTCTTGGGAGCAGAACAAGACAATTGCACTTATTTTATGCATGGAAGAAAGAAGATATGCCCCACTGTGATTACATGATTATTTTTCTCATATTATTAATATACATTGTTTTGATGAGATATATGTCTGCTGCATAATGATGACCTCCTCTTCAACAGAACTGTGAATTACCTATCCTCAGGAAAAAGCAGCAACTGATACAGCAGATGGGAGAGGTGGATGAGCTAGTTGTGAGATCCATCAGCCTATGAAATATTACTGAGTCAGGAGGCTTTTCAAAGATACCAGTATACCAGGCGGCAGATGAAGGCGATAAGCGGAGCCTACTTCTGAATGTGTTGATTGTGCTCCAGCTTTTTATACAAGAGCCTTGTACTTTGGCAGGATATCGGTGCAAAGCATGTGGGGTGTTGTAAAATACCTGCAGGCAGAGAGCAGAAATTGCTTTTTCTTTGTTCAGGGACTGAAGTAAGCATTGTTCATTGTTTTTAAGTCCTTCCTCTTCCCCACAAAACAAAGGAAACCATGCTTACCTGGAAGGCCAAATTGTGCACTCCTGAGTGATCACTGGTGGTCTCCTTCAGCTCCATGTGCCTAGCATGGGCAGGAGAGTTTTAGGTTAATGTTGAAAGCTACTTGCAGCACAGGGCAAGAGCAGCCAGCACCTGGTTAATCCATCCACAGGGTCGGTGAGTATCACTTGAAGTCTAGTTAGCTGGAGGCACGCTCAGGTTGCTCTTGCTCACTCATAGCTCCACCTTCTCGCTCCCCTGGCACAGCCCCTTTTGGCCAGCGTGGGAAACTGTATTCAATGTTTCTTGAGACAAGAAGGGAGGATTCCTGCGGGCCCCAAGAGGCCGACGTATCTCTGGGTGATCCCAAAGGCAAATGTGTGTACTTATATGACTTCTGGCTTTCCTCACTTGCTGGGGGGAAAATCTTCCCCACCCAGATCTTTGAGAGGTCAACACAGTTTTTGTCTTTTTTTACAGCTATTCTCAAGTCACTGTTTCTGCAATGTTATCGTGGCTCTATTTTCATAGTGGTTAGGGACTTCATCGAGCAAGAGAAAACAAGGGAAAATGAGCAACTCCCAAACCTCCAACAAATACTGGTTATGCATTTTCGGGTGCTATGCCAAATCTTATGGCACGGGGTCATTTGGTTATCTGTCCTCAGATTACTCGCCTTTAACTGAAGAGTTTTCTAATACTTTTCAGGCTTTCTGTTTGCAGTATGGCAAAGTCATATTCTTAGAACTATCAGTTGGGTCTCTTACCTATGTTTTTGATTGCCTATGGACTTTGTATTTACAGCTTGTCCTGTGTAAGTTCACTGAAAATAGTAGCACTATTACAGACACTCATGTCAGACAGGACTGTAATTTTTGTCATTAAGGATAACAAAAATGAGGGAGTGTTCTGTTTCTCTGAAATACAGCAATGTATATCTATGTACTCATTAGGTGCCTAAATTCGTAACTTTCTACACGGGGATTGAAAATGTCATGAGTTTTGCCTCATCCTGTGAAAAAGCAAAAAATGATGTTCTGTTTTAGGAATAAGGACAGAATGGACTAGCATGACTGAATATATTCTTGGAAATAAAGAACAGTTACATGAAGAATAAGATGATGCATCTTTTTGAGGAATCTTCCAACTATGTTTTAATTATATTATAAATCATACAGTTGCAATATATTCTCTCTGAATCTTGTAACTATTGCTCAAAAAGGAGGACTAGTTGTTTTTTCTTTTTTTCAGTAAGGAGCGCATGACTTTTAATGATATATTCTGTTTTTCAGCGTTCAGAATCTTTTTTGATGCCCCAGGTTTTGAAATCAACATGTTTGTTGCTATTTGTATTTGCCCTGTGAGTAGAGCAATTTCTGTGACTAATTTTTTCTCTCTGCATGCTACTTGCCAGCAAAAATAGCTGCAAATATCTTTAACAAGTTTGATACAATTGCCTGCTGATTACTGCATACCTCAGCTGTTTCTCTCTTCCTTTCTTCCTTCTCTCCTGCCAGTTTTGGACATGCTTTTTCTATCAGAGGGAAGAGGGCAGAGGAAACAAGGCGAATAATTTCCAAATCCAGCCCATGCAATCCTAAAATCTGTAGTCTGCACTTGCATGGTTGGAAGAAAGTTCTACCCTGGTAACTATGCCAAGACACAAGTATTTTCTGCTATTGTTCCTCTTCTTCTGGCAACTCATTAGATCGTTTTTAAAACTGGTTTTCTCATTGAAAAATGTCAGAATAACACTGACTTGATCATTTCAGTGCCAAGTTTCCTCCTCTGAATTATGTTTTATGTTAGAAAACTCACAGGATGCTGACAGCAAAACCACCCACACATCCAAGACAAATCCTGAACCTACTATAGAAAACATGAAATATGCCATTTCCCTGTGGACAAAGGACCATGTAGTTAAACAAAAGGTGGGAATTCACTGATATTTTTTGTCAGGATCAGCCAGCAGTCTRCTTAATGTTCGATTTATAGCAAACCCCCTCCTGTTTTTGGTTAGTTTAAATACTTACATGAAGACATGGACTTTCAAGAAATGTTATATGTCTGAAGGATATCACATCCTGCCATTTCAATTGATAACAAGCCTGGACATTTGTTTTCCACTTATGTGATTCCTCCAGCTACAAGAAGGCATTAAAGACTCACACTCTTAATTTTTAGGGTGTTTTTACAACATTAGATGAAGAGTGCTAGGCTCAAGCAAATACGTGTTGCCAAAATTCTACTGACCAATAACAGAGAGAAAAATTTACAATAACCAGAGTTGCTTCCTAAGAATAGCACTAAGAAACTTTATGTTCCCTCCCAGTATTTCTACATGAACTCTGGACTCTCTTTCTTTTAATGAGAGGAAGACAAATCAAAAAGCCTAATTCTCTCACTGAATTTCACATATAGATGAGATTTATATTTTTCCTAGTGTGAACAATACATGGAGGAAGTTCATTCTCATTTGAAGACATAAATATAATTTTCCTGGGTGCTTCTCACTTCCTTTTTTAATGGTAGAAGTTTATGAATTTATTGAAAGAATGCTGCTGTTCTGGTTAGCAGGCCTGAAAAACTAGGAAAGGAAAGCATTTTATTGTATTAAAACAGCAATCTGGAAAAGGAGCTCAATAGCACAATAAGTATTCAAAACTACTTTTTTGATATGGACTAAGGAAAATTTCATTTCTATATATTGTGTATCTTTACAACTTTGCAGGCAGCTGGCACAATGAACCACTGTTGTTTTATCACATGTATGACTGAAACCGAGAAAATGAATAAACTTGAGACATTAACATTTTTTAAAAAGTTTTGTATATAACAGTTACTTTCTTGGATCCTTTCCTCAAAACACGAGAGGTACTTTCAGTCATTCCCCAGACATTTATTAAGGAAGCAAAAAACTTGAACGTCCCCCCCTCAAAGTGTTTTCCTTGGATTCTAATGCAGGTAAAGGAAACCAGGGGACTTGCTAGCCGGAGAGGCTTTCAGCTGAGCTTTATGCTTTGTGATATAGAAAAATGTTCCTATCTGTAGCATAAAGTAATATGGGTTGGTATAAATGGGTATCTTACAGGCAGTGGTAGTTTTGTGCTAACACCAGATATCAGTATTTCCCATGGAATGTATACAGAGGTCTGAGTAGTAAAAAAATGGAGTACTATGGCAAATAAATAAAACTTTTGGTTAGAAAAAAAAAAACCTTCCCACACCAGTGCTAAGTAACTGCCATGAAATCCTAGTCACAAGGAACAGCATTCAGAGCCTTTTTGTGCTTCAAGTAACAACACAGCAATGCTCAATCTGCTTTGAAATTGTCAGGCAGCCTGGCTAGGCCAGAAAGGGTTTTTTGGGTACTATAAAAATTTTAATCAACAGCACTGCTTACTGTATACACAGCAGGCAAATATATAGCGATATTATTCTTAATAATTTGCTAGGTACTTAGAGAAGATGAGCAGGACTATGAAGAAACAGGTGAAGTATCTAAAAAGAGTAAGGTCATTCTGTTTTTTTCATTGCTGAACTGTGGGAAGCAACTTCATAATTAGGACTTGTACTGTTGTTCAAAAATTCAGTTTTTTTACATATTTAATTGATCATATTCAGTATTTATAGTTGTGCTAATTTTTCTCAGCTGTGGTTTCTAGAACATTTTGGTAAAAATTTCAAAAGCTTTGAGATAATAAAATCTCAAACAATCTCTCTTTATGTGCCCTGGGTAAACTGTGACTGCAAACAAAAAAAGAGCTGGGCCATGAGATGGGCAGAGCAACTTCAATCCTGACCTAATAACAAAACACAGGTAGATTTTCCAGAGATGCTGTTATTCTGGCAATCAGTGACCATGTTTTCCTATGCAAATTTTTGCCAAAGATGCTGAGATCTCCATGGTGAAAGCCAGAAAAAAAAAACAAAAGAAGAGTTGTGGGAAGAGTCAGAGTGAAACTGTAGATGGACAAGTATTTTTATGATTATTCCATACTACTGCTTAGATTTTGCTCCTCAAAGGAAAGGTGAGTGAAAGAAAAGCACGGTTATCATTCACAAATGGTTGGCAAGTAGAAGATTAGTTGCTTTACTTTTTGCTATACATCCTAACATTTATTTAGCCAGTCCTGCTTATCGCTCTACTGACTTCTCTGAGTGAAAAAGGTCCTTCCCATATTTGAAAAAACTTGGACCAAAAAGACATTCTTTGTTAATATCTGTAATCTCCAAGCTGCAGATGTTTGCACTATGGCCTATTCAGTTTTTAGAAACATTTTCGTTATGTTACCAATGTAAAAGATAATCTCTAAAACTCCAGAGTATCATGAGAATAAAGGATGAAGGGAAGAAATTACTGTCTTCTGGGAAAGAAACACAATTTTACATGTGTAGAATCATCCCTTAGCACACACTTTTCTTGGAAAATCTGACTGTGGGACTCATTTTTACCTAAGGGGAACTTTTTTTTTTCCCAAAATTCCCAGCTACTGGTCCTGCATTCTTAGGGGAAAAGCAAAAGTGAAAAGTTCTTACCAAGATAAAAACAGTTTTGAAAAAATCAGAACGGTGTCAAGTTTGATGAAATGTGGACACAAAACCCTGAATCTCCATTTTTAAAAATTTTTTACATCTGTACAAAGTGACAGTAAATGCTATTAAAGAAACATTATGTGGTTTTGCAGCCATTTTTGAACGAACATATATTTTGCATACCTTATAAAGCATTGATATTGATCGAACTGTTCTGTTCCTTCATCTGAAATCTTTAGCTAAAAAAGAAAATAAATTATTAAACTTTTTGGAAAATTAAGTAAGCTAATGGGGGAGGGAGGGAGAGAATGAAGCCTGGACAGTCCAGAGCATCTAACATTTGAGATATGACATCTAGCCTGTCTGGAATACTTTGAATTCTTTCATCATGCATGTTGGAGAATTTGTTTGCTACATAGATAAATGGTGGGAGAAAGCCATCAGCATTTTCAGAATGATTTTAACTTTTTGCCAGGTGAACTTTATGAAAATATACTACTCCCACATTTATGAGATGGCTGAGTGGCCAGGTGCTGCCTTCTTCTCTCCTAGGTTCTGCTTCAGTCTTTGGCCCAAACCAGTCACAGCCTCTTGCCCAGTAAATCTCCAGCTCCTACTCTGGCTCCCAGCTCTCCCCCTGAGATACTTTTGAAATCTGTGTGAATATTTGAGCAGACTAGCTGCTGAGAAAATTATTCACTTCCTCGGTTTTCTGTGGCAGTAGAAATGAAACTTTTTCATGCTTTCCAGTTGTCCTAAAGTTGTCCCTTGATGAGGGAAACATTAATGTAAAAGAACTTCATGTTTAACAAACGAGATGAATTAGGGAGGAAAGACTTCTTGGAGGAAAGTCAAGGGCCGTTGAGGGCTATTGTGTTTTACCTTGTGACAAATATCYGTGTAAGGCTAAGCAGCAGGAATCCTACAGCTGTTGATTCTCAGACATTAGCAGCAACTTCAGGAGAGTTCAAGGAGACCACCCCAAAGGGAGCAGGCTTTCCGAGAAACAGAGAAAAAGGATTTTATGTGATATCTTAATCAGGTGACACAGGCTAAGTAAAAGAAAATAACGCTATATAGATGCTTCCGTAGCACATTCATGTGAATACAGAATGAAAACAAAACCCCAAACAAAACCCAAATAAAAGAAGAAAGGTGTACACATAAAGGTAATAGGAAGGATTATTTCAAAGAATACTAATAGGGAAATTACTTAATTAGGGTAGAAATCTTATCTAAGTTCAATGACTATGTTTCAGAAAGTGTTAGGCCATCTGCAGGTGGGAACCTCTGTGTGAACATAAGCTCAAAGACAGAGAAATGCAATTAGGCTTACAAGGCGATCTTTTAATGTCTTATGACAATCTAAAATTGTCTTATTAATCTAAAATATCTTCATCAATAGATGGTATTTGGATATAATTMTCTTAATCTGAGGAAAAAAATGTATCTATTGGCTGTCACTTGGACTGTTTCTTCTAACCTTTTATGCATAGAAATATAACTGGCATCAATCTGTAAATGTCTTCACATGCAAAGATGAGCTAAAATGTTAGCATACCATGTTTTCTTTGGGCAGTGAGTTTGGTCTTTTTGGTTGGGTTTTTTTTTTGTTTGTTTGTTTGTTTGGTTTGTTGGTTGGTTTTTTTTAATTCTGCTTGCTAAATTATACCTTTTTTATGCTGGAAATCTTTCCGACACCACTTCTGGTCTTGCTTAGACACATGAATAGAGCCTATAGATGGTGTAAAGACAACTGATTTTGGTGGGACGATTGTGTCAATACGCTTCACGCAGGATGCAGTTTAGCTTTGGGCATGTGTGCAGACTCATTAGTTGATACTTGCTTTGGAATAATTTTGCCTTTCTATTCAGTGGGATGAAATGCTACAGAGAGTCAACAAGATAGCCAGTCACTGCTGTTGTGAAAATTAGACCTCTGAGGTAGAAAGTGAATTAAAGGTAAGTAATACATGCATGTTGCATTTTCTGTGAAGGCAGGTGTGTCAAAACCCATGGAAATTAATTTACAATTGTGATACAAGGAGGAAATTCAAGTTCTTCCTGTAGTTATAGTTGTGGTGTGGCTGGCATGTGCAAGGGCTGTGTATACAAAGGCTGTGCCCATGTGCATACCTGGAGTGCTTAGTCACGGGAACTCCCCAGGTTGTCTCTGTACAGATGAGAGAGTGGACTTGTTTGTGACAAATTACTTGACTGAATTCGTAGCTTACTTTGTCTCAAACCAACTGCCTAAATGGTACTGGATCCGTGCATGTGCTGGATTCCCGGGGGCGCCAGGGCTTACCCTGGCAGCCCCTGCGGGGCTGAGACCAGTGGATAGGCTCTATGAGCATGTTGAGATGTGTCAGTTAACACCCTGGGTGGAGAAACTGACTCATCCTGGGGGCTCCCCCGGGCAGTTCCTACAGCAGAGAAAGGATTTGACCAAAATGTGCGTAGATAAGAGAATTTGAATAGTCAGTAGAAACTGTTCCTGCATATGTAGGAATGGTAAGATAGGATAGTCTTTTGTGCACAGCTAAAATAGTTCGAATATGTTTTGTAGGTACTTAAAAATAGCCTATTGCAATGTATCATGCACTTGCTGGAGTAGTTGTCCTGCTAATAGGACTGAGCAGGACACTTATAATCCTTGTAGGATCACTAGGGCTGTAAGAATTCACCTTTGCTACAGTTCTGGGAGCCTCATCTGATCCAGCGAAGATGCCATTGCAACACTTGCAGTGGGGATTCCTGCATCATCTACACAGTGACTGACAGCCCTGCTTGAGAGATTCAGTTCCCCATGTAAGCATTACCCTATCTGTGCAAAAGATCACAATAAATTATTTCTGTAACTAGCACTTGGTCTGTGAATGTCTGTACAGCTCAGGGAGTCCTTCTCCTGAAACAAAATCTTCTGCTATAAAATGTCAATTATTTTTACTTGTTTAAAACTGAGGTCAGAATCTGACAAGTTTTGAATATTTCAGTATTTATTATATGATTGTTTGTTCCTGTTATGACCCAAACAATGATACTTACCTACTTCCTGAAGTGCTTTTTACATAAGTAAATAGAGGTGTCCTGCTCTGAACTGCCAGTGCAATATAAGCTTGAGTATGGTACCAATCTTTAAGATCTAGCAGCACAAATAAATGTTTTCCTTATGATAAAGTATTTCAAAAGGACTGAAAAGAGGACAGTCATGGATCAGAAATCTGAAGAACCTGACCAAAAGTCCTGAAAGTATTTAGATGCCTGTCTGTAGTACGGTTACATGGGAAAACTGCTGACTGTAGTATGGTTACATGGGAAAGCTGCTGAATTGTGTAAATGTTTAATTAAAATAATATGGGAATCGTTATAATATAACATATTGATAAATTGATTTTTAGAAYAAGAAAGGAACAGATGGTCGTGAACCAGTAGGCATGAACTTGAGATAAATGAAGTGTBTTTCAAACTGTAAAAATTGTGCCAAGTTTCTCAAAGATCACGTCCTAAGTTAACCTATCCTAATTATAACATGAAAATCACACCTCTACTGCTGAAATCTCCCCCTACCACATTAATCCCCCTACTCACTGAACATGTGTAGTTAATGTTGAGAATGACAAAGCTAAATGGTAATGAGAAAATTATAATAACCAATCTGTTTGTAGAATGGGCAGTAGTTAGCTGATTTTAAGATATAAATGAGGACTTCTTTTGTATTTCGGTGTGCTAGCTTTGTGGAATTACCACCTAGCACCCATCTCTGCGCAGACATGAAATAAACATCTCGGCTCTGTGTGTGAGATTGGCTTATTGCACACCGGGTAACAAACCCCGCTTGAGGGACAACATGTCTACAAGGAAAAGCTATACACATAACACAACACTTATTCTTCTGTGTGATTATTGCTTCCTTGACGCACTTAACAGTGTTTCTGGAGCTTGGAACTGCAGGAGGATGTTGATAAGCAGGAGCTTAAACCAGCCAGTGGGAATCCTCACTTACTGGGGAATGAAGAGGACATCACAAAAAGCTCTGTGCTTACACTCCTTACATTTAATGTTAAATCACTTATTGATATTATTGGGATCCAAGGCAATTTAGAAACAGCGTGAATATACAGTGCTCAGTGTGGTTCCCTGTGGAGACACTCATTACACAGGCAACAAAGCTTCGCTGCTGTAAAAATCACAACCAGCATAGCTTATCCTACTTATAGAGCTCTGCTGACTGTAGTCCCTGGGCTGGCACTGTCACAGTGAGGTTAAACATTTTTACACAGAACTGTAAATTTACGTGCAGTCCAAGTTACCTGGATTTGAAAACCAGCAGCACTGGTGAGAGATTTAACTTTGACGTCTCTGTAAGACTGTCTTAACTGCCAACAAAAGGTCCTGTCTCTCCTTTTTTACCCATCAGCAGGTCCACACTGTCAGTTCAGCAGGCTTATATTTTCAAAATAGCAGAGCTAAGGATTGTGCCCTAATTTACTGCTCAGACCAGGAACCCCGCTTCCATTCCTCCAGCCTCAGAGTCTCCTTACTAACACAAGAAATGTGGTAGGAGGAAGAGGATTGGGATGCATGCTACCCTAAGTACCTTTCATCTAGTATACTAGTACTAGAAGTACTTTTCATCTAGTACAGATAACAAGGCCTGTCCAAGGACATGAACTGTGTGTGTGCTTTCAAGAGGAAGTAGAGAAAGAATTTGGACTCAATCAGGCTAAAGGACTATACTAATACAAGCTCTTTTTGGGCAAATTCTTACCCATTTGCTTTGTCTTGGGTTTTTGTTTTGGTGGTTTTTTTGTTTGTTTTCTTTTTTTTTTCTTGGCTGATACTGATACTTCCTCTGAGGGGATGGAAAACTCATACACCTTCATTAAACCATCCTACTTTAATTATATATCTCAAGTTCGGTGGAATGAATTACTTTGAAGCAGGGCAAGCACATATTGTGGTTTTGAATAAATACCCCAGAGGTCTACAGCAAGAACAAAACTTCAAAAACCAGCCCAGTATGGAGGATAAAGTCTTGAAGACAAATGAGGTTGAATATAACCTATTAACTTGAAGTGACTGGGCTAAATCTCTCCCCCATGCTGGTTCCCTAGGTGTACTAGAGATGATATAGCATCTCTCTGCTTGATGCAATGGGATCACCCAGTGTGATTCTATTAAAAGTAATCTCTCGAGTGCTGAATGCAACTTAAAGGAAATAGGAACATCAAAACCTTTTCAAAGAAAGAAAGAACCCTCCCCTTTGAATATTGGGAATTCAATTAATTGAAATACTTAAACATGATTAAGCACCCTTTGGTATTTTCCATATCTGCGTATTTTACATTTATTGACCAGATGCAGAAGTTGAAGTGAAATATGCTTCAGAAGAGAAAATAACTCCTTGGGTTGTGAAATGCTACACCAACCAAGGGCAACATGTGCACTCAGTTTGAACTCCAGGGCATTTTTTTAAACTGCTGCCACCTGGGGAGAGAGAGGCACCATTTAAAATGCTCTTTTGAATTTGTAATGGATATTTAGAAGTTCAGGCCTTTGCCGCAGCTGAGGAGCCAACAGTGACTAAACACGACTCAACATACTGCTGTTAACACAGCTAAAGCTGTTATCATCCTGATAGCTTTCAGGGAGGGCTTGGCCTAGAGCACAGTTTGGGGCAGCTCTAGGTTGCCCCAACATAACAGCAGTGTTGCTCAGACCAGTTCTCCCAGCTGAAATGAACCCTATGTTGGAGCTCAGAGATGTTTGAGCCCTGTGTCATCCCAGCAGGACCATTTCACCTATCCCCTGCACTAAGTCTTCTGTCTGGGAAACAGTTAAACTCATCTTGCAAGACATCCAGTGGGGAATTATGCCTAAGATTAAAAAATACGTGTTCCAAGCACAGTTTAGTATAAGGAGTTGCAACTCCCCGTCCCCACTAAGGAATTCAGGATATACATCTTTAAGGTCCAAGAGACACAAAATTACAGCTTGTCTGTCAAGGCAAAGGATTTAACAGGATGTAGGTGGATTTGGACAACCAGTACCATAACCACCCAAAGGATTCCTCCCTCGGCCAACAGATCCCGTGTTCACACAACTAATCTGTTAGTGGGAATTTTATATTTGCAGTCTCTTTTTTGCAGATCTTGTTTTACTATGCTTCAAAAAAATCCAAAGCTCCTACCTTGCATGTTTATTATAATGTTTCTGTACTACAGGGTGTACATACTGATGGTTCCTCAGTACCCTTTCAGCTAAATATTTGCTGACCTAGTGACCTTTTTGAATTTCTTAAGTATACTGCTGGACAAACCAACCTAATCATAAAACTGACACAACATAACCTGAAGACAATTTTTCCTTATGTTTCTGACAGACAAAGCCATCATCTATCCCACTTCACCATATTACAAGTGTAATTTTTCTCCCAGCTTTTTAACAACAGAGCTCCCTCTAGCTGATTTATGCCACCTAGATCCAAGGATTGATGACACACAACAATGTTGTCGCAGAAGAATTAGTACTCTGTGTTGATCTAGCTTACACTGGAAACACTTCTGTAATTTGCCGATAGATATTGCAAGAAACTTTTAGATAAAGAAGTCTCCTGTTCACTTTAGTCTTCTGATCCCCCATACTCATATAGTTCCTTTTAATTTTGGCGTATCTCATTACAGGTTGCAATTTCTCTGCATGTCTTCAAATTCCATTTGTTTTGACCTGTGTAGCTCTATGGGATCCTTGAGGGTTAGTGATGAATAAATAAGACCTTTTGAAGAATTAGGAGAGGAAGGAGAGTACCATAAAGAAAATCAAACTCAAATCCTTCCAGGCTCCATTTCTAAACCTGAACTGTGTACCCAAACACATCACAGTGGGGTGGGACAGGGGTATATTCAGTATGTGTGAGGAGTAGCACCTTGCTTAAAAGAAGCAGTGGAGGAAAAATGGAATTATTTACCATTGGACCAAAAAGTAAAGAATTAGTTTAAAAGCAGGAAGGAATTGTAACCATACAGCTGAGCAAGATTTCTAATTATGGAATTGGGTGCAGAATATAATGAGATAAAAGATCTTGTGTGCCAGAAAACTAGCAAATGCCAGTTGAATAGTGAATGCCACATGAAAAAAAAATTAAGTAAATAGAATGTCACATCTCCCTATAACCACTGTAAAAGTACTTGCTAATTCCTTTTCCATTCTCGCCATCCTTTGTGGCCTTTTCTCACATGAACAAATTGTCCATTGACACCCTCTGGAGTTGCTAACTACTGGAGCCTCTACCAGAAAAGCTGACTCTTCAGGCCATGCATAACCAGTAAGTTAAATGCATGACACATCTGTTTCTGACTGACTATCCAACTCCTTTAGGGGCAGCTCTAATTGTTTGTGATGGATTATTCATTTTACAAAGCTTTACACTTAAGTACTTTAAAGCATATTCGAAAATTCCGCTGGAAGCAAATTACCTTGCAGTGCTGCCCTGCACCAGCTGTACATGAGATTAATTTTTAGGCAGCACCAAAACACCAGTGTGTGGAAATCATATTACAGTCCTAGCAGTGATTGATGTGGAGAACTATGAAAGGTCAGGTGCGCTCCCTGCCCCTTTTCTTACTTGGGAGGGGGAACAAGCTCCAATAAATTATCTCATTCTAAGCAGAGGAGTAACATTTGTTGTAGCAGAAATTCAGTATATGTATAGTCTTCTTCAGATAGGCCACACACCAGAGACTGTCAGAGGAGGAAGCCTCTGTTTATCCTAAAGTGACACTGTTAGTAAGCACTGGTCTTTTAAGCTGCCTTTGAGGTCTGAAAAGTGAATATAAGCATTATTCTTCCTATTACTTGTACGTGATTATTCATACGTATGCCCTCATTCCCTRACCAAATAACAGTACAAAAATATCTGCTCCATGCATACAGACGGATGCATTGCTTAGCATACATTTGGATCAGTTTTCCTGCCAAGAGTCAAAGTTTGACTTGAAAGACGGTGCTGGCTTCCCCTACTGCCTAGGAGGGCACCCAGATGGAGAGGGCATCCCTGGTCCTAGATCTTCTGCCGAGGCACAGCAGCAGCCAACTCCCTGCCTGCCTCCTCCTCCGCTGGCACTGAAATCCCCCCTTCTGTATTGCCCTGGTATCTCCTACTTGGGTTAATTATAATCTTCCGCTTTCTGGCACTTACATTAAATCACTCCTTACCTTGTTTATATGTCTAGTCTGTGTCTCGCCTTCCTGAGTAAGGATTTTCTCTCTTAGTCAGTATAAGGATCCCTAAGCTCAACTATGGCCAGTAATACTAATTACCGTAATACTCATATTTTACACACACAGAATAATCTAACCCATGCCTGCCTATAAAATTATATTCTTGTTCAGTGTCTCGGATCACATTTAGGAACACCACATTGATTATCTGATTATCTTCCTACATCATATTCAGGCTTTTAGTCTTCAGCTTTAAGCCTCATACAATATTGAAGCTATTTATTCTATCTCATCTCTCCTATGTTTTTACCTTGAGTGTCCCATACAGGCATGTTTCTGCTTTCATCTCCAGCTTTATTTATTGTAATTTCCTCCTAAATTCCTTTGGTTTTCTATATCTTTTCATTTCACCCTTTCTTTCATCTCTTTCTCTCCCTCTCAACTTCCTATCTCCTGCCCTGGTGCTTCCTAAGCTTCAAAAAGTTGCACCAGTTTCTGTCCACAAGCAGTTCCCTTCAAGTCTCTCTGAAGACTGCTTAGCCAGAAATCTTTCCTGCTCCTGCTTTTCTTACTGACGATTGTTGTTTGCACTCAGTTCCCTCAAAACTTTGATTTACACTGCTGAAACAGTCATTTACAGCTTTACAATTAACATGGCCAGAGGACATACATTTTTTTGATGACTGCAAAGCACACTCTGAACATTAACTGCTTAAAATAACACACAGTGAAAAATGCAAGCATAATTATTGATAATGAGAAGACATCCAATCCCGATCCTTATTACGGATCGGCCGGCTCACAAGAATAATAAGAAAAAACTCAGCTAGTGTTTCTCTTTTTCACTGAAAACCACCATTTTTCAAAAAAGTATATACGTTCAGTTAGATTTAGTTGAAATTGGCCTGTAAACTCAAAAGTTAAGGAGGGGAAAGGTGTTTGGTGCCAGTGAGCTAGAGGCCAGGCAGGCAGCGGGGTCTCACCTCCCACGTCAGCAGGCGGGAGGAAGTGACAAGGCGCAGGAGCTGGTCCCTGCCTTCGGGTGGGCTGTGCCCTGGGGGTCACCAGTGGGCTGGTGGCCCCTCACAGGCATTGTAGGGCTGTGTTGCACTGTGGTCAGGGCATCGACTGAGACACCCACGTTAATGCCAGCCTGTGCAGGTGCTGGCAACGATCCCGTGTGTTTAAGTGTGCTTTCTCCTGAAGCCCTTGCCAGCACACCTCAGTGCTGAATCAAGAGAGAGGGTTTAAATTTAATTTTGGGGCATGCCAGGAAATGGAATAGGCCTTACAGTCACAGAAGCCAGGCCATGGGGAGAATGATTTCCCATCCTGGCTACACTTTTTAAACTCTAATGCAGCTCTGCTGTCTCCAGGAGGATGGTTGCATTTACCTGTACGTTCAGATTCGTTAACTGTTTGACACTGTACCAGAGAGACTCGTATACGAGCATCCATGACTGATGTATGCTGTATATTAACATCCACATCTCTGCACGTAGCTGTAGATGGAAAAGTCTGCACTGCGAACAGGTCTGTTGGGCGCTTGATGGCAGTATTTGCATTGGGTTCTTGTACCAGTAACTCCATTAGCTCTGTGGTTTCCAGTGCAGCCTCCGGAGAGCTATGGGCTTTTTTGGCTGCCTGGGGAGGCGGGGTGGGAAGGGAAGGGAAAGAGAGAATCATAGAGGAACAGGAGTGGAAGGACAGTAAATATTATTTACTCTTTTCAGTCCTACTGCCACAGTTGTCAGACACAATTTTGCTTTAAATATTTCATTTTCCTGGTTATTGTTGACTTTCTGCCTCAGGAGCTCTCACTGACCCTATCTGCTCAATCTCAGGACAAAAGTTGAGTGAACAGTTATTTGAAATCAATCACAGTGCAGCTGATAACATTGATCTGGGTTATATTGTTTAAGAGTGAAGGTAGGATTGTTATTTCAGGATTAGCCTCCGCTAATTATTGCCTTCAAGGGGCTACAATGCTTCAGCTGCAGCTGAAGCACTTGGCAACTTGCTGGTGCTGCAAAATATCTCTAAACAGGTGAGTAGGTGAGTGTCCCCAGGTGCAACGAGGGGCAGCCTCCTGCACAGCTTACTGCTGACCTGCCACTGGTGATACCTTTGGAATCGGTTATCTGAGGCTGCCTAGCCTGTACAGATGACTGAAGCAATCCCCTGCTAATGCTGCACACAAATGGCAGAGGTATAAAGGTGGCAAGAAGCCATTTTTGGAGGGTTGGCAAGTGCACCTTAGCTCAATACAAGGACTGTGGCCAAGAAGAATACATAAAACACTTTGGCATATGTATACCAATATCTAAATTCAACCCCTTCTACGTTCTGAAACTTGTAGGCTGTGGCATATTTTCAATCCTACCCTATTATCAAATAAGATTTGTGGAAATGCTTGGGTTTTTTTTGCAAATGTGAACAGCAGATGCAAGTGTTTGTGGTGCAAATAGTAAAAGCTACATTCTGGTGCTCTGGTAAAACTGTGAAATGCCGGCATTTATTCTGGATAGATATTTTGTTTCCTTAATGCAATCAGCTTTTTGCAGTGGATTAGAACAAGAAAAATGTTTTAGGGTCCACCCACCCCAAATTTTGCTTCTCCTTTTCCTGCGTGTTTCAAAGAAAAGCATCTGTTGGTCTCATGAGATGGTTTTCACAACTTTGGGTGTGCAATAAAATCATGTTATGGTATGGCTTTTCTCATGATTCTCACAACTCTGGATTTTTGTTCTAAAAAATAATGTCAGGAAGTAAAATAAAATCACACAAGAAAACAACTCAGTCCTGCTCAAATGCTAAGAGAGGTCCTCAGCTGGTATAAAGCAGTATAGATTTAATATTGCTTATTTTTACCAACTGTGGATCTGATCCACCAAGTAATTAATTTAGGGGTGAATTTGGGGAGTTTTCATGTCCAGTTGAGTCACCTTTCCACCTGTTTTCATTTGAAAAGCTGCAAACAGAAATTTTCCCTTCTCCCTACATGGGAGGTTCACTCCCCTTGTTGCAGTTGATGTCTTTATCCAGCTGAATTATTCCTCTGTCCCCTTGAAATGTTCTGTAATAAATTAATAATTTATGCTAAGTGAAGCAATACTGCTGGGAGTTGGGAGTTGAACTAATCAAAATTCAGAAGTTGCAGGGCCCATTGAAAACGTTTGCTGAAATCACTATGGCTCCAGGAGATATTAAGATGCATGTGTGTGTGTGTTTGGGGAGAGAGAGAGGAGAGCTTTGTCCCCTTTTACCTTCCCAAAGGAATGACTAGCAATGGCAGGATTTAGGAAGACAGCATGTGCTGAGCAATCTTGCTCCGCACCAGAACACTTTGGAAACTGAAATTCCCCTCCATGGAAATTTCTAAAATGTTCTCTGTGCTTGGAAAAGGTAAATAGATTTTCCAGCATTTCCAGTGGGATGAAGAATTTGAGGACCTTTATTTAGTAGTGATTAGAGTAATTTACTTAGGGTATAGTTGTGGGGGTTTTTATTATTTCCTTTGGGAATCCACGTTCTGAGTTTCTTGACTTGGCTATTTCTCTCCCAGGGTGAAGGTTAGCTGTCCTGAAACCTATAGTTGAGGGTCTCACCAGTGCCAGCTAGCTAGAAGGATAATGGTACCACTCCAGAACTGCAGCTGATGGTGGCTCCAGCGCCTTAGGTGGTTCCCTGAGCTGGCTGGAAGAGCCCGGAGAGAACACAACCCTGTCTGTTTTGTTGCACTATGATCATGCAATATTTCAGTTTTCACAGGCTACATTTTAAAATATTTTATGAAAGGCCATTTCAAATAGAAACTCCTAGCCAACTGTTTTCAATAGGCAGGTGAAATATTAGAGACACTGGAAGGACAACATAGTAACAGTGGCCCCCATTGTCTCCCTAGGCACCACTTCTGGAGGGTGGATTATTGCTTCATACTGCAGCTATCATGACAATGGCCWTTGTGAGACAAACCTACATAGTTTATTAAGACCCCATTCCACATTTATTCTCTGGTATCTCATTTAATCTTTTCTTGCTGTCCTCCCAATTGAATCTACATAGCCAAGCCCCTGTTGCCTTGGGCTGCGTTTAAAGCTGGGTTGTTACAGCTTCTGAGCTATAACAGCGTTCTGAGCTATATCTGCATTCTGAGATATAGGTGCTTTATAAGGGTGAGCTGTAAAAAAAGGGATAGCTGTGTAATGCATATGCTGAGGGTGGCTGGAAATTCTATGAATCTTTTTGTGAAATGCAGTACTTTTTCTTGATTTAGTAAACTTCTCCACTTTCTATTAAAATATCAACTCCTCCCTCCCGCAACTCCGCTCCCTCCCCAAGACTCCAAATCACAGAAAATACAAAGCTGCTCACTGAGAAAAAAATTAGTCAAATACTCTAGTAGCTAAAGAATTGGTCAGGTACCAGCAGATGGTGCTCCAGAGTATGTAATGTTATTTTCTGCTTTCCTGGAGCAGAAAGATCTGTTGCTTTTTTATAGTAGAAAAGGATTCTTGGAGGGAGTGTCCCATTATCTCCTTGAGTGCAAAGATGATCATGACTTGATTTGCAAAGATGCTCATGATATGTAGCTCCCAGTAATTTAATCTAAAGGTGCAAAACTCAGTCATAAAAAATGGCTGCAAGTTTTCAAGTATCTTCTGGGATGGGGTAGTGTTTTCTTGTGTATTTGGATAACTTGATTTACTCAAGCCCAGATTCTTTTTAGTGCCTCTAGGAAATATAGAAATAATAATAGAAATAAATAAATAAAAAAACCAACAACAAACCAACTCCCAAATAAAACCAAACAGCTGAGAGAGTGGAGGCTAGAATATTTGCAGTGCAAACATCAGTCCTGAACTAGTTCTTTGTTTTTCTGCTTTTCACAAACAGAAAGTAATCTACGGATTTGTAATTTAAAATTGTGATTTTTTTTTTTAGCTTTAGAATTTGCAGAGAGTGAGAGGACCATAAATCAGCAGCCAGGAAGCAGAAAGTTTTGTCTCACCTGTCAATTAAAAACTGTTTCAGATCACCAGAGAATAGTTGTATTCTTGCCACAATCCCCCACTATTCCTCAGCAGATCTATACAATTTGCAAGGCAGGGCTTTTCTCGATACACAGACTTCCCTTGTCTAAAGGCATCCTTAGTAGTCTGGTTAATTGAGTTTTATAGATTTCCTTTAATCTTAGGTGTTTAAAGGAGCTGCAGTGTGGTTGACAGTCTGGTCCAAATGTTGAGATAAAATTCTGATCTGAAACTGGACCAGGGTTTTCAACCCTGCATAGTTCAAGAGATGTTCATCCTAGACCTTTTTTTTTTGAACTTTACAGTGATCAGTTCAAAATTCTAATCTGGATTTGGTTTCCATTCTACATCAAGAATGATTGGCTCTCTCACTTTTGTTTTGGCTCATCCTTCAGTTGGATATTTTATTCTAATGATAACGGTTAAGGCAAAATACTTAAGGCAAGCAATACTTAAGGGAAATCTAAGTCTTCCCTGCAATCATCTGCCCTAGGCGGATAATAAAAGTAATAATAAAATTATTATTTTTGATAATAAAAGTTTTGAAATGTTTGATCTTCAAGATGTAATTTCAAAACAGGTTCTTGAATCAGTGCTCAATCCACTGGCTTACTTACATATATGAACAATAATGAAGCTCACAAAGACATCAACAATCAAAGTATTTGCTCTTGGCGTGGACTTTGGCGAGGGGGGCTTTGAGGATAGTGGGTCAGAATATTTCAAAACAATATAAAAATCAAAGCAAATGTGCAAAGATTTCCATACAGAGTATATCAACAGCTGCATTAAGGTACGAACGTTGTGTCAGGTTGTGGTCCTTCTGCCTGTTAGGAGATGCTTCTTACTCCGGTTGTGGTCCCAGTGATCTCGATGTGTTTAATTATCAAGGGTTTACTTATGAAGTAAGACAGCGTTTAATATGAACAAGGCTGTTGCAGATTTTCCTACAATTAGGACCCTAATCTGCCCTATTGACGCCATAGCTTCATCGACAAACAAGGGGCTGCCTCTCCCCTGTTTGTTCTATGAAGTTGCCCTTGTTCCTATAGAAGGGGATCTCTGAACCCTTCAAAAACATAGGAAGAATAAATTCTTTTACAATAAACCGTAAAAAACCAACAACCACCACCAACAACCCCCAAACGCCCCAGAATAAGCTTCTGTCAAGCTGTGGTTCCAGAAGATGGTAAGTTTGATTTGGGGTACTTGTATATGGATCAAAAAAGCTGCATTACTATGATACAAATAGCCAAAGCAATATAAATTCACTTTCCTCGCCCAAAGCAGTTTTAATGTATTTTGTCTGTGGTTGTCCAGGCCAATTTTATTTTGGATCAAACATAACTTGTCATACTTTTCTAACTTTCTGTTGGATCAGAGATTGCTTACTATGGCTAATTTGATAAAAATGCGATTATGTGTTCAGACCTGATTCAGATCAAATTAATAATATCTGGTAATTCAGTACTGAAAAGCTGCAAGGGTGGCAACCTCCAGCAGGCAAGCAGTCGCTAACAGCTGGGAAGTGGAGAACAGGAGATCTTTAAGTAGCACATCTGTGAAGAGCAAAGGTCTCTCTGCAGCTTTTGTCTTTAATTGAAAGACTTAGCACCTCATTAAAGGCAAGTTGTAAGTGAGCTAAAAACTTAATCAGTATGAAATGAGGTAGTAAAGTAATTACTGTAAAGTTCACATCAGATTGTTCTTGAAGGATAGGCTTTTTAGTGCTCTTCTGGCATATTCTATGGGAGTATGTGGAAGAGCTGACCTGATGCCACTTAAGATGGAGAATTCAAACCAATAAACATGAACACCTGGAAGTCAAAGGTGTGGTGCAGGACTGGAATATAAAACCAGAGCTGAAGACCCTTTTTTCCTTTTGTAGTGTGTAAGGACAGTGTGTATTTCAGATCAGTGTGTATTTCAGAGCAGTGCTCCAGAAAGTCTGTATCCTGACCAAGTCAATAGGAAACCCCTGAAAGCAGGGTTGTGGTGAAATCTTATCCCTCTATGGAAGGGTTGAGGAGTTGGTAGGGRCCATCTTAATATGTTAGAGCTTCCTCAGTGCTGTTAAAGGGCTCTTCACTGTAGAAGGTTTGGGTTGTACAGGTCCTCAACACGTGCTCCTTAACTTTGTGCTTGTCTACAAAGAGTTCTTGTCTCCTGTGCACGTTTTATGATTGGGTAGAAGAGTATAAAATTTCTTGGGCCAGAAAAAGGTAACTTACTGGTTAAATTGGTAGGAGAAAGGGATGCCAGTCCATATTCCTAGCTTTCTTCTGTGTATTGTGTGTGGTGGTGCGTTCCCCCCCAGCTCCTCTACTGGGCTGCTCTATGATCTCAGGAACTCCCGTTAAGCCTTGGCCTTTGTGTAATGAGTTGGGCAGTGAAGCATCCCTTGACTGTACCAGGAACTCTTGCATGGCTGAGGTGGCGGAACAGCACTGACCGTACCAGGAACTCCTGCTGCCTGACCGAGGTGGGGAACGAGAGCAGGGATAATTCGTCACCCTCTGATACCCTTATCTGAATCGTAACTTGAGTGGAATGGTACCATTGTTACTGAAATCTGGAGAATTTTAGTAACTACCATGTTGGACTGTGGCCAGGATCGAAGTTTACGGTTGACTAAAGCTAATCATCTTGTGAAGCTATAAACAGAGATCCTAAGTGAGACCCTTTGAGCTCTCCTGGACTGCAGCGGGCTGCGCCCAGCATCTCCCTCTGAGTAGGAGGCCACTCAAAGCTCATGAACTCTCAAGTTTGTGATATTTGGAGGACTGTCACCAAAAACTCATGACAGGACCTGGGATGAAACACTCCTTTAGGCTCAACCCCTCATCCGTTGAGAAATGCCGACACATTTGACAGGAATATTTCACTGGACTCAAGGGGAATTTTTAACAGGTATACCTTTTGTACATTTATATATATTTGTGTCTGTGTGTGCGTGTGAATTGAGTTAGGTAAGTATAACCTGTAATTAAGTCACTGTTGTGACTGAAGGAATTTCTATTAACCCACTTTGTAAATGTTAAATTAGTCAATGATTAAGTGCTGCTAAAATCTTGTGATCCACCGTAAAACTGTGAATGAATCTTAGGCTGTTGCTAGACACATATAATCCCTTAGACATAAACAGTTGACCAAGTCTGGGACTAGGAGTAGATCCAGCCGCACCTAAGCTCCATCAGGAGTATAGAAAGCAAGGGGGTCTACTCTGAATCTTGTGACTCAATGGGAGGATTTCCTTACTCTTTGTATTCTTCCGCTAGACATAAACAGTTGACCAAGTCTGGGAATGGGAATGGATCCAGCCACACCTAAGCTCCACCAGGAATTTAGAAAGCAAGGGGGTCTTCTCTGAACCTTGTGACTCAATGGGAGGGTGTCCCTTATCCTTTTGCATCTTCAGTCTCTGTATAAATCATTCTAGCTCAATTCTAACTCAATTTTCCTTTGTATGTTTCATCCATGTACTAAGTGATAGAATGAATCTTGCCATCGAACTTTGTTAAGTTGCACTTTTATAAATTCCTATTAAAACCACTTTTTGCTAATACTTTTGATGGTGATTCTTTAAGCGGCCTGTAAACCACTCATTCGCAACAGTATGTTTTTTGATGGCCTATAACCTGGTGGTTAGAGTGTTTTCATGGCTTGAACCTCATCAGAGGGGGGCTAGAAACTCATTCTGTATCACCTATGTGACTGCTTTATTTGCTGGATTGTTACATAAAATGAGGGGGTCTCTTTTGGTTGCACTTTGAGAGAAAGCAGCTAACAATCTTTGGTCAGAGTCTGTGTGTAAGAAATGTACTCGCAGCATCCAACTGGATGGGGCTTATCAAAGAACTTAAAAATTCCTTCTCTTTTTCTTGTATGCTTTTATGGCAGTTAGACACCTAGCTATTCAGTCTAAAGTAGTTCTGGTCAAGTTTAAAAACAGAACTGCTGATGTCTTGCAAAGTCTTAGGTCAAACAGGATGTGATTGCGGTATTTGGAGGACCATCACCAAAAACTGATGACGGGACCTGGGATGAAATACTCCTCGAGGCTCAACCCCTCACCTGTTGAGAAATGCTGAGACATTTGATGTGAATATTTCACTGGACTCGAGGGGAATTTTTAACAGGTATACCTTTTGTACATTTATATATATTTGTGTCTGTGTGTGTGTGTGAATTGAGTTAGTGAGTATAACCTGTAATTAAGTCACTGTTGTGACTGAAGTAATTTCTGTCACAGAAAGATATACCTTTCCTTGCCTCATTTTTCCATGTGAATGGAAATTCAGATGTGAATACATTCACTCCAGGTCCTGCGTATAAATCCTGCTTAAGCATATCTGTAAGACAGATACCCCCTCAAGGAGTTTGATGTGATTTTATACTAGTTTTATGCAGTTTGAGCTGAGCAAGATGAGCAAAGTGGTGCAGGTATCTTGTCCCAAAGATACATTTGCAGCTAGAATGTATATTTTCCTCCTTTATTTTTTTTTTTCCCCCACGGACTAGTGTGATTTTTAATCCTGTGATTCCTCACTTCACTTTTATTTGCTTTTTTTGAATTGGAGGTTTTCCATGCCTACACCTGCTCTGGTCTCTTACAAAAAACCAAAACATTGCATTAAACTTCTGAATTTATGGTTGCCCATGGATTTCAAAGTTGGAGGCAAATCCAGTATAGCCCTAAAAATATATCATTGTAAAAACATTATTAGTAGAAATGCGCAGATGATGCTGATAAACCATCACAGAAGGAATATGAATAATGTTGTAATGTATGTATAAATAATAGGGATGGAACTGTATTTCAATTATTAATAGATTATTGCCATCAATAAACAAGGGTATCAATCTCACATGCGCACTATAAATTACATCCATTAGGTCTTTCTTTCCTCAAGAACATAAATCCATACAATCTGAGCATATACCAGTTTTTAAATCCATAAATATATTATGTAGTAGTTCTCTTTGAGGAGCTAATGCTTTGTTCAATATTCTGTTAAAATGTCTCAAATGAAGCAAATGGGCTTCTAGAGTCTTATTTATGGAGGCTCAGGAGAGCAAAACATAAAACATCAAAGTAAAAACACTTGCAAGCTCAGAGACCACAGCATCATATTCTTCTAACCAAATTGAGAAACTGACTGAGTTTCTGGATTCACGTGGCTCACTGGTCTCTGAGAGAATCCTGACTAGCTCAGAAGCTTTTTCCAAAAAAAAGGAAAAATACAGAAATGTGACCTTAAGAAAAATAAATCCCAAATCACCTCAAATTAAGTTTCCCTTTTCCTGTGGTGTTATTTTGCTGTACGTTGATAGCTGGTATGGAAGGGCCAAATGAAGATGACATAGATTTCAGCTTATGACCAGACCATAAGTTGACAGCTGAGTTGGCGTGAAGCTGTGTTACCACTGTAAATGCTTGGTGTGCATGTGTGTTGTGTGATAATAGTAGAGATTATACCACTTCTGGTGTAAACATGACCGAAAGATATATGTTACCCATGACACAGCGAGGGGAGCAGGGAATTGAGTTGTGCAGAGTATGAGATATTAGTATTCATGAAAAACACAGTGGATTTTCTAAACAGTCCCTTTCTTTATGTAGGTCTATACAATATAGGCTCTCTTTGATTGCTTTCACGTGTAATAGAAAAGAAATACATACTAATTATGTACTTCCTTACTAGTGTATGTGAATATTAAATCAAGTGTTTTTCTTCCTGAGGCAGTAACATCAGAATTTCCAGCAAGGAGATCGTCTAATGTAACACTGCCACTGAAAGGCCTGCAGCAGTTGTTTGGGAACTTTCTGACAGCTTACGTAGCTACGTGTTTCCCTGGCCACTTGTTACCATCCCTGTGTTGTGCTTGGCTGTGTGGCAAAACAAAAAATAACTGTTAAAATAAGGGGTTATTTTTCTACCAGGTTCATTCATTAATCTGGTTTGCCACACAGTTGCTTGTGCTGGAAAAGCACATGGGGTAGTGTTGGGACAAAAACAAGAAGGCAGGTGTCTGGAATGGGGAAAAGGGAGGAAAGCAAGCAGCTAAGCTGGTTTACCACTTCAGCTGAATATCTAATCCTGATTTAAGAATTGGGAGAGTGCATAAGAACACAACCTCATTGCCTCGGCCATCGTCACAATGCCAGGCAGTGCTACTAGGGAGCTAATATCCCATTTGCCCCTCTGATAGTTTTGTAATGGCCCTGAGTGGGATATTGCCAGGTCCTTTGTCCCATGTTAACCATACACAAATACAATGTTGCTATAAGGAACAAAGTTCATAGTATCATAGAATCGTAGAATGGTTTGGGTTGGAAGGGACCTTTAAAGATCACCTAGTCCAACCACGACATCTTTCACTAGGTCAGGTTGTTCAAAGCCCCATCCAACTTGACCTTGAGCACTTCCAATGATGGGGCATCCACATGTTCTCTGGGCAACCTGTTCCAGTGTCTTACCACCCGCATCATAAAAAATTTCTTCTTTATATCCAATCTAAACCTACCGTCTTCAGGTTAAAACTGTTGCCCCTTGTCCTGTTGCAACAGGCCCTGCTAAAAAGTCTCTCTCCACCTTTCTTATAAGCCCCCTTACTGAAAGGCCACAGTACGGTCTCCCTGGAGCCTTCTCTTCTCCAGGCTGAACAACCCCAACTCTCTCAGCCTTTCTTCATAGGAGAGGCGTTCCATCCTCTGATCATTTTCGTGGCCCTCCTCTGGACCCGCTCCAACAGGTCCATGTCTGTCTTGTGCTGAGGGTTCCAGAACTGGATGCAGTACTCCAGGTGGGGTCTTACAAGAGCAGAGTTGAGCAGGAGAATCACCGCCCTCAGCCTGCTGGCCACGCTTCTTTTGATGCAGCCCAGGATATGGTTGGCTTTCTGGGCTGCAAGCACATATTGCCAGCTAGTGTCCAATTTGTCATCCACCACTATCCCCAAGCTCTTTTCTGCAGGGTTGCTCTCAATCCATTCATCCCCCAGTCTGTATTGATACTGGGGGTTGCACTTGGCCTTGTCGAATTTCATGAGGGTCACGTGAACCCTCTTTTCAAGCCTGTCCAGGTCCCTCTGGATGGCCTCCTTTCCCTCTAGCGAATTAACTGCACCACTCAGGTTGGTGTCATCTGCAAACTTGCTGAGGGTGTACTCCATCCGACTGTCTATGTCATTGATGAAGATATTAAATGGTATTGGTCCCAGTACAGACCCTTGAGAGACACCACTTGTTACTGGTTTCCACAGGGAGATTGAGCTGCTGACTGTAACTCTTTGGACGTAGCCATCCACCCAGTTCCTTGTCCATTTAACAGTCCATCCATCAAACCCATATCTCTCCAATTTAGGGACAAGAATGTTGTGGGGGACTGTATCAAAGGCCTTACAGAAGTCTAGGTAGATGATATCCGTAGCTCTTCCCTTGTCCACTGATGCAGTTACTCCATTGTAGAAGGCCATGAGATTATCCAGGCATGATTTGCCCTTGGGGAAGCCATGCTGGCTGTCTCTAATCACCTTCCTGTATTCCATATGTTTCAACGTGTCTTCCACGAGGATCTGTTTCATGGTCTTACTAGGCATAGAGGTGAGGCTGACCAGCTGGTAATTCCCAGGGTCCTCCTTTTTACCTTTTTTAAAAATGGGTGTGATGTTTCCCTTTTTCCAGTCACTGGAGACTTTGCCTGACTGCCATGACTTTTCAGATATGATGGAAAGTGACTTGGCAACTATATCAGCCAATTCCCTCAGGAGCCTGGGATGCATCTCATTGGGTCCCATGGACTTATGTATGTTCAGGTTCCTCAGGTACTCTTGAACCTGATCTTCTCCTGCAATGGGATGGACTTCAATCCCTCAGTCCCTGCCTTGAGGTTCAGGGGCTTGGGAGATGTGGAAAGAGAGATTACCATTGAAAACTGAAGAAAAAATATTGTTGAGTACCTCAGCCTTCTCCATGTCAGTTGTCACCAGCTCTCCTGTCTTATTTGTCAAAGAGGGTACATTTTCTTTAATCTTCCTTTTCTGGCCAATGTACCTGTAGAAGCCCTTCTTAATATTCTTTGCATCCCCTGCCAAATTCAGCTCCGACTGTGCATTCCTGATCCTATCCCTACACATCCAGGCACTGTCCCTATATTCTTCCCAGGATACACGTCCCTGGTTCCACTGCCTGTGTATTTCCTTCTTACACTTTAGTTTGACCAGGAGGTCCTTACTGACCCATGCCGGTCTCCTACCCTCCTTGCCTGATTTCTTACACGTGGGAAACGAGAGCTTTTGCGCTCTAAGAAAAAGCAAGAGCTGCCAGCTCTGTTCGGCTCCTTTGTCCCTGAGGGCAGTTCCCCGGGGGGTCCCATTCACTAATTCCTTAAACAACTGTTTATATCAAGTTTATATCGAGCAAGTGATATAATTCAGCTGCAAGTTTGGATAACATAAATGACACATGGCTCTGCAGAAAAAGCCATGGGTAATCCTGGTCAGATAGTCTGTTTTCGTTTCCTTGAGCTACAAGATTTCTTGCAGTCATTTTATATTCTGTGAACACGGTGTAAATTTCAGATACCACTGAGCTTCAGCAATCGTGACTGTAGATGTCTCTGACTGGAAAATTGCCCAGTGGGCTGTTGCAGGCACATAATTGACCATTTAACCTCTGGATCATATCTCAACTGTGATAAAAGTTTGATGATGCTGGATTCCTTCAGGAACTTACACGGCTTTTGTCTGCTTTGTATAAATTTGTGAAATGTATTAATGCCATGTAGGACTACTTCCGTTCTGATTATTTTTTAAAGTATCACATTGCTTATTGCTCCCCATATACACCTTCACCTCTAAACTGTGCTTGCATAAGACTAAAGAATTTCTCCAAAATAGTCTTAATAAAAGCTTACGATTCTGATTCCTACATTCAATCAATCAAAGTGACAGTATACCATCAAGTTAATGGGAATGTTGGTATTTATTGAAGTCTTGCAGAAGCAAATATAATCCTGAGTTTATTCACATTAGTAGTTACTAGTAGGACTTAGTTAACTAAGTGCKAAAACAGACTAACAAACAAACAAACAAAACTCTGATAGGTCCACTTAGTTTACGTCGGACCTCTGAAAAGATTAGAAGCAAACTAATCCAGACCAAGTACTGTATATTACTTGCATAGCACAGAGGACCAAATGCTCACCATGTGGGACATGAAATGTGAAGAGTTGCTTGTTTCATAAGGAACCAGCACCAGCCTGTGCTGGCTAAAGTGAGAGAGCTGTTATAATGGGAAATGGGGGATAGTGGAGGTCTCTGATGCTAAACTCTGCTAATATGGCTGTGGATGACAATAATGTTAATTTTAGGAGGAGGCAAAATTTTAAAAAGCAAAATACTAGCAGATTTTCATATTTTCTGTGGATTTTTTTTCCCCAGTCAGCTCCAATTGTAGGGGTTCAAAAATGAAAGAGGTATGAACAACCATTTAGTCTTTAAAAGGGATACAATTTCAGGCGTTTCTAATTTTGGCTGTCATAATGCCACCATCTTGGAAACATTATGCCAGGGACCAGTTTCTTATGCATTGAAGAGGGAAAGTATTCATCACTGGCATGTTACTTCTGTGAATGAACACTAGGAGAAACTATTGAAACTGGAGGAATTTTAGCAATGTAGAACTTGTGTGAGAGGAGTATCAAGCCTCTGCTTGCATAGAAATCCCAACAGTCTGCTGTCACAAGGTAGAGATAAATTATACTTATATCATTGCAGATATCACATTACATTCCATAATATCAGTTTAATTTGATCTGAGAAAGCTAACAGGATATGAATAGCCTGTAATCTGTAAAGCAAGAGCTTAACTGAATGCTTTAGAAATCATGTATGACAAAACATTCTCTCTTTAGGAAGTTGATATGAAATATGGATAGGTGTAGCTGTCTTCTTAGAATGCCTGGAGTAGAATGTGTCAAATTGTATAATTTCATATATGTCAAAAGAGTTGAAAATTTGGTTACACCTTGCATTATGAATCATGAGAACTGAATTAAATGAAAGAAGACAGGGAGGGCTAGAAATTTATAGCCCGTGTTTACACAAGATGTTCCAGCAGGTGTAATTTTCCTTCATTATAAACTGGTTTTGTATTGAACATCTGTGTAAAAATCTCTTTCTGTTTTTTAGAAAGAACAAGTTTCTAGATTTGGTGTGTAGATCTCACTAAAAACTTAATTCTGCAAAGTACTTTCAATATGTTAACTGTTGTGCCATTTAAATTGATGTATTTTTAATGAGGGCTTTGCTGAATCAGGGCCAAAATGTCCCAAATGTTTTACTTTTAGAAGGGRAATTCCCTGTTACACCTTCACGAGACAAAGAGAGCACAGAGACTTGCACATAAAGCACTCCGAATAAAACAATGCACCTTGCCTGATTTTATTCTACTACAATAAGCCAAGGAAAAACAATACTTCAAAACTGTACTAGGTAAAGGGTCCAGTATTTGAGTAGGGTGGGTTGGGGCAATTGCAGTGGTACCTACTCCTGAACCTTTACAGTTCACAGCCCAGCACCATAAAGGAAATTGCTACCTCTGATTCATTTTTTAATTACGCAGACTGTAATTTCCAGTGAGTTAGTTGCTGCTCCATGAGAAGCTGTGAACATCCCTACAGTAAGGGTGGAACGTAGGAAGCTTCTGAGACATCACAGCATGGGCTTTTCCAGCCCGTGAAACTGAGCTGTAAAATCTTCTTAGACTTTGCAATCATATGCTGTTTCTTGGACTTGCAGAGCAAAGTCTTGAGCTCTCTTTCCATCGTATAGCACTGTAAATCACAGGGAAGGAGTGGAAAGGGGGAGATCTAATCTGAAAAATAATTAAATAAGAAGTGATTCTGACATCTTCAGCCTTTGCCAGCATCAGAATATCTCCTCAAAAGGCAACTTTAGTCTGTGGCATCCTTGTTATATCCATTCAGAAAAGATTTAGCTACAATCACCGTCAGCAGCAAGATTAATTTCAAACAGAACTGAGCTTCAGATCAGGTGGGGAGCTAAGTGCATGTTGATCAAATGAGAAATGAAGCTCATCTGTGTCCCTAATGTTCTCTGAGGATAATGCTCTGGCTAAATAATCTACTTCCCTCTCCTTTGGCAAAGGTTTCATGCTTGGATTTCAGAAGCTTTTAAGATAGTAGTCTTAATGTTGTACTGTATTGCCTCTGACCGGCTTGAGGGAGGTGGACTTCGGATGTTAGGATGTTCTGGAATTGCACCGAGTGGAAACATGTGAACATGTGAGCATGTGTACTCACTTATGCTCAGACTGGAATGGCTGGAAGTCTAGGGGTCAGTGAAAGGCAATAAACTTTGCAGATGTTTTTTTTGCAATACGGTGCTGTTTTTCCTGAAATTGCATCTGTGCCCAGTTTCATTAATTGGAGGGTAACTTACTAATGCAATAATGCTGGTCACTTACCTCACTGATCCTGAAATGCCCCTGTATCTCAGGGAGGAATAAGAGGATTTCTCAGTTTGAAATTCATCTGGTATCGCAAGTGTACATTAATTATGATTTCATTATTCTTTCAGATAAATAATGCAAGATCTTTAACAAAGCATTTCCTTAATAACCAGATTAGAAACTGAACCTCATACACCAATAAAAGCAATACTCTGTTTAATTTTTACTACCTTTGAATCAATAAGAAAAATCGTAGGATAGTAAAACATTTTAAAGAAAACATAGGAAGTTAATATTTTAAGTGAAGAGTTATTTTGGCACAGTCTTAATTTATAAAGTAATCTGCATATATTCAGCACGTCATCACCGAGAGGAAATTAGCTACCAGTGAAAAAAAGCACTGAATAATACTGAAAACAGACATTAATTTCCCTTGCAGAGTCATTAATTTGCCATAAAAATCAGAATAACATCTACAACATGGAGGTTATTTTTAAATGTAATCTCACATGCTATAAAATTATTTGTGAATTGGATAGGGTTTAGCTGCAACTCTCAGTTTCTCAAGCATGTGAACAACGTGGCCCCAGTTGCAGTCGATGTCAAAACAAATATGGATTTCACTGGCTTGCCATTTTACCATTTAGAAAATAGAATAGTTTGACCCTTAAAGAGTGCAGATTGATGCAGCTCCAATAAAGCCATCAGATCACTGTGATTTGCACCAGCTGGGGGGCTAATCTATACGCTTCTGTAACAAGTAGCAGAGTTAGGTTGCAAGTGAGGAGAGCCTGTCAGTCAATAAAGCTGCATTACCCCAGTGTGACTGAGAAGAGGATAAACTGTTTGTGCCTAGTGTCTCCTAATTCTCCTCTTCTAGCTCTTGAGATCTGGAAATTGGAAAATAAAATCTTTTATCTTATAGCTGAATAATACTTACCTAGAGTAAATCTTGTCTTTATAACTGACTGTACATTAAATGACTGCTCCCAATGAAGGGCTCCTCTGTGTTCTTTAAAATTTGTAACAGTAGCCTCTAATCCTCAGCTAGGCAGAGTGGGGATGGCAGCTTCTGCTGCATTAGTGTGAAAATTACAGAACTGTGATTTTCTCACACTGAGTAGATAAAGCTCTTAAAAAAATAAAATCCACTCTTTTTTTTTTCTTTGTTTTTTTTGTTTTTTTTGTTTTGCCCAGAGGGAAACTAAGGGACAAGGTTTGTTACTATTCCTAACCAGCAAAAGCAGTGGTACAACAGTTCTTCCATTTGAGTAGGAAATTGCTTTTTAGGTAAATGCAGAGATGAGTCAGTCAAAGAAATAATGAGATTTCTGCAATGCATTTTTTTACCATATGGAAATAGGTATGTTGAAACAGCTGAGGCTGGCCAATTTCATTCTTGTGCTTTGCAGAATATGCTCAAAACCAAAACCCTCTTCCTTTGCTTTTATCCTACTCTGTTTTTTGGATTCCTGTTGTTCCTTTGCTTCTGGTCTGTGTAGAGAAGCATGCACAGCCTAGCCTGGGCGTACAAGATATTCTCAGATTTTGAGTTTTGGAAATTTTTCATTTACAAATGAAAAAATAGACAATTATCCTCAGGCTGCCTTTTCAGAAGTTTCCAACGTATTTTTCTTAGGTGAGACCTAAACACTTAAAAGTTACATAAACAGATTCTACAACCAGTCCCTAGGTCAGTGTGTAGTGTAGTTAAAAAAAAGTCCTAATTTGTATGTTTTACAGTAACAAGATTCCTCTGTCATTTTAGCAGCTGCACAACACAGTCACATGTATGCAGCGGGAGAACAAAAGGAATCTATATGCTGGTTAATCAAAGCATTGGAAACATCTTGATAGACAGGACCCCAAGAAAATAATTTGATCAGAGTAGAAATAAATGGGCAGACTCTTAACTGAACCCTGTAAAGACGAGATTGGTACTTCTATGACAGATGAGTAAAAAAGACCTTGGCCAGACTTCATTTTGCTACTTCAGGAGCAGCATTTGTAGTCTGTGCTACTGTAACCACAACTACTATGCACAAACTTGCATACATGTGCCAAAAAAAGCTGCACTTTTGTTTAGAAAAACTGCCTGAATCCATACGGGAAAACATTATAGCCAAGGTCCACTGGTGTTGTGCCGCCCACTCTCTACGTTGGTAGTCCTAGGCACAGTTKAATGTGCATATATAAATGCTGTGCATTTCACAGTCACGCTGCCATAAACCCGTAACTAAAATATCCTGCAGCATGGCACTTCTATGCAGTGATTTTTATGATAAAAGAAGGGGGAAAATCTATTGCCAAAAAGGGAGGCCTAAGCTATTTCTTGCAAAGGTCAGTGCCATGCACGCCAACGTTTTCAAAAAGCTATGTCTGAAGAAGTCCAGTTCTCAGAGTTATGGGCACACAGATCTTTCACTCCTAAATGGAGAGTTGAACCCTTTCTTTGCCTGAGAGGACAGGTGAACAGTGAGAGCGGTTAGCTTGTGGGGTGGACAAAAGCCAGCCCTTCTTTCAAAACCTGCCAGAAATATCAGACTTGGAAGGTGAGTGTATCAGTGAGATGCACTGGGAGAAAGGAAGGATTCAGTTCTGTGATGCTCTAAGAAAAATCATCTGCAGATGACCAAGATGCAGGCAGTAGGCTGAACCACTTCTTGAAATAGACTTGGACTGAACTTTCGTTGTCTTGGTGCTGATTATTAACAATTTTGGAGTTTGATAAATGGGAACCACACCTTCGGAAGAGGATGTATTTTTACCTTACGCAGTACTCAGACTGGGTTCTCTGACTGAAGGAAAATGTGACAAAATGTGGCAGCTAAAACCTGAGCACATGCTAGAAATCTAAAAATATGTCCAGGGTCCCTGTATTCCAGTTGCTGTGTTGGGCTGTGTAGGTTAAACTTGGCTTGGGAATGCCTCTATGTTAGGAGTCCCACTTTCACTTCCAATATAGAATCATGGAATCATAGAATGGTTTGGGTTGGAAAGGACCTTAAAGATTATCAAGTTCCAACCCCCCTGCCATGGGCAGGGACACCTTCCACTAGATCAAGTTGCTCAAAGCCTCATCCAGTCTGGCCTTGAACACTTCCAGGGAGGGGGCACCCATAACGTCTCTGGGCAACCTGTTCCAGTGTCTCACCACCTTCACAGTAAAGAATTTCTCCCTAATATCTAATCTAAATCTACCCTCTTTCAGTTTAAAACTGTTACCCCTCATCCTATCACTACACTCCCTGATAAAGAGTCCCTCCCCATCTTTCCTGTAGGCCCCCTTTAAGTACTGGAAGGATGCTATAAGGTCTCCCCAGAGCCTTCTCTTTTCCAGGCTAAACAAGCCCAACTCTCTCAGCCTGTCCTCATAGGGGAGGTGTGCCAGCCCCCTGATCATCTTCATGGCCCTCCTCCAGACCCGCTTGAGCAGGTCCATGTCCTTCTTATGTTGGGGGCCCCAGAGCTGGACGCAGTACTCCAGGTGGGGTCTCACGAGAGCAGAGTAGAGGGGCAGAATCACCTCCCTCGACCTGCTGGCCACGATTCTTTTGACGCAGCCCAGGATGTGATTGGCTTTCTGGTCTGTGAGTGCACATTGCTGGCTCATGTCCAGCTTTTCATCCACCAGTGCCCCAAGTCCTTCTCTGCAGGGGGCATATCCCATATAAACCCTCAGTTTGGTCCCTGCAGATGACACCAAGCTCAGTGGTGTGGTTGACACACCTGAGGGACAGGATGCCATCCAGAGGGACCTGGACAAGCTTGAGAAGTGGGCCCATGTGAACCTCATGAGGTTCCACAAGGCCAAGTGCAAGGTCCTGC
The DNA here is from genome assembly GCA_035582835.1 of Phoebastria nigripes. NCBI lineage: Eukaryota > Metazoa > Chordata > Aves > Procellariiformes > Diomedeidae > Phoebastria > Phoebastria nigripes. The sequence continues at coordinate 61,446 of JAYKAV010003297.1, forward strand.
ACTTGGGTCGGGGCAACCCCTGGTGTCAATACAGGCTGGGGGATGAAGGGATTGAGAGCAGCTCTGCTGAGAAGGGCTTGGGGGTACTGGTGGATGAAAAGCTGGACATGAGCCGGCAATGTGTGCTCGCAGCCCAGATGGCCAACTGTTCTGCCCCTCTACTCTGCTCTGGTGAGACCCCACCTGGAGTACTGTGTCCAGCTCTGGAGCCCTCAGCATAAGAAAGACATGGACCTGTTGGAGTGGGTCCAGAGGAGGGCCACAAAAATAATCATGGGGATGGAATGCCTCTCCTATGAAGAAAGGCTGAGAGAGTTGGGGTTATTCAGCCTGGAGAAGAGAAGACTCTGGGGAGACCTTATTGCAGCCTTTCAGTACTTGAAGGGGGTTTATAAGAAAGATGGGGACAAACTTTTTAGCAGGGCCTGTTGCGATAGTACAAGGGGGAATGGTTTTAAACTAAAAGAGGGTAGATTCAGACTAGATATAAGGAAGCAATTTTTTACAATGATGGTGAAACACTGGAAGAGGTTGCTCAGAGAGGTGGTAGATGCCTGATCCCTGGAGGCATTCAAGGTCAGGTTGGACGGGGCTCTGAGCAACCTGATGTAGTTGAAGATGTCCCTGCCCACGGCAGGGGGTTTGGAGTAGATGACCTTTAAAGGTCCCTTCCAACCCAAACTATTCTATGATTCTATGATTCTATAAAACATATAGATTTATCTCGCATATAGACATACCCCATATAAACCCCCTGATCTAGCCAGATGTAACTGCATATAAAATATATGCCAGAGACTGTTTGGAGTGCTTACTCTTTTGTTTGTTTTTGTTTTTAATGTGAGACTTGAGCTTAGAGCAAAATAGCTTTTTTGATTTGGGAGCAGAAGGTCCTCTCAAACTGTCAGAAACTCCTTGCTAGACACCTCCTTTGGTGAAGCTGACCTGAGCAGGGAGAGAGGTTTCTCTGCTGCCACTTGGAGGGTGCAAACCTGGGGACAGCCTCACACCACGTCACTGGAAGAACACAGTGCCTGTCTAATTCAGTATTAGGCAAAAAGATATCAAAGCCATTGCATTAACAAAGGATTAGGCAAACTAAGGCTGTACACAACTCTGCCTTCCACAGAGAATAAGGAGAGTCAGTGAATCAGGTTCAATAGTTACTGTGTTGCGCAAGTATCACTCTTCTAAAGCATGAAGGCTTTTTATGTGCGGTTTTTACAGAACCTACTGCACTATAATTATTCGTATGATGAGGTATCAAGATGCTGTCTTTACCAGCTGAAGACACTTGCCAGGCTTTTCACAGCTGGAAATTAATTTTTATTTGGCATACTGTTATTTATGTATGTTATTTGCACAGTCTGCCTGTTAACAGTCTTTCAGAGTGTTCATGAATACTTTTGCTGACTCTGTAACATCTCCTGGTAAGCACATAACAGTCAGAGAGATCATTTCGTGCATATTGGTCAACTGTCTTTTTTTTCCCGACGTGACGGGAATAACATGTCCTTGCATGCTAGCCTTTGACTGCATGTCAGTGACCTCCAAACACAAAACCTGCTCTTGTGGTGTTCCTGTCTTTATCCAAGTGAAACAAATCAATGCTCTTGCCCTGCAAGGCCTGTTAAATTACCACAGGCAACCTTGCTGAATCTGCAGGTTTCAGATTTGTATTGAATTAATGAAAGCCAGAGGGGATTCCCATATTACAGCATCTCTATTGTAATGGATCTTAGCTAACAGAGTGTGCAGTAACATCTGATTTTATCAGTTGATAATGCATAAGAGATGAAATAAATGCATCACTGTGTAATCCTCTACAGTTTATACACAAAGTTCTAAGTGTAAAATTGTTATTTTCAGACTCCAAAGGACATTCTGCAAGGGCACTGGTGGGATTTAGGAGGCCAATCACCATTAGATTTTTGATAGAAATTAAACTTCTGAGGCACAGATGCTTATTAAAAATTTAATTCCTACTGAAGGTGAACAGCAACTAGGCTTCTAAATATCATGTCTGTTGGTAGGAATCTTTTTTTGTAACTGCAGAAGAAGTAGGCAGTTGATGGGGACAGGACGTCTCTTGTTTGATCACTGGTTCATCTTGCTGATGAAAAGCAAGTCCCAAATTGTGACCTCCTCCCTGCAAACTGAATGCCAGCTGTGCTTGTTAAATGAAGAAAGACTAATTATTTGCAGTTCTTTTTTAGAATTACTGACTGTTGAGCTACCTGTAATTTGTACTAATCAAGTGTTTCTTTAACAATTAGTCATAAAATGTAAGGACTGATTATCTTTTGTCAGTGACTTGTCTCACCCATGGCAGCTCTGCTTCTAGAGCAGGTCTGAGATATATTCATACGGGAAAAAGCTCACATCATCTCATTAGTAGGTAAAGATGACTTCAGTTTTCAGTGCCATCCATCCACTGTAATTCATGTGCACAAAGTTTAACACAATGTTAATGTTGGTCTAAATAGTATGCTAAAGAAACAGCAAAAGCTTTCACAGAATAGTATTATTTTCTCCTTTTTCAGGTGTTTTGTTAATTTCACCCTCCTGAGAGCTGTCTGAGAAATAGGATGGGAGAGGGGATGATTTCTTGTGTGATTATGTTGCAAACCTGATTCATTTCCAGTAACAAAAAAGCCTAAATTGTAAAGTATTCACCTGAGAGAAGTTCGCATACTGTTCCTTTGGCTATCTATATTTCATGTTTTCTTTCAATTGTGTGCTTTTCTGTCACCCTGCAGGTACCCATTGTGACTTTTTTCTCTTACTTACACTATTTCATTTCTACTTTTTGCCTGACAAGAGGTTTTTTTGTTTTATTTTATCCTTTTCCTATGGGTTCTCCTGGGCTTCTTGTTCCCCTTCCATTTATTTTCTATTAGTTTATAGCAGTCGCTATCTATAATAGTGGTCTCAGATTTCTAGAAGCTATTACTCTCTTACAGACAGGACATTTCATTGATTGTTCTGAACATAACATGTTTCAGTGATAAGATTGATGGACATGAAATCCCAAGATGACAAATTGACAAGACTTTTAAACTAAGGGGCTGTGCAGCTTTGTAATTTCTTTTTTAATACAGCAATTTGAAAAGGTTTATAGAGTTCATAATTTAAAAAAGCCAAAAAAGACATTAATAGTTAAGCACAGGCTTAGATGCCTTGCTTTGCAGGAGTTGTCTTAAACACCTGCTTTGTAATGCAACATAAATACATGTTACTATTTTGCAGAAGAGTAAGAGCCAAGTCACTGCAGAAGTGTACTGACATGATCCCTTCTTCCACAACATGCAGAAAAGATAAGGTGTTTCTATTGACAGCACTGGCAGAGCTAACACCTTTTCAGGTAGGGGTGGCTTCAGATGGGTTTGAAGACAGTGGAAGTTTCTGAAACAGCAGATCAGCAGAAAGCAATCTATCCATCTTTTTTCCAAGGCAGCAAAAGTACAGGCAAGCAGAAGAAGACACCACTTTTGCTTCCCTGAACTTATTTGCTATGTTGAGCCGTGATCTACCTTTGAACTGAGAGGCTCAAACAAGGATCAGATTGACATGCTGAGGGTCCGTCACCTTCCCTCCATAGTGGGCAGGTAGCAGACAGTGTCCAGTGTTGACAAGTGCATCATCTGTTGATCATTGAAGGAAAACATTTAACTTCCATATTTTACTGAGTTCTTTATAGTTGTAAGACAAGGAGCAGGGCACCCCTATGGACAATTCAATTTGGAACTATAGCAAAAAAAGCCAAACAACCAACAAAACACAAAGGAAAAAGCAAGATACAGAGAAAAAGACATGAAGATCAGTATGGAAAGCACAATAGCGCTGATGTGTATAGTGGCATACCTTCATCTGTGTGTAGAAGTAGTTTCTCCATTTTCTACCACAGTCTTGGTCAGGTGTTAAGGAAGCCTGTGAATGGTTAAGACATGAGAGAGGTTTTTTTCTGAAGAGTTGTAGAAAAGATACCGTATCATAGAAAGGAGTTAAACAAGAGGTGCTCTTTTAATGTGTGTGTATGTATAAAATGATCAGTGAGGTAAATCAGATCAGAGGTTAAGACTATATCCTTTCTCTAGCAAAACTAGAGCTATTCAATTTTATGAGAAAGTATAAAAATCCTAAGTGATAAAGACTGTACTTTTCCAGAGGTGTATTATATTGAGCCCATGGAATTCATCATTACAGCAAGTAATCAAGGACGATAGTTTTGCAAGTTTAAAAATGAGACTAGATGTTTATGATCTCAAAATTTAGAGTTGTCACAACTGTAGGTACTTAGAAAGGAATGGGTTTGTTAAACAGAGGCTCCAGAATTTAAGCTGAATTTTAACTATTAGAGCTTAGATGAATACAGCTGTAAAGAACTTTTRCTCTATTGTCACTCCTGTAGCATTCTTATATGTTCCTCTGAAGCATCCTGTGCTGGTCAGACTGAGAAATGGAAAGATGGATTAGAAGGACTGAAGATCTCATTGTAAAACATTTCTTACTTTTTAAGATGATAATCCAACTCTCTGCCCCCATGTAAATACCCTGGTCTATTATATGGCAGCAGTAATTTAATTGCCTCCTTCCCACACTTTCCCTACCATGTTTTTAGATCTGGAAATGATTTTGTTTGCTGCTTTGTAAAATACAAATAATTTAATTCTGAGTGAAGGTAGTTAATACATGGGAAACAAACTCCATATTATATTGTCGAATACATGGTGGATTGTAATTCATTATAYAACTACCATAAACAGAATTTTGTATTTCTGATGCCTATGAGTAGAAAGCAGACGCTAACAATAATAAACAAGTCAGAAGATTTATCATACCACAAAGGCAGTAAGTTTACCACATCAGCTAACAAGTGGCAGATGAAGCCTACAATTTTGCATTTGCATTTACCTATAGGCTTGTAATGAAGAGACACAGATAGAAAATGTGTCTTTTGACCTTTGTTATTTCTATGAGTCAAAGAAAAGCTATGTAATAACATGCAGACAAGAAAGTGCATCTAAGCATATATCTCCACCTTGCTAGTCTATGGAGCTTATGAGTTCAGGCACAGCAAAGCGTTAACTGTCTTCCCAGCTGGACCTGGTTCAGATGAATACACAGCTCTCCATGGACATCAGCTAATAACCAAAATGGCAAAGTTTTACCTCAGCAGAGCGTGTAACATCTGAGGGAAGGATGCTGAGACCATCAGAGCTGAAAATCTAAGATTGTTGTCATTTTTGCCTTCATGGCGCCAGTGTAGATCAGGGCCCTGTTGTGCAAAGCTGTGTCTGAATGCATCTGAGCTCCCAGGAGTTTATATGTTAAGAGGGGATGCTGTTGACTGAGCAGAATGATATAGCACTGTGTTGAGATGCATCCCTTATGATATGATCTCTGCATGTGAAGTATGGTTGTTTTCTGTCTAAGAACCCAGAAGTCCTTTTCTTCAGCACACTTCTTGGTGCCAACATTTATAATTGGGACCATACTAGATACTACATGGAGGTTTTCATTTAGTACTGTGCTATGTATTAAAGGGGAGGTTTTTGTTTTAAAAGTGAAAAACAACACAGTGAGACTAAACTGCCAGATCTGTGAGATTAAGCTGCCAGATCTAAAATGCCTGAACCATATGGTGCACGAGATGAAAACTGACATTTTTATTTTCCTGGGGAGTCTTGAAAAGTAAATGCGTAACAGATGCAAAGTATCAAGGTGCCTGAACACCATTTTCAGGTCACAGTGCAACAAGGTTTAAAGCTCTGCAGTGCAATCCACAGAAAGCCCATATTTATACAAGTAGTCAGGAGTCACATATAAGCAGAGTTGCTGAATCTTGCCTCTAACATAATTTTCCTTCTAATATGATTTCTGGCCTTCATTGAGAAGGTATTGAGTAGGGCTCTGGAGGGTGGGGTATATCTTCCCATAGCTGACTGAGCCTATGTCCTGTGTGCCAGAAGTCTTACAGTAACCTACGAACTTTGGGTAAACACAGACCCTCATGGACTCCAAACTGCTTAAGTTTTGTGATAGAGTCCTGTTGACATACACCACAGTATTTGGAATCCTCTTTGTATTCGGGACACTCAAGATCAAGATCTGCGCTCAAGATCTGTATGCATGTTCTTTAGGCAGTAGTCCAGCTTTTGTATTTCCTTACTACCAGGCTTTGTTTGCGATCTCATATGGCTATAAGAACATGGGCCTGATTCTCTCATGTCTTCACTGATTTAATCTTGGCTTAACTGCACTGAAACCAAAGGGAGGAATTTCTTTTTCAATCTCTTTGCAATGGACAGGACATGGTAAAGAAAGTTTTGCTTCTGAAAGCTTAAAGCCTTAGGAAAGTATTCGTTGTTCCTTTTTCTGTTTATTACGTTTCTAAGAAAAGATTAAAAGAAAGCAAAGGAGGTTGGGGATTCAAAAGCACATATTTTTTTCTTGGAACTTTCAAAATTATGAAGATCCTAAAAATTCAGGAAAAAAAAAATTGGCTTTATTTTTGATTTTGTATCTTAGCCAAACACAAAGCATGTTCCAATTAATATCTAAAACCACAAAGCCCTTCCCAAGAAGTCTAGAGTCTGACTTGTAATGTCATGATACTTAAAATCTGCATATGAGCACAGAGAATAATTTTTGAAAGAGAAATGGATTTTTAGAGGATATCTGAACGGAGGATTGGGATGCCTCTGTTTCTGGTGTTCAGTGCAAAGATTGGGCCCACGGGTTTTACACCTCTTATACTTAACCTCAGGGCCTGGCGACATTGCCCCTTTCCAGGAATTTTGGCCGCCAGGGCTCAGGACCAGCTCAGAGGGCAGCCCTGCCCCACTAGTGCAGTGGGAGGAGGATCCCACATGCCCTGTGGGGAGGCAGTGGCCAAAGCCCACCCCTGTCCTCTGGTGGCTGCTTTTAAGCTGATGCCCGGGGCTGGGGCTGCCCTTCTGCCCCCCGGCTGCCCTGCTGCCTGGCTAGGGTGGTCGGACAGCCCTGGCTGCTGTCCCTGCCTTGCCCCTGCAGGGAGCCCACAAGGCCCTTGGTCCCCAGGGAGCAGCCAGCAAGTGCCGCTTGAAATGCCAGTGCTGTTAACCTACTGCTCCCTGCCAGACCTCATAATGGTGCCAGCTGGAAGGCAAGAGCTTCCTTGCCAGTGGCACTGCATGGATCAGGCAGACCTCACCACTGACCTGAACGATAAAGACCAATCAACTTCAGCAGCTTTCAGCTTTACACACTGGAAGAAGGGCATCTTCCAGACGAGCTGCAGTGAGAGGTCAGCTTGTGAGGACAAAGACTCCAATCTGCAATTCTACAGGAAGAAGCAAAACAAAATTAGTACTCCGGGTTGATGCTCCAGGCTCGGAGCACCTACTTCCCCATGGGATTATTGTAATATCCTCCACATGGAGTTATCCTTGAAGATCCTATTGAAGTTACAGCTGGTGCAAAGCAACAGGCAAGGAAAAAGGCCTTAGAGAATTAAGTAGGAGTAAACTTGCAAATCAGCCCACAGGGTGATTTGCCTTGTTTAGATAAACACTGTGGCTTTATGAAGAGGGAGGAAATGCAGAGCACCTCCGTGATGCAGTTGTGCTCCCAGCAATCCACAAAGGCCTAACCCCAGCATTAGATTACCAGATGCTCAGGGGTTCACTAATCCACTAGCTATTACATCTGCATTCCAGAATTTTCATAAGAAATGCTACAGCTGAACCCTTTAAATGCCTCTTGAAGCAATGACATACTTCAGAGATTCTCTCTCCCCTTCCCTCCAGACTAGGAGGGAATTGCCCCCATGAGATATCCCCCCTCTAGAAGAGCTGTGGGTAACCTCAGGATTAAATCCTTAGAAGTTCTTGAGGATGGTGGAAGTGTGTGTGGTGGAGGAAAGCTGTTCTACTGAACATTGCAGTGTTAGATGGGTTCCTCTTTGCTCTCAGGCCCTCTACGAATATACCTTTAGCTTAGATTTTATAAGAATGACATAGGAAATGTTTTCAGGTATGTTGGTTGATGTTCTAAGCAAACGTCTATTCAGATGCACCCAGGTAGCTGAAAAGCTTGATATCATGTCTTAGGCCCAGATATGAACTTGCTGTAGTGAGACAATCATAAATCCTTTTGCTAACCTAATGGCAAAAAGTGTAGTGTTCAAGTTTTCCCCCCTCAAATTTCAGGAGTAAGTTAAGTCATAAYATCAATTTGTCAGCATTTTCCATGTAACCGGCATAGCTGCAGTTCTTCTGGATCTTCTAGAGTATGTAAAAGGTGGTATTGTTTTGAATTGAGAAATTCTGTTGTGATCCCTTTCTCTCATGCATTGATGTCTGAACTGCAATAATCATCTGCTATTATCAATCTGCCATAACTCATTCCTCATTAGTAAAATTTTGTCTTCTCCTGAAATGTACTTTTGTAGTTGAAAGGCAAAGGCATTAATAATCAGAAGCACTTTGTCCTGCATAAAACATTCAATCCTGCAAAATGATTGCTCTGATTGCCTAAATTGCAATACGCTGTTTCTCTTCTCTGTTTGGATGGACGATAACTAGGAAAAGTCCTGAGGCAACAGAGTAGATCTTGATTCTATCAAAGAGAGGCTATAGGGAATTTTCTGAAAAAATCCACAGAGGAAATGAGTAATTATGGCTGATAAGTAAGCTTAGGAAAATGTGAAGCCTTTACAATATTTCCCACCCTCTTTTTGCAGAAGGAAAAGTATTTGTTTATGTAAGATACATTCCAGCTCTATATCTAAAGATACCTCAAGTCATCTTTTGGGGGGATGAAGGGAGCTGTGATTTGCATAAAATATTTGTCCTCCTTTGCAAGGAATTAATTGATTTTTATTAATTAAACTAAGAATTAAGGAAAGTTAATTCTTATTCCCAAGTTTTGACTGCAAGTTCCAGGAGGGCAAGGACTGATGCATTTAGAAAGTACTCCAGTACTATAGTAGAGAATAATACCAAAACAAAGTGATGACATGCCACCATTTTACCAGACCAAGTTGCATGTATGTGCATGAACCACCGGGGTTTTTCTTTTCTGTCAGGAAGCACATGACTCGTAAATGTGCTTGGACACCTGCAGTGTGGGAAACTGAGTAGGTGACAGCACTGTGACAGGGGTCTGGATTCTTCCAGGTTGGTAACGTGACAAACCAAGGGTCTCCATACTCACTTATGAAGGAATCATTAAGAAGGTATTTTAATGAAAATAGAACATGAAATAGAATGAAGACATCATAAATCACCAGTAAGTTGCAATATAGTCACTATGGAAGTAGATGTAACTTCAGTTACCACATTTATCCATAAACTAAAATCTCTATAAGCAACATTGAAATAATAGTGATATTTTGCACTTAAAAGCTGAATGCAGGCTTTACTTTTGCCACAATTGTTTTACACATATTTTTTTGAAAGAGTGAGGAACTTAAGTTCAACGTCCTGAGTAATGTGACTTCTTAGCCCAGTTCTGAATTTGGTACTTTTGCCTTAAAATCTTTTCACTGAAATGAAAAATGTTTGAGTTGTTGAACACCAATATTTGGAAGTCACAGATAGCTGTGATTCTACTACACATTACAAATCACTCCAAAATTCACCAGGATACCATTATGCCTTTTCCAAACAGTATTTGCGTTAAGATTAGCTTTATTCTATGCAACACTGAAAAGAACATAGTCTGATAGAGAAAATGACTGTGAAAACCWTGAACTAGTGTCTTTCTCTCACTGACTCTTTTGCTTTGGCTACTTTTTTCTTTTCCTATATATTATCAAAACATGATTGATATGTCTAATTTTGCTCCATTTTTGTACAGCTTCATTGCAGTAATTCAGTACATAATTAAGTACAAGAGCCAGTGCTCAATTCCATCAGTTTCCATGAGAGTAGATAAAAACACTCACGTGTTAGATCTTCATGATAAGGCGTAAACCCTGTTTACCTCAGAAAGTAAAACAGAGACTTGAAGATGTACTATGTAAAGCCGTACTAAAATATTGGAGGTGATTTTAAGTTTATAAAATAAGAGTTTAGTGAAAATGGAGCCATTTCTGGAGGGCAGCTTAATCCACTTCGTGCTCTGAGTGGTAGAATATGAAAGTTCATTAATCAGATGAACTTGGGGGTCTCCAAGATACTGCCACAGAAGACTACTGCAGCCAGTACAATTAAGCACACCCACGCTGTGCTGCAGAGACTTACCTGCAAACCCCACCCACAAAACATAGCAAACTGAACCAAACCCCAGCTATCCTTTGTTTTTCCTGCTTTTGTGTAATTGAGGAATTGCCCTTTAATCTTGCTGTCAAACATTTTATAGGCAACAGTTCCACGCCTAAAGGCAGTTTTTGGAAAAGCAATTTATTTGAGAATGTGAATTCAATCATATACCTGACACTATATTATAAGGGAGGTGCATCCTCTGTTCAAAATACTTTTCTCTCTGTGCCGCAAAACTCACTAGAGTCAAAAGGTAAATCCTTTGGATCTACAGAGCAGCTGTATCCCTGTTCAAAGTTAGAAGCAGATGATGTATCGTCTTCAAGAGGTACAATTTCATAGCTAAATATTTCCATAACTTTTTTGTTGAAAAGGAAGTGTTTTCCATTTGGGGAACACCAAAAACTTTAGCAGACTTAGGAACTACTGGAGGGATGGGAGCTGTTTTCTCACTGGTTCTTGTTGACTGTGTCAGTGTATGACACTTAGAGATCCAGTCACTGTGTCTCAGGATGTCTCCATTCAGCTTGTTGCGGCAGCATTTGTTTATTGTCCTAAACATCCCCCAGTTCACTCTGCTTGTAAGTGGTGAAACATCCAAATTTTTCCTTGGTGATAGAAAACGTAGTTGGAGAGTGTCTTTGTACAGGAGTGGAGGAGGAAGGAGGTAAGACAGCAAACTGCTGATAACATTAACTTCATTGAGAGGTTTGGAGCTACCTGATCCAGTCTACAAAGTTGCCCATATACCTGGTCGAAGGGGATACCAAAAGCTATGGTTGGCTCAACTTGCATCTGTGCTACAGCTGCTGTCCTTTGGGGTTTGTAAAAATAGCAGTCAAAATCGTTTTGTTTGTCTTCATTTTTGGATGCAGAATCTTTAGCAAGGGTTCAAAGGAGCCCAGTGTATATTTAGAAATGAGTTCTCATTCTTCAATACAAACCTTTCACTTATCTAATAGTTTTAAAAGCTACATCCTTCCTCAGGGATTTAAACTCACAGATTTATTCACACATCATCACTGTATATGGTAATAACACACAGAACATACATATTAATGTATAGGAATTACAGTAGAAGACAAAACCAGGGTTCATTGTATCATAGCAGAGGATACCGTATACCCAAACATATTCAGCAAGTATATACTCAGCATAATACTTACCCTTCATTTTGGCAAGGGAGTAGTGAAAAATCAAGGTAAATGGGGAAATGGGATTTTGATGTTATCAAATTCGGTACCATATCATTTCTCTCAGCAACAATAAAGTCATATTTTTAAGGCAGGTAATAGGTAATACCATGGTCATGTGTATAACAAATAACACCAAAAGTCATATGAATAATTCCACTCATTTTCACTACCCTAAACCATCTGTGGCTCTTGATACGCCTCAAAATAAAGTGAGTGGACAGTTTGCATAGTACTAATTTTTCGATGTTTGTGTTTTTCTCCCTTCCTTTGAATTCTTTTGCCCTTACAGCGCATTAAGTTATCAGAACATATGAAAAAATAACAACAAAAAAAAATCTGTTTCTCTATTAGAATATCTTGCTTTTATGTCCAGAAGTAGTTTCAAATTCTGGGAAACACAAAACCATAGACCTTAGTTCTGCAAGCTTCGTGTTTGCAGTGGAACAGTTTCCATTCCAAAGAATTTTGCATGGATTAGATGAATTCCTGAAACATGTCTGAGAAGCACTCATATGCATGCAATTGAAATGCCACTGACAAATGCTGAAAATGAATGGAATGTGTTTTAGCAACGTTTATGATGTTATCAGCAAACAACTGGGTGGGTTTTTTTAAGAGCTTATGGTTCTGACGTCAAAACCTTCTGGATAAAATGAGACATGTTCTTGGCAGTTCTGGTTTTTTAAAAAAGTAAGAAAAACACCTATGAATTTCTCCAGGCTTTGATGTATTTTTCTACATTAATCATTAAAAAGGTGGTTTTGTCAAAAGCTTTTTGTAGTGAAAGACCACTGGCAATACAGATCTAGGCCTTGAGAAAGCTGAAATCTCGATTCCATTTTATTTAAAAGTGCCAAGATTCATGAATAAGTTCTACTAGCACATTCATGCATAACTGATAGGGAGCTGCGATACATTTGGGTGACAAGCAGGGAAGACACCTTATTAAAGTCTTCCTGAAAAATCATCCTGAGATCATACAGGGCTCCTAGGGTCTATTAATCAAAAGACTCTTCACTTCAAGTGTCAAAAAGCAAAATAAAAGATTATTAACTGCAGAGCATGGAAAAAGATATTTCGGTCTATCGTAAGCATAATGTAAGCTGAAAGAGGAGCTTTATCTAAGAAATTCTCTTGGAGACAGAGTATGGAAAGATAGTTTTGGCTTTAAACTGAAAATCACTTATCAGGAATACTAAGCAAGTTTTGTTTTCAGCCGATCACAGTAAGTGCCTCATTATTCAAATTACAGGCATTAAGCTCTCATACAAGTTTGGTAAGTTTTCGTTTTTTTTTTTTTTTAAAGTAAAAGCCTCAGGCTAGTTGAGATTTTAATTCATGTGAATTCTGTAACATCAATGTGTTGGCAAGAGATTCAATGTGTAAAGAAACAGTTTGTTCTTGAAACACCACTAAACCTAGTTATTTCAGTGAAAATTCATGGAGGCATTAATAGGAAAGGTGGGGATAACTGTTTTCTAGATGTCATCTGCTTAAGCTGGAAACCCATGTAAGTGGATGATAGCTACTTAAAAGCCCTTTGACAGTGAAGCTATGCCAAGAAATACCAAAACCCCACAATGCATCAGAAATGAGACCCTTCTGATTTTATGTTTAAGTGCATATAAGAGATGCTTACAATGCACTGACCTTTTCCTAATTTTACATACAGGAATTCACATCTCTGCTCTACATAGTTCTGTAATGTGGGATTGTGACTCAGTGATTCACTATGTTATTATTGTCACATCTGGTTTTGTCACATACAGGAAAGCTATCAGGACCGAACTGGATGATTCTGCTAAAAATTTGTTTATATACACTTAAGGAAACATCTGCTGTCAGAGATGGTCAATTGTTTTTATTAACTGCCAGGTATAAACCTTAAACTGCATCAGGCTGACTGTCCTGGCACCACRATCAAATGGCCTTGAAGATCTTGCTCCTGTAGCATTATCGGGCAGGGAAGACGACCGGCCTGGCTGAACCGGGAGCCCTTCCTGCGACTCAGGAAAAAAAGGAGCATTTACCACTTGTGGAAGAAGGGGCAGGCGACTCAAGAAGAGTACAGGGATTTCGTCAGGTCATG
>JAYKAV010003297.1:76689-107048 GCA_035582835.1 Phoebastria nigripes
CGTGTAGATGAGGCGCTTAGGGACATGGTTTAGTGGGCATGGTGGTGTTGGGTTGATGGTTGGACTTGATGATCTTAGAGGTCTTTTCCAACCTTAATGATTCTATGATTCTATGATTCTATGATCTACTAACAAATTAGCAAAAAACCTTCGTAGCCATTTCAAGCCAGGATGTCCACTGAATTGCTATTAGCCAGCAGGGCCAGGAGGAGAATTCTGGATCCCAGAAGGAATCAAGTTTCCAAGTCATGTTTTAGTAGCCAGTTTTTTCAAACTACCTCCAGCCCAGCCTGGCTAGGACCAAGGCAAATGTTTCCCAGGATCCAGACCTCTGCGCAAGTTGGCATGGGCAGAACTCACTTTCATTACATGTCACATAAGGGACAAACTAAGGCATTTTTTTAGCTATTATGCTTCCCCCCAAGCTGTGGCTCCACTCCTTGTTCAGCTTCAGGGTGCTTGTCACCATTCACGGCAATAAGTCGATTCCCATCCCACTGTGCTGCCACCACGAACCTCTCACCAGTGATGCTCCGTTACGTACAAAGCTGGATGTATTCAGTACGTTCTTAACCCTTATGAGGATTCAGAAAACAGGAGTCTCTCCTTTCCCAATACCTTTTTTCTAAATTAATTGTCACATGCCAGACCAGTTGTCCATATGCCAATTAGACAATGGGTTAATGTCAGCTGTTTTTTTCCCCACATCACCCTTGGAAGGCAATCAGATAAATTAGTATAGTTGGTTTACGACACACCACACCAGCTGTACAGGTGCCTTGTTAGTCTTTTGACTGCCAGCCAAGGAGGGCTACACTGAGGGCAGATCTCTGGGAAAGCATGTGTAATTCTGAAAATACAGTCTTAAATCAGGAGGTGGGGGAAGTTTGGCGGCTTATATTTAGGGAGGGTGCATTATTGGTGTGATTTTTTTGGTATCAGTGGAATTACTAAAGCAATTATAAAAGCTCAGTATGAGGTCTTCATAAGAGGCTGTTGTTCTCACTGTTGACCAGAAGAGTCTGCCTCAGTCTGTATGGAAGGAGGAGAATTACTGACGTTACCCAATCAGGTTCTTAATTTCTGACAGATAACTTTTATCTTTCTGCATTGTGAAGCAATTAATTTCCTCCATTCGAATGCTTATGATCAAATGTATTTATGTAATTATTATAGAGTACTTGACATTAATATTTAAGTGAAAGCTAGATTTCCTTTTTTCACAAAGCTATGCCATTCTTAAATAGCACCAGTCTGCCCTATAGAGTCGGAGAAGTCTAGGAAATTGGAAAATTTATATCAGCAAGAGCTGATTTAAATTCTCATGAATGCATCCTCTTACTTTTGCTTACAACTGGGACTCATTTTTAATGATCTTTCATGAAGTTGTGATAAGCACAGATAAATCTTTCATTTATCTTCTGAATAGTTTGCTATAGATGGATAAATTCTTCAGGTTCTCTACTTACAGAAATGGTATAGAATTTGAACAGTTGGGATATTCAATAAACATGATTTCTTTAAGTACTGAAAATGCCAGGTCATCCCTTTAGTTTCAGTTTCTTATCTGGCTTTTCTTTCTCCTTTGAATTTTTAATCTGGAARATAAAAGTCAAGCACTAGGGTCATTTCTGTGGCCTGCAGTAAAAAGGCTGAGAGTTTAATCTGTTCAGAGCTGTTTTAACACTTGCCATTAGAATTTTTGGCAAATACTTTCTGGACTCTGTAAGAATGTTCGTGTTTGTGTTTGAACCACAAAGATGAGGAGTACTTGTAAAAATACCAGTTGAAGCATAGATTTAGCGACTGCAAAGTCAGTTGCATACTTCAAAACCCAAAGGAATCTAGAATGGATTATACTGCTTTAAGACCCTGAACTGCTCCTCATGGAAGGAATTTTTCCATGGGGGATCCTGGCACTATCACAGCCATCAGGGTGAAGGATATTCAGCAACAGTCATCTCACAAACTGCTGTGGGGGTCTGGCCTAGTCTGTGGGATAGGTTTTTATTGAAGTGAAAAAGAAAGGGCTGCTACAAGGTAGAACACTTCCCTTATCTGCCTTGTTCTCATCACAAATCATTTTACACTGCAGTGAAACCCTAATTCTAAGGGCTCGTAAATGCCTTAAGAATTCCTCTGCCTTTCTTTCTGTCTTAGCCTCTGGCTTTGAGCTTTACCTTTAGGTAGAAAGGTAAACAATTTCATCCATGTACCCTGTTGAATATGTGGGTTTTCCATATATAGAGTTACTTTTAGAGAATATAAATGTGGCTAACTAGCAGTGACTTTGTTAGTTTGTTGCTACAGAAAAGCTACATACATGTATTTTAATTTTTTTGGGGGGGGGATGTTGATAGGTGTGGGAGAAATAATGCCAGACATCGTTCCTGGTGCTAGCTGCTGCTGCAAATGAATGTGTTTATCCTGAATTGACAAATTAAACTGATCAGATAAAATTAATGGAATTTTTGCCTGAACAAAATTTTGTATTATTGCTGGTCTAAGTGAACCCCCTCCCGCTCCATAATAACTACATGTCTTAACCTAGCATGTCAGTAATTGTCAAACAATTTTATACACTTTTTCCATTTCTTTTGAAACCGCTGTGCACTGCTTTGGATCTGGTTAGAGCAATCTGTTTTATCAGTGATTAGCTGACCTGTCTTGTGTGGCTGCTCACGAGCTGCTCTTGCTTCTTTTCCAGCATTGGTTTTAGGCAAAGCACAGCGGATGAGGACAGCGGGTGGATGTGGGCACCGCGACAGCCATAATCCAGTGCCGGATTCGCCGGTGCGATCTGAGTGACTCGGTCCCATGTGGGGCCGTCCCGCTGCAGGGGCTGAGGTAGCATGAGAGYAGGAGGCTGGGGAGACACCTGGCACGGGATGGCACAGTCCCAAGGAGGGGTGATTGAATGGGGCCATCTTCACTCAGTGTCTCCCTCCTGCCCTTGCACGCAACGCAGTTTGGTGTGGACAGAATAGCAACTTGCTAATGCTTGTTTTTACTTATCTGATGTCAGTAGGTCAGGCAAGACTAAGAATTGGATGTAGTTGCAGGATGAAGACCAGAAAGTGCAAAAGCCTGTTTCTGGTCAGTGAATGTCATCTGTTGTATGAAATACCATGCGTGTACATGTATGGGCATGGAAACAGAAAAGATTCACGGGTGGACGATGTAAGCAATGATAATGCAGTGATAGCCTTCCGGTCTAAATCTCATTAACATCTACACTGAGGCTAATGAAATCATTATAAAAGTAAAGTAAATGAGAACCGGATCAGACAGCATAAAGAGCAGTCTATAGCAAGAGTAGCGAGTTCAAGTCTATAAAGAAGAGTGCTTTTCTTCTGACCAAACCCTAAAGTTTCAGAAAATAAAGGGTGTTCAACATTAAAAGGCAAGGCAACCAAGCATCTGCGAGGAGAAGCATATTGAAACCTGTAATGATATCTGCTTCCTTGCATTAAACAGAAACATTTAAAACAAGCACATTCCCAGCTATTAGTTTATACCTTCACAGTTGGTAAAATACGACATAATCCCCTCTGCAATAAAGCTATTCGAAAGCGGAAAGTTAAAAAAGACCATAAAATAGAAATAGACTGTGAGGATTTACAGTATAAACACTATGCTCATGCCAGCAGCATTGCTGGAACTACAAAGCAATGAAAACTGCTCTCTGGGATGACTTTTCCTCCTGCTGTAAGTTTGCTCCCTCTATTTTACATCCAGCTAGCCTCCTATAGCTGTTAACTGAGGGAGCCTATAGTGCAAATTCTCTATTTCTGTGAGGTGTATAAGGTTGTGTACGCTCCAAGGTCGCGTCTGCTCCATTCTGCCCAATATCATCTTAAACTGTATTTTGCTCTTCTTTCCTTTTCTGTCCCACACTGGTGTTTTGGTAGAGGAAAAGCATCTGCTTCCCTTGTGCCCTCACCTCGCTTGATCCCACAGTCTCTGAAGTAAAAGAACAGACTGATGTAAAGCTATGACAGCAACAAGTGTGGCCTCTTGGTATTTACGCTTTGGACACTGTTGTCCACTGCGCAATTTCTGGTACCTCACCTGAGCTGGATAATGCATTCATCTATTAACAGACTGTGTTGAGAGAACAATTAATACAGTTTGGTATTACTAAGTAGATGACAAGCTTGTCCCATTTGTACTAATAAGGCTTTTGAAAATGCTTCTAATGGGACTCCCTTCCTGCAATTTGGGTAGAAATATTAGAAGCTAGTACAATTTGCAAACTTTCTAAGTATCTAGACATAATCTATGAGACCATCTGGAGCATCTGGATAGTCAACAGCTTTGAAAATTGGGCTATGTAGATTGGAGATGAATATCTAACTATGGACCTGCAAAYGTCTCCTACACCTGTTCCTGAAAATCTTGAATCTTTTATATTTAAACTTTGCAACATCAGTTTTCATTTAATATTTTAGTATTCTTATAAAATTTTCTTCTGTGGTCACAGCTTATCTCTTCACCCTGTGTCCTTCTTTCATCTAGACTGTCAATTAAGCAAGAGGAAATAGCCTGAATGTTTTACAGTAATAAACTGACATAAATTGCTCTAAACTAATATATGTTGCTCTAAGTAATTTTTCTTCATCCTTCAGCACTGAAAGTATCCAGCTTCATTTGACATTAGGTTTTCACAAGCTTCCTAAATCCAACACAGATGCAGCTCTTGGAAAAATAAAATCTCTTACTCTTCCTAGACAGGTCTTAGATACTTTAGAAATAATATAAGCTAACATGAACAAATATATTTGGCAGCTGTGTCTAAACAAAGAAGTGGTATCTTCTACTCCTCTGGAAAATTTGTTATGGGTGGGAACCACAGAAGTGGTACCTTTATTCATTTGTTATCCTGTTGAATTCAGTGATATGATACATGCTAAAAGGATCTCTATTCAATATAACTAAGAATGATACAACCGAAACCAAAATATTTAGACATATAAGACATTATGTTGAATTACTGAGCTCACCATTAAAACAAACGATGTTGCTTTGGGAGGGCATTTCTTTTCATACTTGTTAGATGATTGTCAAACAACCTTAGCACTTGTTTTCAGCGTACCTGTTTTGACACTCAATTACTTGCTAAGCTGCCCAGAAACTACGTTTTAACTATGCCTAAATTAAAAATTAATCCTCTTCCTCCTGTCCTTTTCTTCTGAATCCTTCCCTGACGAGGGACAACAAGGAAACATCAGAGTAGAAAGCAGTGTCAATGCTCGCAAGGTCAAGGGATAATCTTAATGGGGACCTTAAATGCTAAATGGTGTGCCAATGAACCAGAAGGTCCCAGATTAAAAACAATTTTTATAAGGTGAGTTATTCACTGGTACAGATTCAAGGAGGATACGTGATTGTTTTTATAGTCATTGGCCTTATTTGCTTGATTTCATTTTCAAGTTGGATTGCACCCTAGGCTGTAATGCAGAGCAGTTTTGGACTCAGGAACCTTCACTTGTGTTTCTGCCCTCATTTGGTATGGATGTATGGTGAAGAGAAAAAATTGAGTCCTTCCTCTGAAGGCTAAACATAACCTGGCCTGCTGTGCTCTTCCAGACAAAATACAACATGTTATGGACACACAGGTTTGAATGCAACTCACTTGACTGTTGACCAAAGTCTCAGCATGAATTTCTGCTTTATATTTTGTCAGAAGTAAGGTGTTCAACTGGAGACATGTTGCCTATCTTTGCCTTTACTTAGTGTCTGAGAGAGCAGAGATCATAATTTTCAGAAAGAGAGAGAAAGTATCTCTGCCTTCATTATCTCAAACTAAGATCTGAGAAAAGCTTGAAGACCTTCTATAAGCTCCTCCTTTAATATCAAAGGGAAAAGATTAAGGGCAAAAAGGGGAGAACTGATTTAAATGTGCTGCTTGTGGTTTAGGTATCTCTTGCAGTAAATTTTCTTCACTAGCAGTGCCTGTGGTTGCTGAGCTTCACCCATATACCTTAACCAATAAAATTCATTATTTTTTGCATGTATTGCATTGAAACATGTAGCATAAGTTGCATAAATGCTATTTATTAACTCCAAATTTAATTTTAACTCACTTCCTCACTATTCATGTACTTCACTATTCATGCTTTTAGAGTATGAGCAGTTCCTTAGAATAACTTTATTTAACAAATGAAGTTGGTCTTTTTCTTAAAAAGGTCTATATGTAGGTTCCCCTCTCCCTCCAGCCTTTTTTGGGCTTGCTTATGCACCTCTGAGACATGGGGCTTATCTCAGCCTAAGGGAAAATGTTTTCCTTCAAGCATCTCCTGAAAATTTTGACAGCAAATCACTGTCACTCCTGGAAAAGAGGGAGCACCTGAAGGGTAAAAATTCTCAGAATTCAGTAGGAAAACTCTTCCTTCCATCCACCACCCACACTTGCACTGCTCCCAAGGTCTGTGGGGATTAAACAGCCAGAGGTTATCCAGAATCTCTTCCAGCGGCACAAAGCCACTGGGGAAGCTCCATCCTGTTCTAAGGGAAAAGGGAGTGATAATCTGTGAAGTCAGTCATCGCTTTAGGAGACACTTCAGAGGATAACAGCTGTAGCATTTCTTATGAAAACGCTGGAATGCAGATGTAATAGCTAACGGATTAGTGAACCTCTGAGCATCTGGTAATCTAATGCTGGGGTTAGGCCTTTTGGATCGCTGGGAGCACAACTGTGCAGTAAGAAATTGCTCTGAATTTCCTCCCTGCTCAAAATATGATGTATCCAAAACCTGCTGAAGTCAAAAAGAAGTGCTCAGAAAAGGGTGTTTTGGGTGGATCCCAGTGTCACGCCATGGTCTTTGCTGACACAAGACCTTTCCCCTTTCAGGTTATTTAAGACAAGTTCTCTCTTTTGTGATGTTCGTTTATTGTCCATCCCTGTGACAACTGATTTTTGTGACCTTTGTTTTGGTTATTTGTTCTGAGTAGTTATTTGTTCTGAAAGTAGGAACATTTTCCTTCTTTAATAAATTACTGACTTTGTCCAGGTGGTGCTTACAGCAACATGTGTTGGGACCGCTATTCTTCTGTACCTGTCTTTATCACATGCTCTTCTGATCAGTGAAGGCTCTTGCATGATCTCCTTGAAGGAGACCACAAATCAATAGGTTACCTGAACCTCACAGAACAATGTCAATCTTTCATTTTATTGGGAAGCTAAGGTGGGAAAGGATTGCAAAACCCTAAAGAACATGAAAAGAACACCACAAAGTAGCCTGAAGTCTTTAAAAATACATTTCTGAAGTTTTTTAATGCCTTATTCAATACATGGACTACCCCCTTGTGAAGAAGAGGTGTACTGGTATTTTCGAAGCTCCATGTAGGTGTATATCTCAAGACACAAAGACACGAGTGATTCACTTGGGTGGAACAATGAGAAAAGAAACTTGGGTGAAGCCCTGGCTGCTTTACACTAGCCACAGAATAAATCACTCATATATTCCAATGCATTTCCTTCTGTTCCTAATCCAGTGTGGCCTCCTGTAAGAAACCCATGTTGTACCAAACAAATGAGATAACAAGGGATTCAGCCAAAGTACAATGAAAGAATAGCAACTTAGGTATAATATGAATAAGTGGAAGTTAAATATGTATGTTCATGCAATGTTAGATACATATGAACATGTAAATGTAAACTCATACCCTGTATAAATAGGTTTGTAATTCACTGAAGCCTTACATTTTGAGAGATTAGGGGATTTACAAGTTGTTATTAGGATATTTCACAGTGAGTGATTTCTCGGTCAAAAGTGTTTTGGGCCTGCTCTAAGGGAAAACCCAACTTCACTGTTTCAAATTAAATTAGATATACTAATGGAGAACTCCTTACAGTCACTTGTATAATACAGGTTTTCCATCAGTTCTATTATGATGTGTTACATATTTTTGTAGTGTGATGAATGTGAGGTTGATAGAACGAAAGGAGATAGCTAAACATCTGTTACACATTTGCATTTCAGGTGTGAGCATGAAAATAAAGCTTCATTTTTCATATTTCACCCTGTGTACTGGGCACCCTATTCTCATTATATTATAGTCTTCTGTATCTTAAAACTGTAACTCCACTGTTTCTTCACATTCAAGGCCTGATTCTAATCTCACGCTGCTCTAAATTAGGTGTTACCCCATTAAAAGGAGGATCTAGGTCCTGATCTCATTGTATGTAATCTGAAGGAAGTCTTTGCAGTTCAACAGAGGTACTTTGAATTTTCATAAGGTAACTGTAACCAGACCCAGCTCCAGTTGCGTGTGTATGTAAAAAGCCAATATAAACGAGATCAGAATCAAGTCTGTGCTATTTGTTCTTTCTCTGGAAAATAGTTGATAAATWTATGTTTGCTTTTAAATATGATCAGTAATATTCTAACCACAGTCAGTCATCTTGAGCAATTAGCTGAATGCTGAAAGAATAATCATTGCTTGAAGCACTTCCCAGCTGATACTTAAATTTAATTCCTTCTTTTTCTTATTTCAGATTCCTCACACTTCCTGTTTCCATGGAGAAATTCTGATGTGTGCTACAGTGGACATCAGTAACAATATTTAGGGGCCCTGAGGACAATCCTTCCACTTCGGGAGAAAGTTAAGTCAGAACTTATGTCGCCATTAATAAAAAATAACTAAACAAAATCATAGAATCATAGAACAGCCCAGGTTGGAAAGGACCTTGAGAGATCATCTAGTCCATGTTTTCTCAGGAAAGGGAGCCTAGATGAGATTATCTAGCATCCTCTCCAATCTCATCTTGAAAACCTCCAGTGATGAGGACTCTACTACATCCCTGGTGAGGTTGTTCCAGTGAATGATTGTTCTCACTGTAAAAAATTTCTTTCTTATGTCAAGATAAAACCTCTCCCGGTGCAACCTGTACCCTTTGCCATGTCCAGTGCATCATCCTAATACTTGCATAATCATATTTCACTCTGTATGAGAAAATACTTCTCTGCACTTTTAAGCCAGAATTCCTTCCCTGATGTTTTCAGAATTATGCAAGATCAAAGGCAGCTTTATCGGAGAGAGGAGATTGTGTTTGCTACACAGATCTTCACTGTAGCTGTTTTGATATGGTTGCTGTGAGAAGGGGTCTCTGGCTTTTCCATGTATGACTGCACCCATTCCATCCAGCTTTGAGTTCGGTTGGGTGGAGGTGGGGGCTGCTAGCAGGCAGTGATTGCACTGTGTTTTGGCAGCCCTCCTTGGAAAGACTTGCTGTTGCCGGAGAGCTCAGCTTCACTGAGAGCCTTGGACTGAACAGAATCCTTCATCCAACTGATAAATCGTGTTACCTACTCTCACACACCTTGGGTTTATGACTTAATTATGGTGGTTTAATTAAGTTATTCCTGGTCTAACATTGGGCTAGAAACATAACTGGGAAATGTATGTCAGGGAGAGCCACCTCACTAATCTGCATTTAGTGAAAATCACATACTGTTAAAAACCTCCTTTACTAAGCCTAAGTCCACACATATTCAAGGTTACATCCCATGTCCTTTAGTGATGCATTTCATCAACGATCTTAAGTACCATGACTGAAAGCCATATTTTCTATTTATTTTTGTTTTATCAAAATCTATCTTTCAATAGAAACTTCCAGATTTCCTGGCTCTGTTGTTTTTTAACAGGCAGTGATACATAGACCACTGAGATTAGGTAGGAGTAAGTCTCCTCAATTCTGTTTTATTTGTGCTTATATGTATTTTCAGTTACTCAGAGGAACTACATGTTAAATCTTTATGGTTATGGTAACTGCACAGTGAATTATAGATGACTGTTCATTGAGCAGTGTAATATAAAGGATCCCATCAGTGTGTGAAGCTGGCCATCAGAATACCACAGTCTCTGTAGATCCTATATATGATCTGCACTCAAAATCATAACAGCTTGTTAAATTAAAACATTCTAATGTACAAAAAAGCAAATACTATGTCAAGTTATTCATTGATAATATGTATTTAAAAGCAGTTTTGAAAGTCTACAGTAGCGATGCTAATTGTAGGGGAGGAAAATGCAACAGTCACAAGGTTACTAAAAAGCTCTTATTTCTAAGGTGGATGTCCAAATTAAAACCAAAAAACCAAACCAACCAACCTGCCAGAAAACTCCCAAGTGAATTGATGCAAAAATATATCTTTTTGTAAATGACTATGCAGCATTTGTTTATTCAAATATATCTAGCTAAAAAGTGATTAATTTCTTTATCCCTTCATTACTAAAATGAACTGGAACTATTTTCAACTTTCACTGGGGAAATATTCCAGATAATTAAAATGAATRCATTCCATTATCTTATCACTTTGCTACTGCTGACAGTCTTAAGGAAATRTATTAAGCTGATGAATGGATAACATCCTCCTTGAATGGTTGAGGCAATGCTATTCAATTCTCAGCCATCTTCCTGTCAAAGGCTGGAGTGGGATTTTTATCTTCTAAACTTACCTATATAAACCAATGTATATGACTTGCCTGAAAACTGCTTTTTTTCTGAATGTCCAACATAGGTATTTAAAATATATACAGCTATGCTAAGTAATTGCAAGTTATGTGAGGTAACTCATGTGAAGCAGAATGGATTTTGTGAGAACCAAGTAGGCGGTAGGAACAAAATCTGTGTTTATGTATTTGTACAGTTTCCTAAATTTCTTGATTTTTTGCAAATCATTGGCTACTTGTGTCATGACTAATGGAAATGGTAATGAATAATGTGCATTTACTTAGACATGTTCAGACTGAAAGATCTCAAAGACAAAAGAGAAGCAAAAATAGCAGGATAAAATAACAGCTGTTGTCTGATGGAAATTATTTGTATTTCTTCAGGTTATAGGAACCTCTAAATGTTAACTACAGCAGCAGATTATAAAGGAAGGCAGAAACTGCGTTTCAATCTGATGAACCTATGCTAATAAATTTTATTGTTTCTGAATCATGGACTTGACCAACATATCACTTGGGATATTATATCACTTGGGACTAAACCCCAAAATACCACTTTAAAACTTTCTCAGGTGTGTATTCATAGTTTAAAAGGACATGGTCATGACTTGCCTTTGCATCACTTGAAGAAGGAAAGGATAATGTTTTTTCAGGTGACAAAAATAAAAGAAATGAAAAAATTAGTGTTTATGAGATATTCAGACTAATTTACAAAGTCAACATTAATGAAGCATAAGGCTTATATACTACATGTAAATAACCTTCTACCTAACATGAATATCTGTGTTTATGAGGCAAACTTGTGAGGCAAACCTAAAAAAATTATGTCATGATGAAAATGGTGTGTGTTTGAATTTTGTGTTTTCAGGATGTGTAGAATACCTTTCTGTCACTGAGTTTTGCTAGGCTGCAATTCATAAAATTGCTCAATGAAATAAGAAAAATACTTGACCATGTGAAGAGCTTGCTTTCAAAATGCACTGTTTTTCTCAAATGCCAAAGAGATTGATTGGCAATGTAGTAATAACAATTACAAGAGTGCTATCAGGTCACATCTTCGTTTTATGGGATGATGAAGCACACACAGTTAGGATCTAGTGTCCAGATGAACCCGCTACCTCCTCTAGTAATGCCAGAAATATTTTCAGTTGCTGCTAACCAATTCACTATTAAGCAATGCAGTATATTTTTCTTGTCTAAATGCTGGCTTTAGTATTCTTTTACTTTTGCCATCACTTACTTGCTGGATTTAAAACTGTTGATTCACACTGGAAGAGATGTAGCATTTTTATAAGCATAAATTATTTTTAATGAACAAAAGATTGACAGTCATAGAGAAGCTATCAGCTGCTCAAGACAGTGGCAGGACAAGAACTTTCATACTTTATCTTCCTTCTGTTCCCAGCTAGGAAAGTTTTTTTTAAAAAATAATTAAATATATATCCTAATAAATGGAATGTGTTTTGCTCTTCCCCAGCTTTCTTTGTGTTCCAAAAGAGTTGAACTTTTTCATCCTTTATGGTTTAACCACAACATAGCCCCATACTAACTACTACAAAGAAAATTAACTCTATCCCAGCCAAAACCAGCATACATCCAAACTCCATCTACAGGAAAAAAATATATTCCTGGAAAATTTCACCCAGAAAAGTGTATGTATGAGTAATAGCAAACATCCTGTAAGTCTGGATTCCTGTGGGTTTGTGTCTTAGGCTTGATACACTTGACTTTTCTATGAAGATGCAGGTCATAACTGCCATCTTTCTGAAGGTATGGAATGTGTAATGTGGATTCTCGGGCATCTAGTAACATTTGAGTTTATGTTAATCTCTTTTCCTCATTTGACATGATAACAAATTCTATGAACTGAGTTAAAAAGTCACTTACTAAGTCTAACTACGAAGTCTCTTGTTTTCCCAGAGCTTAGAAGAATGGTGATCCCTCCATCAATTTGGCTGAAACTAGCTATTAGGTTCAAACGTGATGGTTTATGTAAAAGAGCTCAACAGACTGCTGATCACATTGACAGTCAGATCAGCAGGGCATGGCTGTATAACCCTCGTCTTCACAGGAAACTAGGAAGAACAAGAATGAAAGACAACATGTAGTCTAAAACGTGGTGGGCAGTACTGCTTCTATGGTGGCTAGATTCTGATGATCTTTTACGGTGAGTATAAGAGGGGCAGCTCCATTAACTTCATGAAATTACCTGTGTCTAATGCTACTGTAAGTGAGAGCAAAATCTAGACCTTAAGGCAGACCACAGTACTTATCTCTTACTAGGAAAAGGATACGTTGAGAGCAAATGTGGAAAAGGAATCCCTTTGGGGATTTTTATTAATTCTGTGTCAATTCAAAGTTTGCTAATTCAGCAAAGTTGTCCATGATGACTTATTGAAAATAAAACATGAGAATATTGACTGAGTTTCAGTCATGTAAAGATGAAAGTACCCCCACAAAAAGATGCAATCTTTTGAACATCACTGAACTGCTGTGAAACACTAGAATGCAAAAATAGCCAAAATGTTTTAATCATTCCTTAGTGAAAAAAACTAACTGGGACTGTCTGTGGAATATTACCATTGAAAGTAATAAATCAAATTCTGCTCTCAGTTTTAGCCCTACAGCACAATTGGCTTACAGATATTGCAAAAATAATATTTTACAGTCAGAACTGCACAAGAAAGTTCTGGCAGAATAATTTACCAATGAATCTAAATGATCTGTAAAAATGATATTTTTTGCTGCTCTTGCTGAAGTTTCAGGGAAGATCTTCTGGAGGAACAGTGCAAACTGCTTTGGCATTTGTGGAGAAAAACGTTTGGGCTTGGGGTTTGTTTGTTTGTTTGTTTTTTTAAATATCTTTTCATGTAAACAATGTTACAGTGCACTTAAAGAATTTCCCTGGCTGCTCACTTGTGAGGCTGTTGGTTCCAGGTCTCACTGTGCTGGATATTTTTCTTAAACTTGCTTTTGTTTGTGTACCTGTTTGACTTTTTTTCTTGGATATTCCAGCACGCTAGCTGGATGATTTAGTCTACTTGTTTCGTGTCCCAGAGGCAGAGGCTTTGACATTCACATAGCTCAGTGACAGAAACAGAGCAGATGACGTCTGACCCATCCTCACCCTGGACATGACTTTTCCGTACCTCCCACGTGGGGACTATTGATTAACTGTTCAGCTCTTCAGGAAGATACAAAGGCAAAGACAAACTAATACATAGGTTTACTCGTTTTACAGTAACTCAAGAAATAGTAAGATTTAGAAAAGGGTAATATAAAGTCTGTCATTCTTGCTACTGTCTTCTTAACACTTGAGAGCCAGACTCCCCTCACTTGAACAGGATTTTTACTGCAAATCATGAAGTCTTTTTTTCCTGTATTAACTTTCCTTCTACCCTTCCCTATGGAAAAGTGTGCTTTCTCCTCTCTTGGCGTTCTTTGAATTCCTTGCAACAGTATGAGCCCTTGTGTATTTTAAAAAAAGCATGAGACATCTTAGATGTCATATTTCTGCCCCAATCTGTATACTCACACTACTTTTGAGAAGTTGGAAAGATATCATTTGCCCTAAGATATTCTGCAGTACTTCAGGACATACTGGAGTATCTGTGGGCAGCAGCCTCTCTTCCTCCTGGCAGATATACAGCACAGCCTGAACCCTCATACCCTGACACACTTAGTGGTGGAATTCTTATCTTTGCTCAGAATTCATGTGTTATATATAGACTAGTCTCCTAAATTATCATTCTCCTAAACTGAGGTAAGTAGACTTTTTTTTTTTTTAAGAAGTACAGTTCATCAGTTCTGACACGGGCATCAAAAGCTAAAAGATGAGGCGTGAGCTAGTCACTGTAAGCTCTATGTATAGAAGCTAGTTACAAAAAATCATCACCTTCAGAATGTAATTAATCCAGTCCTGCAGATGGCTTTTGAGATGGATTAGATGAGTTTCCCCCAGGAGTACCTGTTTCCTGTTGTTAACTGTTAAGGGAGCCTGGCCAGTAACATTGCATTTGATGCCAAACTTAGATGCCTAAATTTAAGTAAGATGAATCCCACTTAGTGTGTTCAGACTTCAACAGAATGAAATTATTCAAGATCTGCAATACATTATTTTACAGATACATTCCTCAATGTGGAGAATTTTTATATTTCTTTCCTAGTTGAAAGGTCTTTGAAATCCCTCAAATCTTCGCAAAGTAGAGTTGTCATGCTCTGCCCATCTTTTTTTCTTGTACACAGTAGGTTACAGGTGGATTGAGATATTACTGACAGCCACAATCACTGTTTAACTTCTTCAGGTGCACAAAGATAAAATCAGAATGTAAGCCACATTATCAGGATGACACATGGGTTACTACCTACAATCAGCAGTTCATATTCTGATGGGACTGAATGGTATCTTGCATTGTCTGAAGTGCTCTCAACTCAGGTTATCTCTTGAATACAACTGAGTACTTTGCAAAAGAGAAAAATACCATTAACTGCATTTGTAGATGGGAAAGGCAAGGTAAAGAGAAATAGCGTTTTCAGGCTTCTTTTTAGCCTTCCTCTGTCTCCCCATCTTTCTGTCCTTTTCAATGGCTATCCTCCTTTCCAGCTGTCTCTTCACCACTGCCTTCAACACTGTGTGGACAAGTAAATGCCTTGTGGAGGCTATTGGTTTTGTCTGGGAACACCTGAAACCAACAGATGATACACCGAAAGACATCCCCTGTGTAAGACTGTAAAACAGAACCAAAGGCACTAAATAGGCAACTAATATGCCACCTAGATATTCTTGCGTGCAAGGAACATCCCCGGATGGTCTTTGTATCTCTTTGTTGATAATGCTTTTATGGAAAGGAGATGGAGTTGGATGGGTGTGAAGGCCTAAAGGGTTATCCAGTCTGTGGGTGTACAGAGATTGTGACCGTGGGTTTGTAGGATTCTGCAATGGAGAAGGACACAGAGGCTTTATCCTCTAGATTTCTCTACTTTATTACAGATTACCACAAATACCACAAAAATCACCACTAGCAAGTAAACTACCACAAAAATAAAAATAATAATTAAAAAATCACCTCTAGTAGTATACTTATGACTAATAAAGTGAATATATATATCCAGCTATTACAAATTACTATCAGCAATCAATAATATAGTATCAATCAATAGTATGGCAGCAATCAATAATAGCAGCAATCAATTGTATAGCAACAATTGATAGCAGCAACAACCAATTAGGTATACACTATTACAGGTTACTATGAACTTTTCATTAGTGAAGCAACTTATCAACAGTATAATAGCAGATACGATAGATTATTTATATCAGTATCAAGTGAATTAGACAGATTTCAGAAGGTGACAGACCATCCCAAAGGGGGGGAAAAACCAATTCCAGACGTGGACCCAACCATCCCAGAAGTGAGAGGACAAACTGAACCAATCCTAAAAGTGGGCCCAAAAAGGGGGACCAGTGAGATTACAGACAGAGTCTCACTTCAAAGGTGATCCGTGCCACAGAGTCTGGAGTCAGCAGGGCGTCCCCAGTGAGAGCACAAGACCTTGTAGAAAGCTCGTGCGGAGAATTCAACCTGTTTAGAAAAGAAAAAGTAGGTGTGGCAAGGGAAGTTCTCAGGGAGAGAAGCTCCACTTTGGATAAAAATTAAGCTCCTTTTATATCATAGAGACATAAGAGGGCATAGGACATCACTGCTTCGAGCAGCCAATAGATGCTGTTAATTTCAATTTTTCACCTGTAACAGCCCATAGATGATGAAGTTCTCTGTTCTTTCAGAGCAACTTTTATTTTTCCAGACTGTTTTCCACCTTTTCAGATGATAAGGTGCTGTTTCAGTCCCTTGTTTTTGCACTTATCAATGGTATCTCAGGTTGTCTCCACTTTCTAGGTACCCTAGCTGTACTTCCAAGAGGCCAGCTGCTCTTTTCAAGGATGTTTCTGGTTCACAGGCCTAGTTCCCAGGCTCACAGCTTCCAGGCTGGCAGGCATTTTCTGCCAGTATTTTCCAGCAGATATTTTCTTCTGTTCAGTGATTTTCCCCTCTAACCAGGCTGCCTTTCTGGCTGCTCACATCAGTGGGACATCTAAGCACAAGTTGGGTTGGAAGGGACATTTAAAGGTCATCTAGTCCAACTCCACTGCAATGAGCAGGGACATCTTCAACTAGATCAGGTTGCTCAGAGCCCCATCCAACCTGACCTTGAATGCTTCCAGGGATGGGGCATCTACCACCTCTCTGGGCAACCTCTTCCAGTGTTTCACCACCCTCATTGTAAAAAATTTCTCCCTTATATCTAGCCTAAATCTACCCTCTTTTAGTTTAAAACCATTCCCTTCCCCCTTGTCCTATTGCAACAGGCCCTGCTAAAAAGTCTGTCCCCATCTTTCTTATAAGCCCCCTTTAAATACTGATAGGCTGCAATAAGGTCTCCCCAAAGCCTTCTCTTCTCCAGACTGAACAACGCAACTCTCTCAGCCTTTCTTCATAGGAGAGGCATTCCATCCCCCGATCATTTTCGTGGCCCTCCTCTGGACCCGCTCCAACAGGTCCATGTCTTTCTTGTGCTGGACGCAGTATTCCAGGTGGGGTCTCACCAGAGCAGAGTAGAGGGGCAGAATCACCTCCCCCGACCTGCTGGCCACGCTTCTTTTGATGCAGCCCAGGATACGGTTGGCTTTCTGGGCTGCGAGCGCACATTGTCGGCTCATGTCCAGCTTTTCATCCACCAGTACCCCCAAGCCCTTCTCAGCAGGGCTGCTCTCAATCCCTTCATCCCCCAGCCTGTATTGATACTGGGGGTTGCGCCAACCCAGGTGCAGGACCTTGCACTTGGCCTTGTGGAACCTCATGATGTTCACATGGGCCCACTTCTCGAGCTTGTCCAGGTCCCTCTGGATGGCATCCTATCCCTCAGGCATGTCAACTGCACCACTCAGCTTGGTGTCATCTGCAAACTTGCTGAAGCTGCACTTGATCCCACTGTCTATGTCATTGATGAAGATATTAAACAGTACTGGTCCCAGTACAGATCCCTGAGGGACACCACTTGTCACCGGTCTCCATCTGGACATTGAGCCGTTGACCACTACCCTCTGGATGCAACCATCCAACCAATTCCTCATCCACTGAACAGTTCATCCACCAAATCCATACCTCTCCAATTTAGAGAGAAGGATGTTGTGGGGGACCATGTCAAAGGCCTTACAGAATACCAGATAGATGACATCTGTAGCTCTTCCCTTGTCCACTGATGTAGTCACTTAGTTTCTTACGTATCTGGTTCATCCCACTTGATATCATCTTAACTATATATTTTAATTTGGTCTCTATTCTGTATCACCTGTATTGTTGCTTCAGCACTGTAACAATTCCAGATAAAAGAGAAAAAATTTCAGCATTCCAGAACTGTAAAGTGGAGTTTGCTTTAATTAAAAGTCACTTTTTTTCAGTTGGGAACAGGCTGTGGAAATAGATGAAATAACACAGAGGATTTTAGGTTAAGCCTAGCACAAATATTTTGGAAGATTTTAACAAATTGTCTACTTTTCTGTCATACATAATGCAAATTGGACAGTCTATGTGTGTTGGAGGCTTGAGATTTTCAAGATTCAGGGTAGTATCTCTAGATACTCTATCTCTAGATCTCTATTCAGCTATCATATAAAGGCCAGTAGTATTCCAAAAAAAGGAGGCAAGAGATACACCATGAGGGAATAAGAACTGATCAATCTCCAGAACTTGACTGCAGAGGGCAAACACTAATTCACAGAATCACAGAACAGCTGGGTTTGGAAGGCACCTCTGGATTTCTTCCATTCCGAGCCCTCTGTTCAAAACAGTCAGCAAAAGCAGGTTGGTCAGGGCCATGTCTAGTCTGGTGTTGAATACCTTTAAGGATGGAGATACTACAACCTCCATGGGAAATATGTTCCAGTGTTAGAGCACCCTCACAGCAAAGAAGGTGTTTTTTATGTTTAAATGGAATTTCCTCTATTTCAATTCTGCTTGTCCAATCACTGAGTACCACTGAGAAGGTCTGGCTCCATCTTCTTTGCTTACACCTGTGAGGTATTTACACACATTGATAAGATTCCCCTGAGACAACTCTTCTCCAGACTAAACAGTCCTCTCTCTCTCAGCTTCTCATATGAAAGATGCTGCAGTCTCTTACTCGTCTTCATGGCTCTTTGGTAAACTTCCTCCAGTAAGTTCATGGCTTGTAGGGAGCCCAGAACTGGACACATTACTCCAAACATGTCTCACCAGTGCTGAGTAGAGGGAAAGGATCACCTCCCTCGACCTGCTAGTGATGCTCCTCCTAAAGCAGGAGGCTGTTGGCTTTCTTTTCATGAAGGCAAACTGCTGCCTTATGTTCACCTTGTGGACTCCCAGGTCCTTTTCATGGCCAATGAAAAGCCATTGCCCAGGCAGTCAGCCTTCAATATATGGTACATGGGGTACTGTATGTCGTGGTACAAGCAACTAAACACCACACAGCCATTCGTTCACTCTGCCCATCTGTGGTGGGATGGGGGAGAGAGTCAGGAGAGTAAAAGTAAGAAAACTCGTGGGTTGAGTTAAGAACAGTTTACTAATTGAAATAAAATAAAGTAAAACACTAGTAGTAGTAGTAGTAGTCGTAGGAGTAGTAGTAATAATAATAATAATAATAGAATATACAAAGCAAGTGATGAACAATGCAGTTGCTCACCACCCACCAACAAATGCCCAGCAAGTCCCCAAGCAGTGAGCACTGCCCACTGGCCAACTCCCCCCAGCTTATATGTTGAGCATGACATCGTATGGTATGGAAGATGCCTTTGGCCTGTTTGGGTCAGCTGTCCTGGCTATGCTCCCTCCCAGCTTCTTGTGCACCTCCTCACTGGCAGAGCATCAGAAGCTGAAAAGTCCTTGATTAGTGTAAGCACTACTTAGCAACAACTAAAACATTAGTGTGTTATCAACATTATTCTCATACTAAATCCAAAACAGCACTATACCAGCTACTAGGAAGAAAATTAACTCTATCCCAGCCAAAATAATAAATGGGGTTATTCTGCTCCAAGGGCAGGACTTTCCACTTCCCTTTGAACTTCATGAGATTTCTTGTTTGCGCATGTCTCCAGACTGTCCACGACCTTCTAAAACAGCCATCTGGTCTATCAACCACTCCTCCCAATTTCTTATCAGCTGTGAACTTTCTGATGGTACACTCTGTCCTATCATCCAGGCCATTAATGAAGATGTTAAACAGTATCGGTGCCAGTACTGACCACTGGGGTACACCACTAAGGACTGGCTTCCAACTGGAGTTCATGCTGCTGATCACAACCTTTTGAGTGCAGCAGTTCACTCAATCCACCTCACTGTTCACTTATCCAGTCTGCACTTCATTAGTTTGCCTATGAGGAAGTTCGGGGAGACAGTGTTAAAAGCCTTAAACTCGACATGTGTAAAAGTCAATCCTTGACTAAAGTCGAGATAAAAAACATCCACTGCTCTTCCCTCATTCATCAAGCCAATCACTTTCTTGTAGAAGGTTATCAAGTTGGTCAGGCATGATTTTCCCTTTATAAATTCATACTGACCATTCCCAATCACCTTCTTAACCTTCATATGTTTGGGAATGGTGTCTAGGAGGATTTACTCCATTACTTTCCCAAAGATCAAGGTGAGGCTGACAGATAACTTGCTTTTTTCCAGTTCTCCCCTACTTGTCATGGCCTTTCAAAGATAATTGAGAGTGGCCTCACAGTGACATAGGCCAGATCCCTCAGCACTCGTGGGTGCATCCCATGAGGTCCCATGGACTTCTGTATGTCCAGTCTATTTACATTTCCCTAACCTGATCCCCCTTCAGTGAGGATAAGTCTTCCTTGCTCAAGAATTTCCTACAGGTCTCAGGCACCTGGGATTCATGAAGGCTGGTCTTAGCAGTAAAGCCTGAGGTGAACGCGGCACTGAGTGCCTTGGCCTTTTGCATATCCTTCGTCACCAGGTCCTCTGTCACATTCAGCAGCAGGCCCACATTTTCCCCAGTCATCCTTTTGCTGCTGATATATCCATAGAAATCCT
Organism: Phoebastria nigripes; assembly: GCA_035582835.1. NCBI lineage: Eukaryota > Metazoa > Chordata > Aves > Procellariiformes > Diomedeidae > Phoebastria > Phoebastria nigripes. Next base: position 97,233 of record JAYKAV010003297.1, read on the forward strand.
TCTTGGTGCCCTTTGCATCCCATTCCAGATTCAACTACAGGTGGGCTTTGGCTTTCCTAACCCCATTCCTGCATGTTCTCTATTCCTGAGTTACCTGACCCTGCCTCCAGCTCTTGAGTGTTTCCTTTTTATGCCTGAGTTTTGCCAGGAGCTACTTGTTCACCCAAGCAGGTGCATCCTGCTACCTTTGCTTGACTTCCTTCATGTTAAGATGGACTGTTCTTGAGGTTGGAGGATGTGATCCTTCAAAATTAATCAACTCTCCCTGACCACTCTATCGCCAGGGCTGTATCCCATGGGATTCTTTTAAGCAGGTCCCCGAAAAGGCCAAAGTCTGCTCTCCTGAAGTCCAGTGCTGTGATCCTGCTTTTTGCCTTGTTTTCTCTTCCCAGGATCGTGAATGCCATCATCTCATGGTCGCTGCAGCCAAGGATGATCCCAGCCTTTACATCCCTGCTCAGTTCTTACAGGTTTGTAAGCAGAGCACCACCCCTCACTGGTTTCTGCATCACCTGCCAGGAAGTTGTCATCAGTGCAGTCCAGAAACTTCCTGACTGCTTGTGCCCTGCTGCACTGTCCTTTCAGCGGACAATAGAGATGGCTGGTCAACCACTACCAGGTGCTTGAAGTCCTCAATGAGAACCAGGGCCTGTGAATGTGAGGCTTCTCTCAGACATACCTGACTTTGTAAGAATTTATCCTAATGCTGTTTTCTTGCATTTCATGTTAATTAGGTAAAAAACTCCCAGGAATATGGGTTCCTCTGACCTTGGGGGCATACCACAAGTTTCAGTGGAGGGGCAAGTGAACAGCACCAGCTCTATTCCTGTACTGAAATACAAGAGTAGCTTCACTGGTTTGGAAGACTTGGAGGGTCAACCTCATTATTTTATACACTGCTTTCTGTGGCACACGTGCCTTTTTTCTCCTGCTCACTCATTAAAAGATCAGGAGCAAAAGATTCCTTTTCTTAATATTTCCACATGGATGTAGTAATTTTTCATTTAAGGATGAAAAGTGGAAAATATATAAAATTATATTTTCTGATTTCTGGTAGGTAGCAACTGTTGCATTCCAAAGGGCTAGGAATTATCACGGTAAAACCTGCTTCATGCAAGATGAGGGAATGCTCACGTGTAACATGATTAAACAACTGATGATTTTTTACTCCCTCTAACTGTAAAACATGGGCCTGTTTGAGAAGAATCTGAGAATTAAAAATACCAGTCACATTTTGTTTTTCAAAAAATACTTCATTTGGCAATCACATTTTAACAGTATTTTCTAAGTTAAAAGACAAGCAGTGTATTTTTGTTATGAAGTCAGATATTGATAATACTCAATAAACAGCTTGGTTAGCAAGCAGAATATCCAGCAGTCAGTAAGGTCATGTTTAAAAGCACAATTCACAGATCATTGATATTATACTGATGGATCATTCAACAATTTAAATTTTATGTGGCTCAGGCATGAGCATGTGACTACATTTCTTGCTTTCCTTTCATTTCAGATTTTATCATTTTTGACAGCATTTATAAAAACCCAAATCAACCACGGAGAAATTCAAGATGAGACATAGGCTTAGGTTATGTTTTAGTGCAGCTACTCTGATGGTGAAGCAGATTTATAATGAGAGAAACTCATCCAGTGAGGTTTAAGACTGAATATATCTGAGTGTTTTGGCAGGTAGAAGTCAATCAGATCTGTTGCTGTGAAGTCAAAGAACTTGTGAGCGTTGTAGGGTTAGTTGTGATGTGCAGAATACGGAAGAAAGGAACTGAGGCTGAGGAACATTGGTTGGTTTTGTTGGCTCACAAAGAAGGTCTCTTGTTAGCATCAAAGAGCAGTATCATCCTGTACTTTCAACATACCCAAATTAGTTAATTCATTAGCTAATTAGCTAATTTTTTGAATAAGATTCCATGCAAGTCGTGGCATAGAGAACATGCTTCTCTGGGATTCCTGGTGAGGAGACTTTTGATTTGGCGAGTCACTGACTGAGTAATTACAGAAGCAGTCTAACAAGACTAGACCAAATTAAGAAAATGCACTGAGGAAACAAAGAGAGCTACTGGTGTTCTTTAGAAGTGTGGAAGATGTTTGGAAAAGCCTTAAAAAGCACTTGGTGGTGCTGACCTGTCAAGAAGATGACCACAGCCATTTAAATAAATCAGCAAGCTGCCCATAGACAGTGGCTGGGCAGAGAATAGTTAGAGAGCTGCAAGAGACAGGCTCTGAGAATTGTGAATGTATTAGAAATGCATGTATATGTGCTTTAGTTTCTGGTAATTGCAAAATAAAGGGGTAGGGCTGTGCTTCAACGCCAGCACGAGCTTCTGCTTGTACCTATAGCTGAGCAGGCAACATTGGCTCAATATGCACATTACTGTGTGGTAAGAGTTTTGTGTATGGATGGAAGTGGTTGAAGCAAGAGTATGCATACTGGCCCGTGACAGTCTGAAAGGCAGACGTTCACAGAGAAAACCCAAGAGCAGGGCTAGTTGTGTTCAGTGCCCAAATAACACCCCCTCACATCTGTATGTCTACATCCAACCCTCCTTTTGTGATGCTTTTCACTGCATCACACTCATGCTTTTCAGACTTTTGCTTTCTAGGAACAAAATAACAGAAAAGGTCCATTCCCGCGGAGAGTGGAACAGAGCCTTCCTAGAGAAGAGATCCTTCTATTAAAGGCAATTGTTCAGCRTCATATTTTCACTAAAATCCTTGCTCTTTCTGGGGAGGAAGAAGGCAATATATTGGTTTTGGGAGAGTTAAAAAAAATAATGAGATACATGGCATTGATTCATTAGCAGTTCAGTGTTCGCATTGTTAAATTTTAAAATATCCTACATGCATTAGATGCTATTTTAGTATAATTGCAAAATAATGATTATGTTAAGTCAGACTTTATTATTACAATGTGCTTACTTTCTTTTTGTGATTCCAGATTCCTTTCCTAATCAACGATCCATATATCTATTGACATGTGCTGTGTTATAGCTAGACAACTTCATTACTACAATGTTGATTTTTTTTTCTTTAAAGCTGTTGAAATTTCTTAATGTTTCTTACTAATTTAATGTCAGTAAAAATTAAACAGTGCGCAGTACCTTCTTATTGTATTAGACAGTTTTCAGTGTGGTGTTCTAAAGGCTATGGATTATTATAAATATTGCATTATTTATGTGACTGTATAATAAAATCACAATTACTGTGCAGTTGTGGTACTGGGCTAAATTGAAATGTTGAACATAATAGTCCATTCACTCACAAGAAAGGGTCAGTGAGTAGCCTTACACTTAACATTGTACAGCATCTTACTGCTCTGCATGATTAAACAACTGTTAATTTCCCTACTGCCTCTGGTCTGGAAGATTAATCCCTTTATTAACTTTCTAAAAATAAGCTTCCATTACAGAAAGCATGGTACTTTATTAGAAAGATGCCTGCTTGTGCGTACAATATTTTATCTTTTCAGATTTCATCTCAAGACATTGAGTTAATCGGTATGTAACATAACAAGATGTGAAGGGTTCTTAATCTGAAAACTGATGGATCACATTAGAAATATTAGGGGAATGGGAGGAAGGGAATTCAGATGGATGGATCAGTGTTACTGGCATGTCAGAGCTGTAGTTTTGATGTGTTTTGTATGTGAGAGAATGGGTACGAGCATGTATAGGACTACATTTCTTTATATACCACTTGGAAGTCCCATTTGGAAAGATTTTTGAGGAAAAAAAGCATATTTCTAGCATGATCTTATCTTCTTGTGGTAGCCAAAGGGCCCAATCTAAATCAGGACCCCGCTGTGCTGAGCTGTGGAGATGCAGCAATAAAATCGTCCCACCTCTGAAGAGCTGCAGTCCAAAGAAACTGAGGAAGACATAACTGAGATAGGGGATGGAGAGGGAAGGAGCAAAGAAGCATAGAGGGGCAGGGTCAATCTATTAGAAAGGTGAAGTTTTGCATCAGTTTAGAACTTGGAAATTTCATTGACTTCCAGAAAAAAATTGTGCAAGTGAAGCCGGCAAGTTCATTTTCTTCCAGGAGTGTCTTGTATGTCTTCAGGCTTCTGTCATCGTTTGATTCAGCCAYAGGATTTTTGATTGTTTTTTTACTACAAAAAATAGAAAGGCACCTAGAATCTATAGGGGGGTTATATTTCAGTACAAGTGTTTCCTGCTGTAAAATTTACCTACGTTTTTTAGGTCCTACAGTTTGTCTTGGATTTACTAGCAAAATCAAGCATAGAACAAATGAGAAGAAAATGGTTCTGCAGGATACTTGTATATACATAAAATACCTATTAAATAACTTTCTATTACAATAATTTTGGAATGTGTTATAATTAGTAATAATTAGTAAATGAATACTGAGTAAAGATCAAACTCGATTTTTTTTTATATAACTCTAAATGAAAGCCGTTACCTGGAAACATCAAAGGCTGTCTTTTTCATTGAGTTCATGCTTTATAAACCTTGTATATAAGTGTGCTTTGTGCTTAGAATAACAGCTTCAGCCATATTCATCTATTTACTCTGATGAAGAAAACTCAAACTTTTCTTTCTTGAGTTTTCATGCTTGTTATATAACTGTAATTGCATTGCTATCACATGCCTACAAATATTTTTCCCCTGCCATTTTCAGTGTCTTTTATGCACAAAACCAAAAGCAGTACTCTCCTTCAATTCTAGCAGTTAGGTTTAAATATAGCTTGTTTTAATTATAAACCTTTTTTTTTTGCTATCACATTCTTGTGTTCTAAAAACTCTCCTGGAAATTCTTACAGACGTAAGCTGCAGATAAAGTCTCCAATCCTCATATAAATAGGTGTGTGTAATGAGTCCAGGAAAAGATCAGCCTCTTATTTTTGTTTTGCATTTCACCAGAATAGATTTCTGTATAAATGCTTCATTTCTCTCTTTTCCCTCTGTAAACGTAGAATCTGACTCCTGAAAGGTGACTTACAACTACACTGTGTCCTGAAGTTCTCACATTTAAATGGCAACAGTGCTGGGTTAATCCCCAAGAGATTGTGACTTCCTCTCTTTAAGCCTAACAAACCTCACCTCAGCTACGAAAGGTCCTTGATGTAAAGTGACTTGGTGTCTCATCAAAGGGATGAAAGAAGTGACGTGAAGGAGACCATGAGCAAGGGGAGCATATTTGTTTAGGTACCCCACTAACAAAGTCTGTGCCTATCCCATCACAGCCTGTAAGCGTTTGACATTCAGAGTGGGAGGAAAGGATGACCCAGAGGAAGAGGGCCCTTCAACACCACCTTATACTTTTCAGATTTCCTTGGCTATCAGGAATGGTAAAAATACGGATTTAAAAATACAGACATAGACTGTGCTTAACGCTATCCAACTTAAAAAATTCTAGTTCCGCAACGTTATACTTGTGTATCATACCATGTTTCTGTTTTGTTCAAAGGGTGAAAAACAGAACCTCTTTACTTGTTTTTCCTAAGTGTGATTGTATAATTACCTGGATCCCCAAATATTTCTGTGTCTCTGAACAGGAATTCTCTCTGTCCTCGGATCCAGAGGTGATGTGAGTTCTTCCATCTGACCCATTAAAATGTCTGGGACTGGCTCCCAGGCTGACATCACCTATCAGTGTCAGCCTGTAAATCAAGCCAGTCTAAAACATGCGCTGGAGGGATGGCGTATTGGCCAGACCCTGCCATTCCCTTCCGAGCGAGGGAAAGCAAGGGATCTGAGCACACATGGAGTCTGAGGAAAGCCAAATGATCCCCAAGGAGAAGCAGAGGACAGAGATGATCTGGAGACAAACTCTGCATTGGAAACCAAGTTTAGGTTCCGTCTCCAGGAAGGTCAGCATACATTGCTGTAACCCCTTCATTGGTTTAAACTCCATTTCAGGGCTTTTGTCTCTGGCTTGGTTTCTAATTTAAGGACAGTAACTTAAGGATTGTAGGGCACAGTCTTTTTCTTTTTTTTTTTTTTTAAAGCTAGGATGGCTTATGCAATTAGAATGGTAAGATGTGGTGTACAACTAAGTATTTAGCAATTCCTGAGACAGCTGGTACTTGGCAAAGCATCTGTCACTTTGTCTGTCAAACCTTTCTTGAGTGCCTTGCCACCAGTGATAGCTGGCTGTGGAATTAACAGCAGTCAGTGGGGAGGTGGAGAAAGAGATCACCACAGATTACTGTATATCATTTGTTCTGTCACCATTTGCAAACCCCACATATTGATGTTCAGGATTTTATTTTTATGAACAGGATTTGCTAGGACCCTGCCTCTCCTTTCTAGCTTGTTACCCGCTGAGCTGAAGAGAGTCTGAGATCTCTTTCATTGTTGCTCTCTGAAAATACACAAATGTGAAACAAGGTATAAATAAATTTCACTGAAGCCCTGAAAAAATTCTTGGTTGTAAGAATTGCCTGAAGAGCATTCAGCCCAAAACTTAATGTGTACTTGCATCTATAACTTGAGAAGTAGGAACCTCTGTAACTTAAGAAGTAACTTAGATCTCCATGACTGAGATGGATCCAGCCTCTTTTAGAAAGGGAAGTATTGATGTTTTGGCTTTATTTCCTTTAATTGCCAAAGATAAATTTTTGCTTCAGTGTTTGTAATAAGATTTATAGGTATTTGAGCACAACTATCCTGTGCTTGTGCTTGACAAACCTGTATTACTGGCAACAGCAGACAGAGCAAATATGTCTGTAAAAATCTGAACAAAGCAGAGACATTTGTAGATGTAAAGATAGCTGTCATGAACTTATACGTGCTCTAAATTAATAGTTTTTAAAGTTAGGTGTCAGTTTCAGCTATACAAAAAGAACTGCTATGAATAATGCAGAATTTTTCTTTAGAATAGATATGAAGTTGCTAACGGTGCATCTGTGCAACTGTATATGTATTCCTGAGCTAATGTGTGCATGTGTGGTATTGACAAGGCTGGGTGTCACAACATGGGTAGTACAGGCACTGGAAATACGGAAATAGTCACTGTATTCTATTCAAATCTAGTGGAGGATTTTCATGAAGTTTTAATATCTTATAATAGAGCACCTTTATTATAGCTAAGGAAGCTGGTGAGAAAAGGGATACAGTAGGTGTTTCTAAGTAATACTATTGGCTCTAAAGCTGTCTTTAAAAATTTTTACTTATGTCCTGACTCTGGAGTAAATGCAGATCTGTGGCCATGCCTGAGGATGCTACTGCTTAGGATGGGCTACACCAGGATGGCCTCACTGCACCTTGGTATTCAGATCCTGGACTAGCTGGGGTTAAGCCTCACTTCTGGAAACATTCTTGCTGCTGAAACTACCGGGGATTAACAATCATATCTTCTCTTTCCTCTGCCATAATTCTCTGATAGCAAAAAAACTCTGCCCACCTTAGATGCTATTGTTTGATCCTCCATGGGTGGCTATTTCATACTTGAGTCTCAATGTTCCTTAGAAGTAAATTATGACCACAATAACTGATTTCAGGAGTTAAATCAAAGACCAAAGAGACACCTGCTTCTTTTCCAAAAAACATGTCACATAAACAGGATACTCAAGCCTTGCTTTTTAGGGAAAAGTTAGAATCTTCCACCCAAAGCTCCACTCTTACGTTTGACTCAAGAACAGTAGTTCTCAGCCAGGCCCGCTATATGGAAAGCAAAGTGGGCTGAGGTTGCTGTGATACTAAGCTTTCTTTAAAGCACCTGTTTTATTATTAATATACTTTTAATAGCATCTCTCCGATTGTTTTACAGACTGACTACAACTTAAGTTAATGCTGAGACATTAAAAGCTTGCCTTTTAAATTTTTAACAAGAATAAAAATGTACACAGAGCACAGACTTTGTTGAACTATCTGGATCTGATGTGAAAACAAGCTACGACCATTTCACACTTTGGTTTAAATATTTTATTGGAAGTCACAGATGCTTCTGATTTATACTTTTGTGACTACTGTTCCCTAAGTACTCTAAATGCCAGTTAAGTGATATTTTAGAGGCTTCCAAAAAACTGAAACCAACTTTTCACCTAGTGAAAGATATTGGGAAAATGAAAGGTGGAAATGAATTAATTTAAATTGTAGTTAATTCCACCCCCCTCACACCAAAAAAAAACCCAACAAAACAACACTGGAGGGAAATGGAAGCAGAAGACAGAAAAATAAAGAAAAGTAAAGTTATCTCCGTAGCTTGAAATACTGTCTTTCCTCCCTTGTGTCTTGCAGAAAGCTGTAATGAACTGGTGGACTAAAAACTGTCAAGAAATTCTGGTTGGATTATCAGCAGTTTGAGATCTCTGGGCATTTTTGACTGGACTCATCACCTGGGTGTGACTTAAATGTAGAAGTGGAAAGCAGGTTACTTGGTAGTGTGAGTTTGACTTTTAGCTGTTTTGTACTGTGTTACAGTTGTGCAGTTTAGGAAAAAAAATAATCTGTTCCTCTGTTTAAAGCATAACTTGTTATTCATTGTTTTCTTTTTTCCCGTTTCAATTTTATCTGTTAAATCCCGTAAGTGCAAGGAATTTGGCGTGGCAGAACAGTGACTTTGACTCACTCAGGTGAACCACATAGTCAAAGCCTCTTTCGAAAATGTAAATCTCTTAAAACATTGTATGTGCCAGGTGTACCTTGTAGTTTATGAAACCTCTGTTTGCTGATTTTCTCTCAAATAAGTGATGATATAATATATATCATGATATATAATGATATTATATATATAATGATTTTATATAATTTTCTGTGTGCTTTTGAGAAATGCTATGCAACTTCTCTTTTCCTTCTTTGAGCAACTGCAGAAATCTAGAGCTTTAAGAATATGAGATCATGTTGGTAATTTCTAATTTTGCACTGCTTCCTTTTCAGTTCGTTCTCCTCATCCTGAACTGATCCACACAACTACAGGGGACTTCAGGAAATACAGAGAGGTCTAACATCACAGGCTTGAAGGACTGCACCACCTCTCAGCTACTGTCAGGATTGGAGGAAAAATGTTGACTGTCACTCCAGATCTCATAGTTGAATCTGGAGGACCCCAGCTGCCCATATTTGGAACCTTCTGGGATGAGCTGTGCCTCCGGTTTCCTTTGCAGACACCAGAACCGCAAGGCAGGGACGACATGGTTGGTGCTCTCCAGTGTCTGGAGTGCATGTGCTGGCAGAAGAGCTGGGAAGTGTGCCTGCAGTTCCTGAACAAGATATGGCTCAAGGGGTCTAGTATTCCCCTAAAGGGATGCACCAAAGGGTGTGCGTGTGAGTCATAGATGTTCCTAATCAGTCAATCAGTAATGCAGAAGTACCAGTTATCCTTTACTACCCCACTGAAAAAAAGGTGCAAATTTATGCACCTATGACTTGCTCCTATGCACCTATGACCTGCTCCTATGATTATAGACACAAGGCTATGCCATACCTTACAAGTTAACAGAATTATTGACTAGAGAAAGACGGTGAGCAAAACCTAAATATTCTGTGCTTTGCAATCAAATTTTTCTCTGCATGTTAGATACAACACAAGGTAGATCCAGGAAACTGAAACAGCTAATTTAATGAGCTGCTTTAGTAAATTTATCCCCTAACAACAGCTAAAGAAATAGGTTTATTCCCTTCAAAAATGTGAATCTCTATCCAGCTCAGAACATAGGATGACTTTTGAAAAAAAAGCAAAGTATGGCAGAGAAATAATACTTCTGACTATTGCAGTGAAAACACAGTTATTAACAGAAGTGAGCTTCCTTTCCTTTCCTTTCCTTTCCTTTCCTTTCCTTTCCTTTCCTTTCCTTTCCTTTCCTTTCCTTTCCTTTCCTTTCCTTTCCTTTCCTTTCCT